>CM050173.1:106383911-106423911 GCA_027410445.1 Discoglossus pictus | reverse complement strand
TATTTAATGTTAAGTTAATGTTCATAACACCTTATTATTATCTATAGTACATCATTCGGAATCTCCACAGTGTCCATTTAAAACGTTGTATGAATGAAAGCAGTGGCTGGTGCAGCAGATGCAAAGCACCGGGTTCCAGTACATGGTACTACTACTGGCAGCAGCTTGAGGTAAAGGAGGTCTCTTAGTTTGTTATGGGAGAAGTACATATAGTTATTTTATAGAAAGCTGGGGGGAAGCACAAATTATTTAGCCACGGGGTCCTCCATTCTCTCCTCTGTAGCCGAGTGAAACCTTACACAGTCTCATGTGGTTTTGGTCTGTCTCATTAAAATAAATACATACTGGAAACTTACCAGACTGGTTTTAACAGCCGACGTCTCTACATCCCAGACCTTGATGGTGTGATCCCATGATGCACTGCAGATTTCATCAGTATCTGACCAAAGCACTGACGAGATGGCCTCTGTGTGTCCAGAAACTGTAACAATTGGGGTCTGTGGGAATGAAAAAAATAACAAATAAAAAAACATAATCCAATATTTTTGGATTAGATGAAAAGGGGGGGGGGGGATACATTAATTACAAGCTGTATTTGAAAACAAAATCATTGTTAAATGGACTCAGCGGGAAAACAAGTAGTTTTATATAAATATTACAAGAAGGCCATTTAATTTCATCCTCCACCTCAATATAAATTAGGATTAAAAAAGGAACTTTTATTACTTTTAAGAAGTCCCCAGAGTAACACCTTTTCACCTTCTGCAGCTTCTTAATTTCCTGCTCACTCTTATGAGAGCTGCCATGATATACAGTAAGCATCTGTGAGGCCACGCCCACAAGTAGAGACTGCACATTACAAGTGCATTGCTGCTTCATGTAGATACACAGCATGTCACTGTCTGTTAATAAATAAATAGTACATTTGTGTTCACATTTAAACATCCAGAAGTCAGAGAAACCGTTATTACACTGCATTCTGGGAACCTTGGCAGGGACATGCAAATGTGTCCACAAAGGCTTCGCTCTTACAATCCATTACCATTTTAAACATAGCTTCCCTTAAGCATATGCCTGCTGTGTCACACAGCTTTGAGCAAAGCTAAGGTTGGATTATACACAAGCCAAGAATCCCACCCACAGACAGCCATTTCAAGGTTACTGCCTCTCATCAGCGTGGGGCCGGTTCCTTAGATTGTGTAGTCGATAGTTTGAGTGGGTAGTTTACCACAACAATCATTTAATTTATGGTGGGCAAAATAGCGCCAGTTTATATCTGGGTGTTCTTGTAACGGATTCAAAGTATTAAAGTGACACAGCAGAGGTTCCATGTATTGTAGAATTTAAAACTATAAGGAACACATACTTATCAACTGACTGCATTTTCCTACAGTAAACTAACATTGACATTTGGATCCGACTGCTCAAAATGGCAAGGCTCTGCGTCCATTGTCTTGAGAACTACTGCCTGCACATGGAGCATGCCTGGTTTATTTTTGTACAGGTGAGTCCACTCAAGACAATGAACCCATTGTCTTGAAGATATGAAACCCAGTAAGACTTTCTGATCCAAACTTCAGGGTTGGTTTACTGTGGGAAAATGAATTTTCTTTTAAATACAATCAGTTGATAAAGTGCTTGCTATTACATATAGTTTTAAAAGACACAATCTCCCCTGTGTCCCTTTAAATAAACGTGGGAGTGGATTCAGGATATACCCTTGTTAACCCCAACTGCTCCGTTTTCTGTTTCTTTCTGGGACGGTCTGGAGTCTCTTCTATTTCATCTTCTTCCTCAGAGGGAACTGTGTAAATACAGAAGAGAAAACAGATTTAGTTTCCCCCCATTTCTACAATAACTAGATCCTTTGCTGTACCACTTTAAATACAAAATGTCACTGACAGCATCACCATCTTGAAAAAGTGTCTCACAGGTGACACCTAGTGGTGATTCATGGCAGTGTCTTTATAACATTTTTTTTAAGGCGGCAATTATCTACAATATGCGATACCTTGTAACAGAACAACTAAGAAATAGTTTCCACACCTTATCTTACTAGATATATAAATATCCCTGTGTATCGGTCTACTTTTACATACTTTATTTTATTATTAAGTGCTTATAAGCTCTGTTTTGACTGCCTAAAATCAAACAAACAAATAGTTCCTGTATGGGTCTGCCCACTGGAGCTTATGAAGACAAGGACTTTGCTGAACTGCTTATGTTGTGTCTCATACTAACCAGAGGCCAACTCTCAGCATGCTACTGTGAGAGTGGTCCCTGATAGGCTATGGGACTATACTGCACATGCAGCCCTACAGAGCCTATGTCTACATACCCTGCAGGGATTTTAGGCAGTAAAAACAGAGCTTTTAAGTACATACAGGTAAATACATACCAAGAAATCACCAGAAACCTTTCATATCCATTTAAAGGGCTCTTCTTCATGTGGTTAGTGAGTATTATCTACAACCACCAACTATATTTCAGTCATGACCAATACTTCATTTTGTAGTTTTACATTAAATCAAGAGTTGCTAACCTGCCGACCAGATCTTCAACATCTTATCCCAAGATCCACTGCAGAACTAAGGAGAGAAAAAACAAAAACATAAGTAAGTCAAGGAATGAACAATATACAAACATATAAGGCATCTTTGAAAATGATCCGTAACAGGGAAGTTTGTGAAACAGTAGTGTCAGTCAGCGCTTTCTGACGCACAGCCTGGCACTGATAACATCCTCATTGTGTCCGGATTTACTCATGAGGTAACAACATTGTAACGGAGCTGGAACACGCAGTCCAATATCTCCGCTGGTATACGGCAAAATACCCAAGAGCCACTACAGTCTCACCATTCCCGACCTCCCATATTGGACGACACACAATTTGGGAGTCAAATGAATACTGACTTTATTTTGTTATGTGCAGAAATATATATACACATCTCTTCCCACAGGCAATCCACATCCCCCATAGTTGGCCACACAATACACATAGAGGGACAATAGGTGAGTCACACCTCCCTGGCAACTTGATATAATCAGACATTGATTAAATCAGCCTTCTTTGTTCTTATCTGAGAATGAAAACACTTTATACAATCGACTCCCTTATCTCTGGAGTTTCTGTAATAGGATTATCTATTAGCCTAGGTCTGCAATAGTCTGGCTAATATTCTGCAGAGCATAAACCAACATACATATAATATAACAGTAGGATCATATTTTAACCAAGAATTAAATAACCATAAAACAGGGTAAAACAGTGATGGGTTCCGTTACAAACATGATAATATAAAACCACATATAAAAATAACCATCCCCCTCCAGTTGGATTTACCATCAGGACTGAGCAGTCATTTCTGCAGAGACTCAACCAAAGACACCGGCCAGATACCATCCATGCTGCAGATTCAATTTCCAGCTGTCATTTTCCATTTCTATTTACCTTTTTTTCTTTTGCCTCTAGAGCTCAACCCACCACCCCCTCTCTTCTGCCTCTGAACCCATCTAATCTGCCCTCCCACCTACCAATGTATGATTTGTATGAATTCATAGTACAAGTTCTGCACTATCACCTCCATTTGACACAGCTGATACACCCACAAACTTAATCACTTATTAACCCTCTACTTTTTTCCCCAATTACTTGCCAAGCTATTGTTTCTTCCTTTTCAATTACCTCTCCTTTTGTTTTATTTATCCCTTTAAATTGTAAGTTTTCAATTTTTTAAGGTGCTTTTAAAAAAACAGAGATCACACCATGTAAGTAAGGTTTCAAACTCAGAGACAGAGCCCTCTACTTTCTGCAATGTGTTTAATATTACATTTTTATTCTTTGTATTTAACCCCTGTATAGTAATACAGAATTTGGCCCCTATTCAATTGTCCAAATCGTAATTACATGAGCCTGTAAATGTTACATTTGCTACTTGCACTCCATCACTTTATTGATTTCTACATTTCTGGATTGCGAGTCTGATTGCAAATCGGACTTCTAAACACTAATGATTGTAGTCTAAACTCCATGTTTTCCTGACTTCATGATGATGGTCTAATTTACTATTGATTGTGCCTAAATTGTAACTTACGGGCTTGCTTAACTGATCATGATCGTGCCCTGAAATGCTACGTACGGGTTCATGGTTTGCGTGTTGGGGCTGTGAGCCTGTACTCGAGGGCTTGAGTCAATTAAATAAATCTATATATGTAAAAAAATAGTAACACGCAGCTAAAATGTCAGGGTACATGTAATTACGGGCTTGGAATTAAATAAGGGCCTGTGTTGGGGCTTTACAAAAAACTGTATTATTATTAATATTAATAATAAATATTATTGTTTATTTACAGTATACGGGTCCTAGATGCTCACACTGAGCATGAGGCTTATAACTCACTTTAGTTCCTGATCCATTCACAGCGATGGTGTCCACACTCCCAGCATGCCCTCTGCAGCAGTGAAGCGCCTTCACTTTATTCCGCTCTGAGTTCCATTCCCACAATATAACGGTCTGATCCATGGACGCGCTCAGGAGCAAACAGGACAGGCTGTCTGCAAGGACAAATCATATCAAGGTACAGGCACCGTCACTTGGTCCAGTAGGCTACTTACAGAAACATTTTCCAGCAGATTATTTAATGTGGATCTGACAAGAATGAGATTATCTGTTCTTTTATAAAGTTCATTACAAACTAATTATACATTGGACTGGACAGTTTTTATTTAAACAAAAAAAAATTCCTAAGGTCGCAAGCTCTTTTATTGGATCACATGGTCATGTGGTACACCTCTACCACAGCAGTAAATACGGCATGACGGTGTTAATTAGAAGATGCAATATGGAGATTCACAGATTGCTACCCCCCAACTTCACACAATTACATGATCGGAGGGATGGGAAGAATCGAGAGATTCCTCAAAATGAATAGAAAATAATGAATAGAATTTTGTATAGAAAAAAATGGTTTGTACAATGTATAACCACCTTTAATGCTCTGTAAAAAAGCCTCCAACATAAGAGATCTAAGTTATCTGGCCTTGGTAGTGGTCACACTGCTTTAAATCGTACATTCAAACTTTAGTGTTGCAGATTCTAGATTCTTTCCACCCTCTATTAAGTGTCCAGTAGGTTTCCCATAATGTATCACAGACCAATCAAGGGTTGCAATTGCAGAAATGGAGGCAGATAAAGACTCCCATCAGGACAGTATCCTGGGCAGATACTCTCCACCCACTGGACACCTCCTAGAGGATGGAAGAAAGCAGACATGCACAAATGCACTGAAGTTCGAATTATATAATATAATATATATACACACACACACATACATACATACATACACATAAACCAGAATTCCAAGAAATACAGTTATTACACTGCCTTCTGGGAATGGCTTCACTTTTGCAATCCACAACCATATCAAACATGGCTTCCCTTAAGCATACACCACTATATAAAACCGCTTTGAGCAAAGCCAAGGTTGGATTATACACAAGATCAGAATCCAACCCACGGACAGACGTTTTAAGGTTACTGCCTCTCATCAGCATGGGGCCGGTTCCTTAGCTTGTGTAGTGGATATTTTTAGTAGGCAGTTCACCACACCAATCATTTAATATATGGTGGGCAAAAGAGAAATAGAAGCCTCCACTGTACAGTAAATAAATAGTACATCTGTGTTCACACTTGAATGTATAAAACAAGTTAAAAAAAACAGTTTCCTGCTCAGAATTACAAGAAATACAGTTATTACACTGCATTCTGGGAAGCTGAGCAGGGACATGCAAATGTGTATAGATATGGAATAAACAAATGAGACTTCTCATATTACCTTTAAATTGCCTTGTAAACTATATATATATATATATATATATATATATATATATATATATATATATATATATATATATATATATATATATATATATATATATATATATATATATATATTGTGATGGAGTGCCATTAGGGGTCACAAGAGAGCTCTGTAAGACTTCTCCCCTGAGAATGAAAGGAGTTAATTCCATTCAGTTATCAGTGGCTAAATGGAAGCAGCCTAGCTGTGAACTGCTTTTAAAAGCAGCAGAGAGATGGGTGGAGTTTCTCTCACTTAGGCTTGGGCCTAAGAGCCGTGGGCTGTGTGTGTTGCAGGAGGAAGCCCTGAACAGCTCAGCTGCCTCTGGGATCCAGAGAGCTGGGATTTGTGCTGGAGCGAGACAGTCAGGAAGACTATTATACTCCAGAGTTTGTTCACAGAGAAGACGTCTGTGGTATCAGAGATACTCCACTGAGAGAGGATTATCTAAAGACCCCATCCCTGGGAAGCCGAACGCAACAAGGGATAAAAAGGTTGGTGACAAATATATGTCGTTTTCACCATATGAGGATAAGAAGTACAAATGCCCCAGGAAGAAGAGTGCATTGAGAGAAAGTAATAGTTCCTCATTTCAAGAGGGTGACAAGGGCCCTAGGCTTCACCCACTATTGGCAGAAGCCGTAGAGGAAAAGACATTAAAAGACTGTTTTGTTCCCTGGCCACAAGGTGGCGATACAATGCAAATAAGAGACTGTTTGTTCCCTGGCCACAAGGTGGCGATACAATGCAAATAAGAGACTGTTTGTTCCCTGGCCACAAGGTGGCGATACAATGCAAATAAGAGACTGTTTGCATCCTGGCCACAAGGTGGCACTCTCCGGAGCCAGAGAAGCTGGCCGGATACAGTTAGGGTGTTCCTGAGTGTAGTAAGCACGTTTATGCAGGATTTATTTTGTTGCTGAATACAAGCACTGTTTTTGTTCTGTTTATGCAAACCAAATAAATAGCAGTAAAACTCTGACAAGCCTGCTGTGTCTTCCTCCCTGGGTAAAAGAGATAAGAAAGTGCAGGACGCAAACCCCGACAGAAGGGGGCGCCCTGTTACACTGGTGTCAGAAGTGGGATCGTGAAGTGTCTGAGTGCAAGAAGACAGCCCACAGTACAGTACAGTGATGGAGGATATACTGAAGGCCTTGCAGCAACAGCAGCAACTGCAGCACCAGCAGCAACAGCAGCAACTGCAGCAGCAACAGCAGCAACTGCAGCAGCAACTGCAGCAGCAACAGCGACAAGCAGAGGAGGAAACAATCCGCATGAGAGAGGCCACAGCTGCTCATCAAGAGTTCACTAGAAAGTGGGCCATCCAGTTAGCCCAGAATGAAGCTATACTGGAAAAATATAGAAAAGATGCGGCCAGAGCTAGAGCCAATGAAATTCTTTGGCAGCTGACAGAGGATGATGATGTTATCATATACCTCACCATTTTTGAGCGAACAGCCATTAGGGAGGCGTGGCACAAACGGTACTGGGCCAGCCTCATTGCTCTGTATTTGACGGGCGAAGCTCAGAAAGCTTATCTGAGCTTGAATGAAGAAAAGAAAGAAAATTATGATGACCTCAAAGCTGAGATCCTTGCCAGAGTTGGAGTTACCCGGCATGTCAGAGCACAAAGAATCAGTACCCAGAAACATAAGAACAAAGAGAACCTGAGTTGTAATAGGGAGAAGTTACAGTACCGAGGGGAAGTCTCCCAATTTGGACAGGCCCCTACCTGTCTGTGGGAAAAATCTGATGATAGAAGATGGAATACCAAAGAGGAGCATGCCCATCTCTACCACAGGCCAGTGTACGGGTTCCCTGATGAGAGGATGAGGAAAGACTCCCAGAATGAACAGAAGGCGTACTTTACAGCCAGCATAAAGGCGTTGGGGGTGCAACAAGCTAGCCGGAGAAGTGCTCCTATACTTCAACCACACGAGAAAGGTGCGACTGGCATGACAAGGAGAGATTTCCATCCAAATATTATGGACACCCCTTTGGAGCTTGGCGTTGAGAAGTCATTTGGTGATATTGTCAAAGATAGACAAGCAAGGAACGGGCGGGCTGACAGAGGAGCCGCCACAGAGACGGCAGGAGCCGCCACAGAGACGGCAGGAGCCGCCACCGAGACGGCAGGAGCCGCCACCGAGACGGCAGGAGCCGCCACCGAGACGGCAGGAGCCGCCACCGAGACAGTAACAGATATTGCTGAGAAAGCAAAAGAGCCTGCTAGTGCAGACAGAATGGCCTTAGAGGAGGAGAAACAGCATTCTGTAAGGCTCCAAGGACAATTTAAAGTCAAGATTGAGGAGCTTCAGATGAGAGAGCAGGAGATGAAGAAAGAAATGGAATCTGTTATCCAGTCCCACAACAGGAAGGTTCAAGAGTTGCACAAGCAGCTACATGAAATGGAAGCAGAGAAAAATGTCTGCATGAATAACTTCTCACGTCAGAAGAGTGAGCTGGAATACAGTCGTGAGAAAGAGGAGAGACTGATTCTGGAACTGGAGACAGCAGCACACACAGTAAAAAGACTGGAAGAAGATATCGAATCGGAAAGAGCAGCCCATCGGGAGTCTAAGGTTAACTCTGAAGTTATCCAGTTGCGGATCCTGGACCTTAAATCTTCACTTAAAGTGGAAAAGGCCAGCTACTCGCAAAGTGCTTCCGACTTAGAGATGATAAAAAACCAGTTCAGAGAAGTGGAAGCTGCTTATAACAGAGAAAAGAAACGGGCTGACCGCAATGCAGAAAAACTCAAGGAGTACACACTGTCCCAGACAGGACATATGACGCAGAGCATGGAGATGTGTCATACCAAACCAGACCAGCGAGAGGTAAAGATGATGCAAGACTATATTCCTGAATGGCGGAGGATGCCTGCATTTGAGGACTACAGAGTGTCCTACAGGAATGAGAAACTGATGCCAATGTGGGAGCAGAGGAAGAATCCTCCCCAGTCTAAGCTGGAAAACATGGGGGACATCCTGAAGATGGAAGGATTGACCCAGGAAATAGCTGAAATCACTGCTAGGTGTACAGCCCTCCAAGTCCAGATCACCAAGCTAGAACAAGAGAAGAGCTCCACCAATGCAGAACTAGAAACCCAGAGAGCCCGGTTTGATTCTGAGAAACTGCAGCTACAGGGAATAATTACCAATCTGCAGACATCCCTTTCAGAGAACACTGTACAGAAGGAGAGACAAGACCAAGCGGCTCAAACTCAAGAGGAGCAGCTGACTTGTCAAATAACCACATTGAAACTGGAAAACTCCAAGCTGAAAACAGTATTAACGCAAAAGGACAAGGAGCTTGAGGGACTCCAATATCGGGTGGAAGATGAGAAGAGGCAGACTGAGCAGGTGATTGAAAACATGCAAAGAAATAAGCATAGATCCAAGTTAATACCTGAAGATGTAAACAGTGGGACAGAAGGGAAGGAAATGACATCGGAGAGGCAGAAAGATGGTCTCAAGTTGACAATCAGGGTCTCCAACAAATGGAAGAGAGGAGACGCATTATTTGTGGTTTCCGCAGTTGCAGAAGCTGAGGAGCCTGAAGCAGAGGAAAGAATAGGCCGGACATTAAGACAGTCGCCGAGAATTTCACGTCCCTCTGTCAAGGCCGTTGAAGTCAAAGAGCGTAAACTTGAAAAGAAACCCATTGATGAGGAGGACAAACCTACTGCCCAGAAAGCAGAAAAAGAATTAGAAGAATGGAAACATAAGCGTAAGGAACTCAAGGCAAATCGTTATAGAGATTATGTAAAAGAAACCGGTTGTGAGAGAAATGATACAGCCAAATCGCTCTCTGCAGAATTATCTGAACTGCAGGTCCTATTAAAAGAAATTGAAGAAGGGAAAGTTCTCCTGACGCATGGAAGTACGTGTGCTAGTGAGCTCAAGAAGATAGAGCAAGACCCAGGCCCATACTGCATAGTTACGCCAGAGAATATTATGCCCTATGAAGAGGAGCCCCGTAAACGAGAAGACAAGGGGAAGATAAAGTTACAAGTGAACGTTTTCGGCCTCTCGGCTCATGTAGCTCAACTACATGGTGTTGAGCTGAGGGGGAGGATATGTGATGGAGTGCCATTAGGGGTCACAAGAGAGCTCTGTAAGACTTCTCCCCTGAGAATGAAAGGAGTTAATTCCATTCAGTTATCAGTGGCTAAATGGAAGCAGCCTAGCTGTGAACTGCTTTTAAAAGCAGCAGAGAGATGGGTGGAGTTTCTCTCACTTAGGCTTGGGCCTAAGAGCCGTGGGCTGTGTGTGTTGCAGGAGGAAGCCCTGAACAGCTCAGCTGCCTCTGGGATCCAGAGAGCTGGGATTTGTGCTGGAGCGAGACAGTCAGGAAGACTATTATACTCCAGAGTTTGTTCACAGAGAAGACGTCTGTGGTATCAGAGATACTCCACTGAGAGAGGATTATCTAAAGACCCCATCCCTGGGAAGCCGAACGCAACAAGGGATAAAAAGGTTGGTGACAAATATATGTCGTTTTCACCATATGAGGATAAGAAGTACAAATGCCCCAGGAAGAAGAGTGCATTGAGAGAAAGTAATAGTTCCTCATTTCAAGAGGGTGACAAGGGCCCTAGGCTTCACCCACTATTGGCAGAAGCCGTAGAGGAAAAGACATTAAAAGACTGTTTTGTTCCCTGGCCACAAAGTGGCGATACAATGCAAATAAGAGACTGTTTGTTCCCTGGCCACAAGGTGGCGATACAATGCAAATAAGAGACTGTTTGTTCCCTGGCCACAAGGTGGCGATACAATGCAAATAAGAGACTGTTTGTTCCCTGGCCACAAGGTGGCGATACAACGCAAATAAGAGACTGTTTGCATCCTGGCCACAAGGTGGCACTCTCCGGAGCCAGAGAAGCTGGCCGGATACAGTTAGGGTGTTCCTGAGTGTAGTAAGCACGTTTATGCAGGATTTATTTTGTTGCTGAATACAAGCACTGTTTTTGTTCTGTTTATGCAAACCAAATAAATAGCAGTAAAACTCTGACAAGCCTGCTGTGTCTTCCTTTCCTGGGTAAAAGAGATAAGAAAGTGCAGGACGCAAACCCCGACAGAAGGGGGCGCCCTGTTACAATATATATATATATACATATATTATTTTTTTTTTTAAATATAACATTGATGTTTTAGCTGTTCTTCTATTCAATTGTATTGATTTTTTTTTGTATATGAGTATTTACGCTTATTGAACATTTGGTATATTGATCATTCATTTATTGTCTTTCCACTGCATTCCAAGTCCCTTATTATCATCATTACTGTTGGTGGTGGCCCACATGGACTGGCTAATTTATACTGAGGAGATATCAACCTGTCCCAGTATTTTTGACCAAGGGACTTCCCCTGAGCTGCCAGGGCACAGGACTCCAACTACGGTCCTTGAGGATGCTCCAGTAGAAATTTGGGGACATACTCCATCTCCATTCATCCAGCCAGCGCGAATATTGGAGTGACACCACTAGATTGGGACTTGGTATTTCCACACGCCTATCATACTTCATAAGATTGAGGGTATCAAATGTGAGTGAATTTTCATTTATGTTGTGTGTGTTATACGATGAATCCTACCTTACCACACCATCTAGCGACCTTGCGCCAACCCCCCCCCCCCCCCCCCCGTATATTTTGGACTCAGTTACCTTTTTTTACCCAGGCCACATCTTTCACGACCTCAGTATGTCCTGCGATTGTCATTAGCGGCTTTCCTTCTAGTGACCAAATCCGGGCGGTCTTGTCATAGGAACCAGTCAGAATCCTAAAAAGAGGAGCTTTATTTTATTATCTTTATTTAGATATCCAGATAGCAATCACTGCAGTGTTCTCTACTTGCAGCATTTGTGAATAAAGATGAGCTTACCACTCCTCAGTGGCTGCGATGGAGCTGATCCAATCATCATGGAGCATACACTCCTCGGGTTGGGGGGCTGTGAATTTTTCTACATATTCGATCTCCACCACCTCTTCCTATAGAGAGAAACAAAACCTCTTTATGTTAGGCGATGTAAGTTGCTGAACAACACAGGACAGGAATTTAACTATCACAGTATAGAATTGCAGCTGTAGTAGTATGATTTCTCTTTAGAACTTTTCTCCCAATCAGCTCAGGATTTTGTGACAAAAAAACAATCCCTTTTTGTGCAGGTGATGGATGAAATGCCTCAGTGATTTATCAGTAATTAATAGCAGTGATCTCTCATTAACTAAATATATACGTATTGTGTGTGAGTGGATCAGAAAGGCTGATTGGCCGCTTAAATTGGAAAATTTAAAGGTTTATTAGGATTTTTTTTTAAGAACATTCAGTTTCTAAGATACTTGTGATTACCTCTAGCTTTGAATGATACCAAAAGTATCTTGGTCTTTAAGACACCCACAGCAATGGGCACTTACCGTAGATATCCCCTCCGCGTCCATGTGTCTAATAAGAGGCAGCCGCAGGAACTGGGTCCTGATAAGGAAGTCAAACTCCACCGTCGTGTGATCATCTGAAGGAGACCAAAAGAAATGAACATGAAACAACTAAACACTTAGGGCCTCATTCAAATGCGATTTGGCCAATTGAATAGGGCTCTACATAAGTACAGAGCATATATATTTTTACAGAAGATTTTAGTTAGTGAAGACCTTGCTTTTGGATAGAAGTTCACTAACTAAAAACTTCTGTAAAAAGATATGCTCTGTGCTTATTCACTTGGCCAAATCGCATTTGAATGAGGCCCTCAGACTGTATAGAGGCAAGAGATAGGGGAGCAAGGCGGGCGAGAGATGGGGGAGCAAGGCGGCGAGAGATTGTATCCAAATCTGTGTGACCCTATGGACCTCAGCACATCTATCAGCCACTGCACCTCTGAGCTCCCTCAAACTCATGTTCATCTAAAACAAAGTCATTATTTTCCCACAAATGCATTTGGTCATATTTACACATTATTCAGCCAATATGGATATTGTCAGGGGAGTAAGGTGAGCAAGAGAGTAGAGGAAAAGAAAAAAAGAGAAGAGAAAAAGTTAGACAGCAAAAATAAGAGAGAGAGGGGAAGAAATAGATAAAACTAATGTTTTATAGAGGAATAGGGCCAGGGAAAAGGGTAAGAAGGAATTGGAAAGGAACAAATGGATAAAGTAGAAAATGGAAAAGAGGATAGGACACATGAAATGTGGGAACCCTTTAGCCCATGGTGCCCGGATATCCTGCTACTCCCTAGGCCCTGTAGGATCTTGGGGTAACCAACACTGAATTAAGATGCCAGGTTTAATAATGTTTACGTGTTCCCAATGTCTACAGTAATAACGCAGACTTTGCACATTGGTCTCATTTCTATAGTTTGTTCTATTACTACTACATATTAGGATTGGAGTGAAGATCTCTCACCGTTCTTGGCTTTGAGCAGCTTGTTGATGACATTACTGAGGTCGGGAACTTCAGAAGCCCCCGGGATCGAGAACGGAACATCGTCTAGCTCATACCTAGAACAACAAGGAGACCAATGAGTTCAATAGAGTGACAGAAGCGCTCACAATGCAACAACAAAACATCAAAGAAGATCGTATCTACATGGCTTGGACCTTAAAGGGACATCAAATGCGCTCTGCATGATCGGAGAGTGTGTGCAAAATCAAGCGGACAAGTTGTTTAAAGGGGATATGGAAGGTTTCTATATTATTTTAGATATATAAAATCCCTGTGTATCTATTCACTTTTATGTACATTATTTTATTAATAAGTGCTTATAAGATCTGTTTTTACTGCCCACTGAAGCGTATACAGACTCTGCTGTACTTGCTGTGCAGTGTCTCATACTAACCAATCAGTGACCATCTCTCAGCAACATTCCGCAACATGCTGCTGAGATGTGGTCCCTGATAGGCTAGGACATTACACTGCACATCCAGCCCTACAGAGTCTGTGCCTTCATGAGCTGCAGAGGACAGACCCATACAGGAACTATTTGTTTAATTTTAGGCAGTAAAACAGAACAGAATTGTATTGAAATGGTCAGGAATTTACAAATATTGTCATGTTTACTTGTTATTTATATACCCCAGAAGTTCTCCCACAAAATAAAAACTGCAGAAGTAATAAGATTCAGCATGTACCTGCTTCTATTTCAGCTGAATTTAGTTAAAAACATTTTATAAAAGCATTACAGATCCATTATTTGTCTTGTATCAACCGCTTATGTATATTTTATCTTGTGACCAAAATAAAAATTATTATAAAAAAAATAAAAAATAAAGGTTGTGGTGGGATTTAAACCCGCATCTGTCATATCCTAATCCAGGCTTGTTGTCATTGGAATGTCTGTTTACTGACTTTGTATTGGTGAAAAATAACAATATAAGTAACATAGCTTATAAAAACATAATACTTTTACAACTCATCATTACTACAACTGCATTTGTCATAGATCATTCCTTTGCAGTTAATATATTATTTACATTTTAGCTTGTAACCAAAGTAATAATTACTATATAAAAAAAAAAAAAATCTACCCCTTCAAAGCCAAGGACCTTCACCATCGGGCTGCGTGGTCACATGTTTGGTGAATGAAAAAGAACAATACTGTATACCATATATTATAGCTAAAAATGTAACTGTGATTCCACAACATGCACTCCTGTTTCTAATTAGTATCAACTAAATATTTTATTATGAGAATACAAGGGCTTGGTAGAAGCAGCTTAAATCTACACTCATAATTTTAGCAGCAATTTTAAAAAAGAAATAGAATAACTTGATAATTTATAAGTGTCAATCAGACTTTATTGATACACCCATAAGGAGAGAAAGATCTTTTCTTGAAAATGAAAAGACTGAGTATGCTCGAACTCCAGGGAGTAACAAGGATGATTAGATAATTACTCCCTGGTATCTGACATCCCAAGTATTCTCCCCACAATACTTTTTACATGGAAAACAATAGATTTAGAGCCCTATGGGGTAATCAGCAATTACTAGCAATGATCTCTGAATTAATAAGAGATATCAATCAGAGGAAAAGTAAAACAAATCAAATCTATTTTGTTAAAGGGATATGGACGGTTACCTGTTTTTAATATTTAAGTAAACTTTATTCAGTTTTTGTTTGCATCTTAACATAATTTTAACAAGTGCTTAAAAGCTCTGTTTTTACTCACTCAAACCTTCCAAATAGTCCCTACAAAGGTCTGCCCTGTGTAACAGTGTCACTGTAGTGCTAGATGTACTAACCAATCACAGATTGTCTCTTGGCAGTATTTAAAAACATGTTGTTGAGAGTCTGTGATTGGATAGTACATCTAGTACCAATAGAAATACTGTGTGAACGAGCTACAGGGAGCTAATAAAAGGATGTTTTAGATGCAAACACACACTTAGGTAGTTTATTTTATTATTAAAAACAGGGAACCCCCGTCTCCCTTTAATAGAATCAATTATATTTATTTGATCAGAGATGATTTTTCGATGAGTTCCTGGTACGGGATTGAGTGGGGTTTATTCATAATTTAATAATGAAATGAAAAATAAACATTTGCTGCTCTAATTTTCAATCGTTTCTGACTCTCCGTGACTTCATGGACCATAACACACCAGGACATCTTTATGTCCATGGTCAGGCTGATCCACTTGGTATTCATGGCAGAGATACTAGAGTGAGTTGCCAGTTCCTTCTCCAGTGGGTCACAACACACAGCTCCTGGTATTCCTAGGTGGTCTCCCACCCCAGTACTGAACAGGACCAACCCTGCTTGGCTTCAGGTTGGTATAACCTATATGGACCCCCGCACTTGTCAGCCAATGCACCACTATGGTCCCTCAAGCTCATGTTCATCTAATACAAAGACATTAGTTTCCCACAAATGCATGTAGTCATATTTATACATAATTCACACATCAGATGTGAACACAGATGTACTATTTATTTACTACATTATTCAGCTAATACGGTTATTGTCATTTTGGGTATTTACATGTATGTATCTATATAAAATAATAACAGTAAATGTAATTTCCAGGACCTACTATCACAGGAATGACAGACTAGATGCATTTGTAATTGAGACTCCACAGGTCATTAAATTCCAATCCTAATTAGAGGGTATTATACATGTAATATTCCTTATACTCACTTCTTATCCTTAGTGAAGAACCTGGCCTGGATCTGGGCCATGGCTGCAAGGACCCGGGCAATGTAAATACTTCCTAGTGAGATCAGAACACAGCAAGACAACCACGTGTCTGCAAGGAGCGATCCTGCCAGCCGATCGCATGGATCTGCAGCCACTGCTCATGCCTGGCCTTAAAGGGGCAGTGTCTAACAAAAAATATATTGTAGATTGCATTATGTATAAAGTATGTATAATGGAGCACGATATTATTATGACCATTAATTAAATTCAATATTATCACAATATGTAATGCAATAATTAGTGCCACTGTCTTAGCAAACCGTGTGCATTAAATAATTGAATCGGGTTTTGGAATGTTTTCATTACTTTCTAAGTTGATTATTACTTATTTGATTTAAACAATAATGTGTGTAAACTGTTATATATAGCTATGTTACCACTGATACACTTGTGTATACATACATCAATTATATTATGCAGCTCTTAATCACGTACACCCACATTAAGCTGCAATGTATTGACACAGGCAAGAGCACTAACTGTAAACTAGAAATATTGACACAATTCATTAATAGATACTTTTTATTTGAATTATGTGAGTATTCAACGTGTTAATAAAGTTTTTTTTAAATGGTATTGTTGAATTTCACAACACTTCCGGTTTGT
Source organism: Discoglossus pictus (assembly GCA_027410445.1). Taxonomy (NCBI): domain Eukaryota; kingdom Metazoa; phylum Chordata; class Amphibia; order Anura; family Alytidae; genus Discoglossus; species Discoglossus pictus. The sequence continues at coordinate 106,407,253 of CM050173.1, read as the reverse complement.
GTTTCACCGGATTACTTGGTAGAATTACGCCAAGCTTCCGGGTTGCGTTCCAGCGCAGTACAGTGGCCGGCTTGGCCCTGCTCTATGTGTTTTCGCAGACCCCGCGCATGCGCTGTGTCTCGGTCTCCATGGTGGTTCCAGCGAAAGCCAAGACGAGGTTGAGTAGACTCGTTTTGAATACTGTGTGTCTGGGCGGCTGCTGCACTCCCCTCCCCCTCAGAGCCTGGCGGGGCCGGGTACTGAGGAGGGCTGCAGGCGGGCAGGGGAGTGCTGGGCCCGGGGATGGGACAGAGCCCGAACTGGGCGCGTATTTTAGGTGTATTATGTGGAGCAAACATGGCGGGAGAGAGATGTGTATGGGTTACAGTAGGCCTGTATTATTCTGAAAGGGACTCTGTTACCCAACCAGGATGATTTAAGTTTAATGAGCATTATACACTGGCTGTACATTGTACTAGCAGTTTTTTTTAAGTAAATGATCTCTGAAACATTATGAACTGCAGCTATTTGCATCTCAGAGTGCTTGATAAGTGTAGGAGGGGTCTAACTGCCAGATAACATAGCTGCTCTTTATTTTTGCCAATACAGAGACAGGCAAGCAGACTGTAATCCCAATTGGCTCGCCAAAACACCTAATTAATATGCTTGGACACTCCTCTGCATATAAATAGAGCAACTGCAACATGGAGATTCTCAGGATTGATTCACTTTAGAAAACAATGGGTAACACAACATACAGTCTTTCATGCTCTTTTAGAATAAACTAAAAACAACAACTTGATTTTATGGCGATGAAGTCATTTTAATGGATCAGATTATTGACCTGATCTTACTTGTGGTATGTTACTGGTGGTAAAGTTGTTTTACTTGGTTAGATTGAAATAAATAAAATAAACAATACATGTTATGGATGAGACACACGCAGCTCGCCAATATAGTAACATAGTAATTGAGGTTGAAAAAAGACTTTCAGTCCATCAAGTTCAACCTTTTAAGATCTCCTCTGATTATTAGTTGTTAATTAATTATTAATAGTATAGTATTTGAGGATGAATAAAGAGTTAGACCATCAAGTTCAACCTTTTTAGATCTCTCTCGATCTTTTTAATGTGGACTATTTATTATTAATTGTTAATTGATCCAGAGGAAGGCAAACAGAAAAAAAAACATTGAAACTTTGCTAATTGTCTCATAAGGAAAAAAAGAGCAAAATTCCTTCCTGACCCCAGAAACTGGCGATCAAATTTCTCCCTGGATCAATATTCCTTCGCTAGTTATCTAGGATAGCCTTGAATGCCCTCTTTACTCAAACATATATCTAACCCCTTTTTGAAGTTATCTATCGAATTTGCTGTCACCACCTCCTTTGGTAGAGAATTCCACAGTTTAACCACCCTAACTGTGAAGAACCCTTTTCTTTGTTTAAGGTGAAATCTTTTTTCCTCTAACCTCAAGGGGTGTCCTCTTGTCAGTTGAAAATCTCTTGCTACAAAAAGTTCACTTGACAAATCTTTATACTGACCTGGATGTATTTATATAAGGTAATCATATCCCCTCGTAGACGCCTTTTTTCTAGCGACAATAGTTTAATTTGGTTAGTCTTTCTTCATAACTTAGCCCCTCCATTCCCCTTATTAGTTTTGTAGCCCTTCTCTGTAACTTTTCCAGCTCTAAAATGTCCTTTTTATGAAGTGGTGCCCAGAATTGTACTCCATATTCCAAATGAGGGCGGTACTAGAGATTTGTATAGTGGCAGAATTATATTTGCTTTCCGGGCTTCTATACCCTTCCTAATACATGCTAATATTTTATTTGCCTTTGCAGCTGCTGCTTGGCATTGAGCACTGCTACCTAGGCGGTTGTCCACTAGTACTCCCAAATCCCTTTCAATATCTGATACCACTAGATTTGCTCCATTAAGATTATAGATTGCATGGCTATTGTTCCTTCCCAAATGCATAACCTTGCATTTATTTGTATTAAATCTCATCTGCCATTTAGTCGCCAATTTCTCTAATTTATGAAAATCCCTCTGTAGGGAAAGTACATCATTATCCGATTTTATTACCTTGCACAACTTTGTGTCATCGGAAAAAATGGAGACACCGCTTTCGAGTCCTACTTCTACGTCATTAATAAATATGTTAAAAAGGAGAGGACCTAATACTGAACCTTGAGGAACCCCACTTACCACATTAGTCCAATCGGAGTATGTTCCATTTACAACAACCCTTTGCTTCCTGTCTTTTAGCCAGCTCTCGATCCATGAGCAGATATTTACTGCAATTCCTGTATCCCTTAGTTTGCTCACTAGTCTTCCATGTGGCACTGTATCAAATGCCTTTGAAAAATCTAAAAAGACTACATCCAATGAGTTGCCCTGATCCAAGTTCCTTCTAACCTCCTCATAGAAACTAATTAGATTGGTCTGACATGACCTATCCTTCATAAATCTGTGTTGACTGCTACCTATGATCCTGTTCAAATAGACATATTCTTGTATTCTGTCCCTTATTAACCCTTCTAAAAGCTTCCCAACTACAGAAGTGAGGCTCACTGGTCTATAATTCCCCGGATTTGCTCTAGATCCCTTCTTAAATATAGGTATCACCTCTGCTTTTCTCCAGTCATCCGGTAGAGACCCTGTAGTGAGTGAGTCTTGAAAGATTAGATATAATGGTTTGGCTATTACAGAACCCAGCTCCCTCAGTACCCGTGGATGTATTCCATCAGGACCTGGGGCTTTATTAACATTTATTTTCTCCAATCTCTTTTGGATTTCTTCCTGTGTTAACCAATTATTTAGTGATGGTAGTGTAGCCCCATTATGTTGCTGTGTCCCAACCACTGGTACCTCCCTTGTGTATACAGAAAAAATAACCTATTTAGCTCATCTGCCTTTTCCTGGTCACTAATTATCAGACGGCCTGTGTCACATTGTAATGGTCCTATCGATTCCTTCCTGGCCTTCTTCCCATTAATAAATTTAAAAAATATATATTTTAGGATTAGTCTTACTTTCCTTTGCAACTGACTACTCATTTTCTATTTTAGCCAGTCTAATAGCCCTTTTGCAAGCCTTGTTGATTTCCTTATAGTCACATAAAGCTGCCTCTGTTCCCTCCTTCTTGTATAATTTAAATGCATGTTTCTTTTTCCTCATCATGATCTTTAAGTCATTGTTAAGCCACATGGGATATGATTTACTCCTATTCATTTTATTTCCACATGGTACATGCCGATGAGTATGTTTATTTAGTAAGGATTTGAATGTTGTTCATTTATTTTCAGTATTTTTCTTTGTCCCAGTCTATATGTTGTATTGCTGCCCTTAGCCCATTAAAGTTAGCCCTTTTAAAATGTAGAGTTTTTTGTATTCAATCTCAAATGATACTGCGTTGTGATCACGGTTCCCCAAGGGTTCCCCTATTTTAACATTTGATATTATATAAATATTACTTGTGATGACTAAATCCAAGATGGCCCCATTTCTAGTAGGTTCTTGTATTACCTGGGCCAGATAATGATCCCCGAGTGTACTCAAGAACCTGCTCCCCTTAGCTGAACTGCTGGTCTCATTTATCCAGTTTATTTCAGGGTAATTAAAGTCTCCCAATATTAGAACTTGCCCGTGCTTAGCTGCATTTCCAATCTCTAACAATAATTGTATTTCCTCACTTTCAATTATATTTGGGGGCTTATAGCATACTCCCACCAATATGCGTTTAGCATTAGCTCCTCCACTATTTAGCTCAACCCACAACGATTCAATGTTGCCGTTTGTTCCAGCATAAATATCTTCTCTGACTATAGGCTTAACATACAGACAGAACCCTCCTCCTCTTTTATCATTTCCCCTATCTTTCCTAAATACATTATAACCATCCAGATTGACAGTCCAGTTATGAGATTCATCCCACCATGTTTCAGTAATGCCTATTAAGCCCCATTTTTCTTGTACTGCTAATAGTTCTAGCTCGCCCATTTTCCCAGGCAAACTTCTTGTATTAGCAAGCATACACTTTATGTTGCTATGGCTCTGCTGTTGTAAAGTGCTTGCCACTGTATTTGAGGCCCCAATTAATACCTCCCTACTGTCTATTGTAACCCTCCCCCTTCTCCTCCCCCATGGTTAACTAATTCATCCCTTTCCCTCTACCCTTTTTACCCCAATACATCTATATAGTCCCCCCCCCCCCCCTACAAGTTTAAAAACTCCCCCAGCCGTTCTACCATCCTATCCCCTAGCACAAAAGCTCCCTCATCATTAAGGTGCAATCCATCCCTGCTATAGAGATTGTACCCAAGTGAGAAGTCAGCCCAGTGCTCTAAAACCCCAAACCCTCTGCACTGCACCACTTTTTTATAATACACAGTACAAGATTAAAGGGCTCTCTAAGGAATGGTTAGGTGGGACTTGAGATAAAACATTTAGGGGAGTTTTACTGTGCATTTAAACAATGAATTACTATTACTTTTAATCATGTCCCCAGACAGTACGTGCTCCTTATCTCTGCTCCCCTTGAATGATGTATTATGTCTGGACTGGGATCTGCCCAGGGGAGAATGCTCTACACATACACCGTAGTTACAGTGTAATAGTGAGAGGTCACTACTGAGTGTATTTGTTTACATTGCTAGCAGCCCAGATCACACTGCCGTTTTTATATTACAGAGTGGTCTCAGAAGGTTTTCAAGGTAGTACTTCTCTCTGGGTGGCTCCCACTCAGACACAATACATCATTCAGAGGGTGGAGAGATCTGGGGCTTATACAGCCTGAACCATGACATAAAATAGTAATTCATTGTTTAAGTGCACAGTAAACATTTTTTAATAAATGTTATTTCTTATCAGGCCCTACCTATTCCATAGAAAGCAGTTTATAAAACCACATAAATGCTTCTATATAAGTGCACAGAGAGGACCATGCCCTGTAATTAGCATCCCGTTGGTATCGAATGAAAGGTTATTGTGTGCAAAGCTAGAAAAACACAGAGGATGTATATAGATATATACTGAGTCTCAAGGTCAAAGCCTGTGAGGTCACAGGTCTGGATAGAAACCCATATAATAGAACCCGCCAATCCCGTTTTCAGAATTATGAATCTAGATCCTAATTTCTATTTTACAATACTTCTACTTACTGGCATTTGCAAGAATCCCAATTCTTACTCTGTATGTAAAATTACAAATCTCAATCCTAATTCTTATTCTACCCAGTCCATTCATATTATCCCAAATAACACCCATGTGTAGCATGGACAGCAGATAGACGGCGGAGTAGTGAGTCAGTAAGATGATGGAAGGTTGGTAAGGGTATCTGGAGCCATGCAGACTGCAATGCATCCGACAACTGCTGAAGAGTGTGTGGTGGAGGATCCATATGGCAGACATGGCGATCTAAGTGGTCCCACATGTGCTCTATGGGGTTCAAGTCTGGGAAATTTTAGAGGCCAAGGAAGTACTTTGAAGTCTTCGTCATTCCCCTCCTACCACTCCCGGACAATTCTTTCTATATGACATGTTGCATTGTCCTGTTGGAAGATCCCATCAGCTACAGTCAACATTTAAGGATGAACTTGATCTGCAAGGATGGATAGATAACCCAATCGTCTGAGAGTGCCTTCCAGAGGTGTATTAGTGGACCCAGACAATAGCAAGAAAACATTCCCCAGACCATAAAGCTGTCGCCACCAGTTGGCATATTAGACACACGTCTGGTAGCCCCCTGGTTTGTTTTGACAGTGAGTTGCTCAACTGTAGCATGTCGGTTGGCCCTCACATACCTTCGCAGCCAACTCTCACCTCTGACATCAATGGCACGTGGTGGTGTGCAGTTTCCACGCCATTTATTTGCAATGGTGCCATTTGTCCAGTCACACTACACTTTAACCTCAGCAGCATGCGAACAGTTCACAATTTGCTCTGTTTCCGAAATACTGCCACCTTTTTGTAAGTCGGATAAATCGAACATTTTAACCAGAATATCGATGGTTGATATGTCACCTTATATACCCACCAAGCCAGCTTATGGCACATGCCGTATGTCATGGGCTACATGCTGCTGACGTCAAAAGTAGTCATAATAATGTGACTTGATTTATAGCCAGTAAACGTTAATTCAGTTAACTGGAATCAGTTTATCTGAAAATATTGATAACTAATCCTTTTGGTCGCTTTTAATATGTTCTGGGATAATATTTATAGTGCACTATATCTACGTCCTTTCGATCTTAGATTAGACTTTTGGCACACAGTATATGACATTTTTATGTATATGTAAGCACTGTCACTATATATATATATATATATATATATATATATATATATATATATATATATATATATATATATATGTTACATAGTGATTAAGGTTGAAAAAAGACTTTCAGTCCATCAAGTTCAACCTTTTAAGATCTCCTCTGATCTGCAATATGTGGATTAGTTGTTAATTAATTATTAATCAATTATTATTATTTTTTTTTAATATTAATTAATCCTGAGAAAGAAAAAAAAAAAAACCCAAGTGAAACTTAGCCAATCGTCTCAAAGGGAAAAAAAAATGAATTTATTTTTTCCAACCTCTTTTGAATTACTTTCTGCGTTAACCAATTATTTGGTGAAGGTAGTGTAGCCCCATTATGTTGCAGTGTCCCAACCACTGGTACCTCCCTTGTGTATACTGACGAAAATAACCTATTTAGCTCATCTGCCTTTTCCTGGTCACTAATTTCCAGACGGTCTGTGTCACATTGTAACGTTCCTATAGCTTCCTTCCTCGCCCTCTTCCCATTAATATACTTAAAAAATATTTTAGGGTTAGTCTTACTCTCTTTTGCAATTCATTTTTCATTTTCTATTTAGCCAGTCTAATAGCGCTTTTGCAAGCCTTGTTGATTTCCTTGTCCCCTCTTGTTTGTATCATTTAAATGCCTGTTTTTTACTCTGTATCTTGATCTTTAAATTATTTATATATATATTATTTATTTTTTGCTTATGTATAAATGAGGACTCCTCCTAATACAAACCTGAGACCGTTCTAGTCTTTCCCTTACACACCAAAATAAATGTAATTTCACAGTAGGGATGCTGACCAAGAGCCTATTCAGCTGGATAAATAGTAAAAGTAACAGATTTTCGATTATTAAAGTCTAATCATTTACTCATTTAATCAACACCATTTGGGCATGCTCTTTGTGCGTTTCACCCCCACTCTGAGAGTTAAAGAGCAAGTCCCACCTAAAATTAATTTCATATTAAAGAGAAGTGTTCAGTATCTCAGTAAAAGTTATGGAATTTGCTTAGTTTGCCAGCTCATGTTTATGGAGAGTGGAGCAGCCACTTTAGATTAATATTTTGTCACTGACACTTGGAATGCTGATCTGATTGAATCGGAAGTTCAAGAGCCGAATCAACATCCAGTCAGACTGCAGCCGAGTTCTAAGCTGCGACCGTTACATTCCTGTAATTGGGCAGCTCACATCACCTAATATAAGATGTCTTATAGCAGGTGTGGACATGTTCGGTCCTGGGGAGCCCCACACAGGCTAGGATTTGAGGATATCCTTTCTGCGCACAGGTGAGTCAATCAGGATGACTGAAGTGATTGACTCACCTGTACGAAGCAGGGATATCCTCAAATCCTGGCCTGTGTGGGGCTCACCAGGACCGAACTCGGCCACCGCTATCTTAGAGCAATAAAAGGCAATGGCTGAAACTTACAGATGTATTAGAACTTTTATAATTGAGGTTTCTTCTGTGTTTTATCATTTGTTATCACAGCACCTGGGAAGTCTCCGTTTTTGACAAGCTTTAGGGAATTATCTAGATTCTTAATATTGCATGAAATGCACAAATCAAATCTTGCAAGAATTCACACATTGAAAAATATAAAAGCAACAGAATTTAATTTTCATGAAAAAATCTAAGTGAATGTGATTAAAGAGTCTGGATTTTGCAACATTAAAAGCATAAAACTCAGTTAAACATAATATAAGTAATATAATTAACACATAAGGTTTAAAATAGCCATTGAAAATTTTAATTGGATGCTGGGGTGCTTAGAGACTCTGTTTTTACTTCCTAAAATCAAACAAATAGTCCCTGTATGGGTTTTCCACTGCAGCATATGCAGACACATAATCTGTTGTACTGGGTGTTCAGAGTCTCATACTAACCAATCAGTGACCATCTCTCAGCAACATGCTGCTGATACATGGTCCTTGCTAGGCTAGGACACTACACTGCATATCCAGCCCAACGGTGTCTGTTTCTGCATACGCTGCAGGGGGCAGACCTATGCAGGAATTATTTGTTTGACAGATCTTATAAGCACTTCTTAATAGTATAAAGTACATAAAAGTAAATAGACACACAGGGATATTATATACCTAGTAACACCCAGGAACCTTCCATATCACTTTAATGGTTCTTATTCCTTTCTAAAATATGTTGCTGTTTATTAATTCTAGTTCTTTAACATCTGGGACTACAGTCGCGTCAAAAGTTTGCTGTAAATTTTAGTACTTTGGATTCTCCGGGAAAGGAAGAATACTTATTCTTATTTTTATTTCATGATTGTTCTAGGCCTCATGGAAATGGAGCCCAATGGACTGGGTGGTGATGTAGTGACACAGCCTACAGAGCTCATGATAACTTGTACCAGCACAGAGGAGGTGGCGGGGGCAGCCGCTGACATGGACATGGCTCAGGTGAGCACATCCTGAGTGGTCTTTTCATGATCCATGACTTCTAGTGCAATGTGTTGTTTACTGTAGAAAAATTGATTTATTGTACATTTATTTTATTACGACATGCTGAAAAGCTCTGTTTTTACCTAAAATCAAACACATAGTCCCTGTATGGGTCAGCCCACTGCAACATATCACGCTGTTAGCCATGTTGCAGAGAGATGATCACTGATACGCTGCAATAGGCACACATACACAGACTATTTGTTTGATTTTAGGCAGTAAAGACAAAGCTTCTTAATAACATAAAGTAGGTCAGTAAATAGATACTATATTATACTAGCAACTTGCCCGTCAAAAATGACAGCAATGACATTTGAAGGCTGGCAATGCTGTTTGCCACACAATGTAAGGCTCTCCGCCTCTGAGTTGTGGGCCCCTATGTAGCTCATTGCAACAATGCTGTGCAGGCCTCTCGATGAGTACCTACATTGTTCATTGCGAGGTCCACAATGAGCGCCTTCAGCGCTCATTGCGCATGCAAAAGCTTGTAACCTTTAACATTGCATGACCAACATTTGTAACTTACCACAACTATTATATGTGATACATAGTAAAATCCAGAAACCTTCCATATCCGTTTAATATTGTCTATCAAACATGATAGCTCTGCATTAATTAATATAGATAGCGGATAACTATAATTTAAACAAAAAAAATAATATATATATATATAGTAATTATTTTAAAACACAATTTTTAAACACATAATTATTATAGGCAGCAGGTAACACATAGAATTGTTAAAAAAATGTTTAAAAAGTTTAAGAGATACTCAAGGAGCTGCTTCTAGATCTACTAGTCATTTTCCTACAAAGGCATTGATCAACTATAAGGAGGAGCAGAGCTCAGCCAAGGAGAGAGTTCTGTTGCTGTAGGAGTCATTTCAAGTAGGCCACCTAAACTGTTTGACTTATAGTCAAAGTGACTGTTCACAATGTTTTATTAGGCACAATAGTTTGATTAATGAATTCAGCAATTTGGGACATTGCCAATTAAAAAAAATGAATGTTACCTGTTTTTCAAACTTATAATGTTTCTGTATTGAACGTCTTCCACAAAATAGCCTACTTTTAAAATAATTTATTTCTCCATTCAGGACACAATAGGTCAGCAAGTAGCCGCTCTCACTGAACAGTACCATTTTATAGATCAGAATGGCCGCACCATCAGCTATGAGATCCAGGCGCTGTCTGATACAGGCGCACAGATGGTAAGTTATCTCTGTAATATACAATATCATGACATATTACCATAAAAGTTACTCTGTGTACCCCGTAAAGCAAGAGGTAAGAACTTCACATCCAGAGAGATGTTGCCAAGTGCGTAAGAGTTTAAGTGTTCCAGATTGGAGAGTTTTGTACCTTTTTATAGATTTAGATAACCAAAGCTTCCCATCCATGGTGGAGCTAGGGAATGGATGGCCTTGGTGCAAAATATTTTGGAACTTTGCACTTCTCTATACACTCCTAGGTGCCACAAAAAAAATAGGAAGATGGTCAGGTCACATCTAACATGATCAGATCACCTTTCTTTAAAAATAATTATCTGCCTCATCCGTAATAGCCATTTCCAGTAGCAGAGGGCCCTATTCAGTTGTGATAAACCAGCAGTAGCTCTGCCGGTACTTCCCATATATTTCTATATCTTGCATTGCCTCGATAGTCACCGTCTTTTAATACAGATTGTGGGGTGTAGGTGGCCGTTTAGGGGGTATATACAATCATAGTAATTAACCCTTTCATCCATACCCTCACTTTAGTTGTACACTTGTACAGTTTCCATCACACTATCCTACAAATTGATCTTTATTGTTTTTGTTATGTTGGGCATTTTACAACTCTCTCTCTCTTTTTTTTACTGGCTGTTAAAGATGATCCTGGCTACAGACTCAGAAAATGGCCAAGTGTTCCATGTTATTCCTTCAAACCAAGCAGGATCGGCTCAGCTCATTATTCCACAGGCGCAGATCCAGACCACTCAGGGTATGTAGCTACAAGTCACTATCGGACTGAAAGGATACTTTTTCACTTTAATAGTACAGGTACAACACTGATTATCAGACATCCTCTGTTCCAACTCCTCTCTGGATTAACCGTTTTGCCTGACCAGTGCTGGCCCGGCAAATTGATTAATTAGGCAAAGCCACCCGATCCCAAAAATGCAGGGGCCGTACAGAAGTCCCTTCCTGAATAGACCCCTCCCCATACAGGAGTCACCATACCAAGGAAATCCAAAAAGGGTGCTGACGCCACAGCTGCACATGGGCAACCCCAACATACGCCTCAGGACGTCCCTGCTGTGAATTTGTCTATATTAAAGGAGGTGCCAGACTATCATTTGCAGGATAATGAGTGTTGTACTTGTAGGTACCTTTAGCCAGCAAACTAACTACATACATATGTAAGAAAATGATTTGTTAAAAGCTTACAAAAATAATTTTGGGCCCCTTTGCGATAGTGTCCCCCCTTACCGGTATCCACTCACAGCGCTGCTCCCCATCCCAAGACCATGTCATATAGATAGATAGATAGATAGATAGATATTAGACTACATCAAAGAAAAAGTGTAAAAAAAATATATATATATATATATATATATATTTATATATATTTATAAGAAAAAAATTGGACAGCACCAGGACCCTCCCAGATCAGCCCCTGGTGTTTTCATCCAAAGCACTGAATACCCCATGGTCCCTGATTACATACTAAAGTATCCTATAGTTCTTACTGGAATAAGTCATTACTAGTGAGGATAATGTTCTGTTCCTTATTTAAAGACTCTCTAGAACACATTGGAGATGACCTGCAGACCGACCCCAGCAGTGGCCCCCCAGACAATATGAGCAGCTTCATCATCCAATCTAACGCCACACTGGGTGTGTCCAAAAAGTCTTCAAACAGGTAAATAAATCCCACGGGGTGATCCTTTATTGTATAGGAATCTTACAGTTTTCTATATTTATAGTTAAAAGGCTGTTATAATCCCAAATGTTCCACCATGCTTTGAAAGTATCATGTATTTAAACACTGCGAAAAGTATAATGTAATTTTTTTTTACTCTATAGTTCATATATACAATAAAAGTATGAAAAATGTGTGGTCTGTAGAGTAAACAATATATATTTTAAAAAGAGATGGTGTTTCTCCTGAACTGTTATAGGTAACAAAGGAGCAGGGAACCATGTGAAGTTTTGTACTGCCTTACATTTATATTCCCATTCTTTTGAAAGCAAAACTAAATAAGATAATACAGATAATAGGCTGCCTATGGCTCTTTGTTTAATTTTTTTCAGTTTGCTTGTTAGGCTAAGGTGGATCAAACACATTGATTATTACCTCTTTTTATTTTTGTTTTTTTATTTTCTTATATATAATATATTCATTTGTAGTGTATAAAGCATGCTCTTTTAATTATTCAATGGACATTTTGGGATTAGGCACACTAGAGTGTCACAGAAACACTTGAACACGATGCAGTCTCTTTATTGGTTTTTTTTTTTAGTCATCATTTATTAAAACAATAAAATGATTTGCTGAGAAGTTGCAGTAACAAAACATACTTGTTCATTGTTAAGTATATAAGTACAAACCGTAATAACTGTCACTGGCTGTAGCTGCTGCAATGTGTTAATACTATGTCAGAGGTAGGTTCCTAAGATTTTCAAAAGCTTTTTTTGCACAGAACGTTTAACATCACTGTGGTCCAAGTATTATTATGCGGTCTATTGAAGAATTAATCCTGATAATAGGCTAAATGTTTGATAAAGCAGCAAAGCAAACACAACTTTTACATTTGTGACTTTTATATGCAGTTATTATATACTGATTCTCTTTGTTACTTTCTTACAAAGGTGTGTCCTTGTAAACAAATGAAGTTTCTATTAATTTTGTTGGAAACACTGTCAATTCTACTACCACATTCCCATAGTATACAGATGATTCATCTGCATTCAAAGTTTCTTCCAATTGAGCAAAGTAGATTATCAGAATAAACAATGGCCGACTCTGCTGCAGCATACTTGTATATATAATGCAATAACTTATAGGATGCATTATTTTTTACATTTGGCCTATTTTTAGGTATAGGGCTATAGTGGCTATTGGTATTGTGTGTATGCTTATGATCTCTTCAGGGCATGGAATATATATTTTTCTTTAGAGGACTTTAGATAACATTGCTGGAGGCAGCAGTGCTGTAGCTTAAATGTAAGTTTTAACAGTTACCTTGATTTTTTTTCCCCCTCCATCAAATTAGGTATTAAATAAACCCTGAAAACATTGATTCTTTTTGTTTTAGGCAATGTATAGAAACCTTTCAAAAACTTCCCCAGCCTCTGCCGCCCAACATCCCTGTCTGGGCCCGTCGCCTCCGGAGCTGTGAGGTACATCTTCTGTTTATACTTATGGCTGTTTAATTATTATTATTGTTTATTTGTAACGCGCCTACATATTCCGTAGCGCTATACGTATATTGTGATCAAGACAAAACAATATTAGCACATTACAAAGTTTTAGGGCCCTGTCTTTGAGCTTAGAATCCGGAGTCCATAGAGCGTTCCCCAAAGCGCCATGTAAGATTGAAAACTCACAAACGTACAGTCTAAAGGATCAGATATTCACCATAAAGAGCATGACTAGGCAATCAGTTTTGTTGATGAAATGCGATGATCAGTAATTACGTTTTTAATTGTAAAAGATTGTTAAAAATAGTGATACATTTTTTTTATTTGCATAGCAATATAAATGTGAAAGGATCCCTTATAGGGGGTGATAGTCAGTTTGATTTATGTGAAGCACCTCTTGAATCCCTTAATTTACCTTTTGCAGGACCTACAGTGGAGTAGAGAGGGTCTAGTTGGAATAGGAGTGTGACAGGGAATGGGAGGGCGTGGCGGGGGAATGAGAGGGGGTGGCGGGGGGAATGGGAGGGGGTGGCGGGGGGAATGGGAGGGGGTGGCGGGGGAATGAGAGGGGGTGACGGGGGAATGAGAGGGGGTGGCGGGGGAATGGAATAAAAAAAAATTGCATGTTTGTTAAGTGTGTACAACCCAACAAAATTAGCAGTTCTGCAAACCAAAAACAGCAGGACACGTATTCCTTTTTGCATATAGAACACTCCCATCTTGTCTGACCTGATACCGCCTGGGCCTTAGGGCAATACAGCACAGAAGAGGGAGGGGGATTTGGATCATTTGGAATTTGATACATCACCCTTCCCTGAACATATTCCGAAGTAGACATTCCCTAACCTGCAAAATAGTAGACATCCCTTATACACAAGCAACCTTCACCAAAATATCATGAATGCCTCCTGGGTCCAGTAAAGCCACTGAAATGTATTTACCGTATATATTTCTATTTAAAAATGAGTTTTGTGACATTTTTCTCTTGCCTAATTATGCTTTTATACAAAAAAGTCATGATAATATATATATATATATATATATATATATATATATATATATATATATATATATATATATATATATATATATGTACATTGGTGCTTTAAATACAGAAAAGTACATGCTCTATTGACAGTGCAAGTTTCTAAGGACCACGTAGAGAGTAATTACTATTTGTTGGCCACCGGTTTGTTAAATCTATTACTCCTTAGACGTCACCATCTAGGATGTGAGGATATTAGGTGCGTCTTACTCTGTTATTGTCATCCATTTCACAGAGGATTGGGGACTCGTACCGAGGATACTGTCTGAGTGAAGCAGAGCTGTTGAGTATCCTGGGTCTGCACAAGCAGCAAACGCAGAGCGTCTGGGGAACTCGTCAGTCTCCGAGCCCGGCCAAACCCGCCACTCGTCTGATGTGGAAGTCACAGTATGTCCCATACGATGGGATCCCATTTGTTAATGCAGGTATCTGAATGTGCATCCCAGCTTTATTACTCTGAAGTCAACACACTCTTCCTGCTGACATTCAGTAAACATTTTAAAGTGACTGAGCAAAAGTAACAATTATTTCAGAAATGAAAAGTGCACATATGAATAAATATAATTGCAAATGGTTATTATTGCAACATTCTAAAGTGTTAGATAATAGATTTTGAAAGTCAGGTATTTCAAGCTCAAATCACCTTGACAATGTGTAGTTTTTGTTAAATTGGAAGTTTTTCTACATTTTACTAGCTATATTATATCCCTGTGTATCTATTTACTTTGATGTACTTTTTTGTATTAAGAAGTGCTTATAAGCCCTGTTTTACTGCTTAACATCAAACAAATAGTCCCTGTATGGATCTACCCTGCAGCTCATAAAGATACAGACTCTGCTGTACTTGCTGTGCTGTGTCTCCGTGTATATCAGTCTCTCAGCAACATTCTGCAATGTGCTTCTGCGACATGGTGACCCTTCATGGTATAGCCCACAGCTTCATTGAGATACACAAGCCCCTTCACCATGACAAGGTAGCGATCCAGGAGGGAAGCAAATGGATAATACCAGTGTACAAATACAAGATAAAGCATTAGGTTCAGTGTCCAACAGTCCAGCAAGAGCGCTTATTTAACATAAACTGTATTTTAAACATGTAGTGTGTGGCCTCCATCTTTTCTGATGATTAAAGATTCTTAATGTAAATAAAGTTCCACACCAGCGGTCTATATGATAAATTAGCAAACTGATATAAACTTATATGTGATAGACTTAGGTATTGATTTGATGACAAATAAGAACCAAAAAGGCTCATCTAGTCTGCTAACTCTGTCTATCTCTAAGTTTGGCTTAAGCAATCTTCAGGATAGCCTTATCCTAATCCCAAGCATGCTTTATTCCCTTCAATGCATTTGACCCAACCATGGCTGTAGGAGCCAATGAAAATCTGGGGGGATACAGCATATAGTATAAAAACACCGCACAACTGCTTCTCTACAAATAAACACACACATTTAAAAATCTGGGGGCTATTTGTCCTCCTTGACCACCCAGATCCTACGCCCATGGACCTGACCACTTCAACTGGAACACTGTTTCGATTATCTATTAACTTTTTTGTAAGGAAGTACTTCGTACATTACACGTAAACATTCCTACTTCAAATCTTGAACCTTGATCTTGCATTCTTCTTTTTCTAGAACACCCTTCCCTCCTGATCTTAATTAAATCATTTACAATTAAGAATGAATACACATATTACAAGGACAAGAGGGACACTAAAAAGGTTGAACTTGATGGACTAAAAGTATTTTTTTCAACCTCAATGTATATGTAACTATATTTGCAAGTTTCTACCATGTCTCCTTTGTGTCCTCTAAGCTATACATATTCAGATCATAAAGAATTTCCTTACAAGTTGTGTCTTTTAGATCCTGTACCATTTTGTCGCCCTCATTTGAATTGTTTCTTATTTATTAAAAGCCTTTTGGAGAATCAACCTCCAGAACTCGATACAGTATCTAGGTGAATACTGACTATGGGGTCAATAGAGTAGTAGGACATTAGTACATTAGTCAGTATCTGCAGTATCTGCATCTATTTCATGGCAACAACTACAATTCTTATTTGCTTTCTCATCATATCTTGACTACAGCAACTTGCTCCATGCCGGCCTTCCCATCGCCCATCTGTCTCCACTCCAATCCATAATGACACCTTCGCTAGACTAATCTACCATACTCAACGCTCAGTGCTGCTCCTTCTGTCAGTCACTCCACTGGTTTCCCATAACCTCCAGAATAACCTCTAGAATAAAATGTAAAATCTTGCCCTTAACGTATAAAGCCCTCAACAACAGTGCACCACCTTATACCTCTGCCCGCGTTTCAAAATACCCTCCCACCTGCCCTCTTCGCTCTGCTGACGACCTTCTTCCTTCCTTCCTCGCTTATCACCTCCTCTCACTCTGCCTTTAGGACTTTTCTCGTGCTGCCCCAATTCTGTGGAACTCCTCGCCTCACTCCACTAGACTATCCTCCTGCCTCAAATCTGTCAAAAACTTCCTAAAAACCCATCTGTTTAAAGAAGCCTATCATCTTCAGTCTTAATTTGCACAATGTTTCTATCATCCTTTTATGTATCTATTATCCCGCTCATACCCTTTAGAGTTTTCAATCTTGATTGGTGCTTTAGGGAAAGCACTAATTACGTTTAATTTTAAACTCAAGGATGGGACCCTCCATTATTTTGCAATGCTTTAAACTGTTTTTGCCTTGTACTTAACCCCTTGTATTGCGCTACAGAATATGTTGGCTCATTACAAATCAAGGATAATAATAAAAAACAAAAAAAAAAGCAAATAGCACTTTGCATTTCAGCTCTCATTGCTTACTAAAGGGCTAGTGGCCAAGCAAAGATCAGAGAGCTGTAGACATGCAGCATCTGGAATGATGAAAACATCCACGTTTTCCTTTTTAATTAAACCCATCAGAAACCAGTCTTCTGTTTGGTTATAGGAAGCAGAGCGATTGTGATGGAATGTCAGTATGGGCCAAGGAGGAAGGGGCTTCAGCCTAAAAGGACTGTGGAGAGTGACAATGCATCGTACAAAGCAACATGTCCAGCGAGGTAAGTGTATCACAGTATGTAGTTTTGTAGCTGAGCCGTAATGAACATGTATTTAAAATGATCCCTCAGCTTTCTACTAAATGCACAATAATGGTAGAAAGTGATTTTGCAAGCTGATATAATGCGTCATTACACAGCTTTAATGCAAAGCCAAGGGTGGATTTTACACAAGCTGAGAATCCTGAGAAAAACTTGGAATTCTGAGCTGGAAGCAGGTTTTATAACTTGCTTTAGACATTCAAATGTGAACACAGATGTACTTTTTATTTACTGTACTACTGTACGGTGGAGGCTTCTATCGCTCTTTTGCCCACCATATTATAAATGATTGTTGTGGTGAACTACCTACTCATAAGATCCACAACGCAGACTGAGATCCCGCTCCCTGCTGATGATAGCCAGTAAGCTTGAAACAGCTGTACATGGATAGGATACTCAGCTTGTGTAAAGTCCAGCCTTGGCTTTGCATTAAAGCTGTGTAATACCGCAGGCATAAGCTTAAAGGAAGCCATGTTTGAAAAATGGCTATGGATTGAAGAGCGAGGCATTTGTGGGCACATTTGCATGTCGCAGCTAAGCTTCCCAGAATGCAGTGTAATAACTGTTTTTCTTGGAATTCTGAGCTGGAAGCATGTTTTTTAAATTGCTTTAGACATTCAAATGTTAATACGGATGTGCTATTTCCTTACACTATATACACATACATACATACATAACCAAGATGTATCTGTTAAATAAAGCTTCCTATCTTTTTCTTTAAGGATATATATTAAAAAGGTGAAGAAGTTCCCTCACTACAGAGTTCCTACAGACCCCAAGATTGACAAGAAGCTGATCAGAATTGAGCAGGAAAAAGCATTTAATTTGTTAAAGAAAGACCTGGATGGAACTGATGGGGTTTTAAGGTAAATAAAGGTGTTGGCTGATTTGGGTACTATGAAATATTGCAACTCCATACAGATTGCACAAAGGAATTGTAATTATTGTTCAGTGTTGCAATGGGAATAGATAGCAGTATGATTAAGCTAAGCCCTAATTACAGACTAAGGACTGGTGAGTTAGTCACACACTCCACCCCTCTAACATAATGTGAATATGTGACAAGTGTATATTTTGCTTATTTGGTTTCTTTTTTTTTTTTTTGTTAAATAGGCAAAACAGCTTTTTATGAATGTGAATATCTGTACCAAGTGCTCATTTTATGATTTCCTGTAACTACCAAAGCTCTGCTTTGTTCTGGGAAGAGAAAGGGGGAAATTGAGTGATAAGGGTAGTGAAAGTAACTCTAGTGTGTGTGTGTGTGTGTATGTAGAGTTTAGCAAAATAGGTGGTCAAATGGTTTGATGGAAACTAAACGGGGGCACAGATTTGTAAGAGAATGGTCAGCACATGCATGAAACATGAGAAAGACATACACTCAGCATGTTGATAAGGGGGAAAGAGGGACAAATAAGGTGCTGGAAGAGAGAGAACAAAACGGGTGACCCACAGAGTTGGAAAGAAGAATGGAGTAAGAGAAAGAGGAATGTACAGAGATGTGAAGATAAAGGGGGCAGTATGGGGTTAGGCAAGAAAAAGGGTGTGAGCACCTCATGGGGATAAAGAAGAGGACGTGCAATATGAAGAAAGAGATAACGAGATGCACAGCGTAGGCGAAAAATAAATGATAACACCTAGTCAAAAGGGGAATAATAGGAATGTTGTAGAGGGATTCGCTTCTTTAGAGCTGGTTCACTGTGATATTCATTTGAAACATGACTGGTGACAGTAGGTTACACATTCTAGTCAAAAATATAAGATCAGGGTTTGTATTCCACCCTACAGATTTCTGTTTATTTCTATGCTTTCCCAGGTGGTATGTGCAGTTACCTGACCAGGACGCACATCAGTATCACAATCTGGACACTGCGTGCTTTTCTCCAACACCTGCTTCATTCCAGACATCTGTAGAGGAAGAAGAGGAGGTCCTGAGTGAGGAGGGTCCACACAAACCTTCTCGACTTCACCCTCGAGTGGCAGAAAAGATTCGGGAGCTGGTGTCCAGAGGAATCGAGGAGGTTTACGCCGTCCGGAAGCAGTTACGGTAAAAAAAAAAAAAAAAAAAAAGAAAAAGTTCCCTTACCACCAATAATTTGCTTGGAGATATTACATTCTGGACTGGAGTCCATACCAAGACTCAATCCAGAATGTAATGTCAAATATCATCTTAAATTTATATTCAAAACACCTTTCCTTTGATGTTTTATCCAGTATAAATTAATTTAGCTTATGGTGGTCAAAAGAGGGATTGAAATCCTTTTTGTTAAAATTAATTGAACTTAAAGTGATAGCAGCTGTGCACAGTACAAAGTACAGCAAAAAAAATTGTACATTTGTGTGTACATTTGATGGTTTGCGCTGCAGGAGCTCTTTCCTACTTAATGTTTATTTTTCTCATCCGTTATCTCTAGTCAGTGTGACAGATATTTTGTATTATGCATCAAGGAAGATCATATTATTTAGGCACTCTGTATCACAATATATATATATTGTGCTGTTCAAACTCTGATTCATTTGCTGCAAAGTAAATTAAAAACTTAATTTGGTATTAAAACAACCAAGCACTTGCACGGGAGTTATCTACATTGCTCACATGTTCTGACTGCCCCACATGACACCTTTCTGAGGCTCAGTCCAAAGATTTGGTTTACAAATTACAAGAATACACTAATCTACATAGGAAACAGATTGTTAGATATAAAATATAGTATCAAGTAACAAAATTAACATTAACTAAACCATGCACTTGACGGAGCTCAGAGGGATGGTTTTTCTGACAAATGTGACTGGTGTGCTTTGGTCGATGGGGTCACAGAGAGTTGGACGCGACTAAACAACAACAAAGCAATGAAATAGATGGAAAGCATAGTTTAATTAGCTAGTTTTAATTTCAAATAAAGCAATTCACTCATAAGCATGTGGATTTACAAAGACTCCCAAAGCTCCCTTCTACTCTGTATCATGTAACTGGACAGGGAAATGGGAGAAACCGTGTGACCCACCCCTCAATTTGCTATAATTTTCCACCATTGTAGATCATCCTTTTTTTATATAATTTTTTTTTTCTCTCTTTCAATAGAATGTAGTTTTACTAGACTCCTTTACCCTGGAGTCTATGTATCTACCCTTATATTATTTTGCTTTTCTCACTCACCAGGAAGTTTGTGGAGCGGGATCTGTTCAGACCGGATGAAACTCCTGAGCGGCACAACCTGTCCTATTTCCCAACTGTGAATGACCTAAAAAATCACATTCATGAGGCGCAGAAATCACTGGGGAACGGGGAGCTGATCTACGATCCAGAATCTCTCTCTGGAGCGGTGAGTGTGGCTTAGTATTTTGTGATTAGACTGCCTTTTTCCTAGAACACTTACAGATTATTTTGCTGCACTTTAACATTAGCTGGTAAATTGGACTGAAATACTATACTGTGGCTCAGAAGTATACCTATCATGCTACATGACATTATTAGTGCTTTTAAAGAGTATTAAAACTGCTTATACATTATGCTAGTGACTTGTTTCTAAAGTATATCATTAGTATTAGATGCAGAGGCTGGGTTATTTGCTATGTTGCCATAGGAGAGAAATGATCCATGCATATCCATGCCATCATATCTAGGATGATCTGCTAATAATAACGGTTAATGCTTCTTCTGCTTCACTCACAAATAATCCACAGTATAGATACATTTGTGTATTTTGTACTATATTTCAGTTACAGTGGACGGCGGATAATGGGAATGTTCTCAATGAAATGGTGACAGTGACGTTTGGGTCACCACCCAGTGAAGGTAAGAATACACAATATATCTCGATATACGCAATACTGTGCTGTATTTTTACTGGAGTGAGTCAGTAAAATCAAGCACACCCCCTCTGTGTGATTAGAGAAAAATGTTTATGGAAGGTCATCTTACCCTTTATATTTATAGTTTGGAAGAAAGGAAAGGAAAAATATGGCAGAAACCTTCAAATATCTTAAAAGGCCTTTACTAAACTCCTACTGAGCATTTTAACAATTAATTACTATTTTTCAAACATGCCATGAGGCTATATAAGCTCCAGATCTCTCTGCCCCCTTAATGAAGTATTGAATGTGGAATGTAGCTACCCAGGGGGAATGGCTAAGCTGATATACTACAACTGCAGTGTGATAATGGGGGGTTATTAGAAAGTGGGTGTGTGCACATGGCTAGCAGATCAGGTAACAATGCTCCCGTTGGTCCACTCCAGCCACAATACTTCATTTGGAGGTAGAGCATCAATTAACTATCCATTAGAGAGCCCGTTATAAGATCACAAAGGCAAGGTAAAGCAAATTCTGGAGTACATTTGTTTGCAGAAAGGATAGTGCACACACAGAACACACTTATAGCATAAGTCCTAGGAACAAATGAAATGAGAGAACTTGTTAATGCTGGCAAATACTTAATACTGGCCGGTGAATTAATTAAGCTTGATTTTCTGAGGAATTTGTGTTCACATTTGAACGTCTAAAACAAATTTAAAAAACTTGTTTCCTGCTCAGAATTTCGAGAAATACAGTTATTACACTGCATTCTGGGAACCTGGTCAGGGACATGCAAATGTGCCCACAAAGAGGCAAATGTATTATAGCAGCACACACAGGTAAATTGACTATTAAACACTCACCCATCCATGATTATTCAAGAAAAATGTACATGTTCTCTATTTTAGAACAAGAAACCTTGGTAAAAATGGAAAATCCAACCCCAGAAGACGTTTGTCAGGACACGGCTCAGCTCCTCTCCTCACTCACCTCCCTCCAGCCCAAAATCTTTGCACAATTGCAGGTTGGTTGTAGTGGGTGCACCAAGACAGAACATCGGACAAATGATGAGAAGAAGTGTTTTTTTTTCTAATAGACTGTCAATCCAATTAAATATTTTCAAAAATGGTCAAAATATTAAGATACAGTCAAGTTGTTTAATGAACTGTGGCTTAAACGTGTATCCCATATTAAAATCAGAGGGCAGCCACCCAGTTTACACCAGGCAGGCTTGAAGATAACAGAAGAGATGGCGGTTATTTATAAGGATATGGAAAGCTCCTGGATGTTACCACCATGTTTCCTTGAAATTAAGATCGGGTCTTATATTAATTTCAGCTCCAAAAATGCAATAGGTCTTATTTTCAGGGGATGTCTTATTTTTTGTTATTCTATTATACAATTATTCATGTACAAAAATCGAAATGTATTCAAAATCAATCATGTCATCTTCTTCTGGAACATCGGCATAACTCTCCAAACACCGAATTCCAATCTGTGACCATCTCTCAGCAACATGCTGCTGAGATGTGGTCCCCGATAGGCTAGGACATTACACTGTACATCCAGCCCTACAGCGTCTTTGTCTACATACGCTGCAGTGGCCAGACCCATAAAGGGACTACTTATTTGAAACATAACTTCCCAAAACACTTCTTAATAAAGTATATAAAAGTAAACAGATACACAGGGATATTATATACATAGTAATCCAGGAACCTTCCATATCCCTTTAAGTGAATATATATTTTAGACAGTTGAATAATTTCTTTAATCATTTTTAATTATTTATTTGTTTTTTTTGCTTAAACTTGTCCCTGCTATGTGTTTAAGTAATTTTATGTGTGTTTTTATTAAAGGAACTCCAGCTTCAGCCGTCATTCACATCCTCAGATGGAACCACTGCTGTTATCACAGTAAACCCCCCGACCTTGGGTAACACGGCCTGTTTGTTAAGTCCTGGGGGGAGCAGCCAGCCTTTAATGCTCAGTCACTTGCCCACCCAGCAGAGTGACACAACTTCCCCCTCAATCACTGCATTACCAGCACCCAGTCTACTGGGTATGGGGCAGCTGGTAACTGTGGAGGAGGCATCTGGTGTACCAGGAGAGATGCACCAGATCCTGCTGGGCGAGATACACCCAATTCCTATACGGATTGTAGAGAGCCAGCCAACTATTGGTGAGTGTGCTTGACATCAACATCACCATTGTACTATTAGTCTCTAGATCATGTGTC
>CM050173.1:105933911-106378911 GCA_027410445.1 Discoglossus pictus | reverse complement strand
TAACCCACAACAATTTTTCAATGTGCTAAAACCCTTTCTCAGCCCCTCGATACCCTTGTCTGCCCTGACATCGCCACTTCACAGAACAATATCACTCTAGCCTCCACCATTGATACTCTTGCCCCCATAACCACAAGCAAACGCCCTCGCTCTCATCCACAATCATGGCACACTACACAAACACGCTATCTACAGAGATGCTTATGCACTGCAGAACGACTATGGAGGAAATCTTGCACTTCAGCAGACGTTCCCTATTACAAGTTTACCTTGCGCTCCTACTCCTCACTAATCTCGAACCTGTCCTCCAACCCTATACGTTTATTTGCTTCATTGAACACCCTCCTTTGCCCACCCCCACCTCCTGCCCCTTTCTGTCTCACTGCAATTGACTTTGCCAACCATTTTAAAAATAAAATTTAAACCATCTGAAATGAACTCTCCTCCCAGCTTGGTCCTAACTCACCATCCTCTCAACAAACTGACAACACCCAGCCCTTCCCCTTCCCCAATGCCTCCTCCACTATGGACTCCTTTGACCCTGTAACCAAGGATGAAATATCTACTTTACTATAAACGTCTCACCTTCCAACTTTTCCACATGATCCTACTCCAACACAGCTAATCCCTCCCCTCTCTACCACACTTATCCCAGCTCTGACACATCTATTCTTTAAAACACGCCATAGTTACCATTCTCAAGAAGCCCTCATCTGACCCAGCTTCTGCCTGCCAACTATTGCCCTGCTTGAGCGGCTTGTTTACAATCGTCTTACTCAATTTATTTCCTCCAATTCCCTTCTTGACCCGTTCCAATCCGGCTTCCGGGCCCAACACTCTACAGACACAGCCCTCACAAAAGTCACCAATGACTTGCGAACCGCCAAATCAAAGGGTCACTTTTCTAATCTAATTCTCCTGGATATCTCTGCTGCCTTCAATACAGTTGACCACCCTCTTCTAATCCAAATTCTCTGCTCTTTTGGCATCAAGGACATGGCTCCCTCATGGTTCACATCCTATCTAAAAGATGGTACATTTAGTATCTCCTTCTCTGGCACCTCTTCTTCACCTCTCTCCCTCTGTCTGTTGGCGTACCCCAAGGCTCAGTCCAAGCCCCCCCCCCTCTTCTCCATCTACACATCCTCCCTTGGTATCCTAATAAAATCCTTTGGATTTCAGTATCGTCTCTATGCAGATGACACTCAAATCTACCTCTCTGCACCCGATCTATCTCCCTCTCTTTTAGCTCCAGTTTCCAACTACCTCTCTAGCATATCCTCCTGAATGTCCGCCCGTCAACTCAAACTCAACATGTCTAAGACCGAACTCCTTATCTTTCCACCCTCTACTACAGCTTCCACTCCTCAAATATCTCTCACTATTGACAATGACATCATCACTCCAACCTCCCAGGCCCGTTGTCTTGGGGTTCTACTGGATCCCACCCTCTCTTTTATTCCCCACATTCAATCAATTACAAAATCTTGTCAGTTTCACCTAAAAAAAAACATCTCCAAAATGTGCTACTATCTTACAGAAGACACAGCTAAAATTGTAATACTCTCTCGACTCGACTACTGCAATTCACTCCCCTCCAATCCATAATGAACGCCTCTGCTAGACTCATCACATACTAAATGCTCAGTGACTGCAGCTCCTCTCTGCCAATCACTCCAGTGGCTCAAATTTTAAAATCATGGCCCTAACATATAAAGTCCTCAACAACAGGGAACCCCCTTATATTTGTTGTTTCAAAATACCCTCCCAACCGCCTCCTTCGTTCTGCTGATGACCTTCTTCTTTCCTCCTCTTATCACCTCCTCTCACTTCCGCCTTCAAGACTTTCTTGTACTACCCCACTCCATTAGATGATTTTCCTGCCTCCGAAACCTTTAAAAAATCACTAAAAACACATCTGTTTAAAAAAACGTATCATCTTCAGTCTTAACATGTACAACTGCACACTCCACAGCATAATAACACTTACACCCACAATCTAAAGTGCAACACACAGACACCCCCACTTGACTAAACAAATTACTTTCACGCTGCCATCCTGCATTTGTCACCCTCTTGTATCACACCTAAACCCTTTAGAAGTTTGCTAGTTTTCATCTTGATTTTAAGCTCAGGGCACTCGATTCTTTATAAGGTGTTAATTTAGTTTTTGCCATGTACTTAACCCATGTACAGCGCTACAGAATATGTTGGCGCGATATAAATAAAGATAATAATAATAGGAGGCCAGGATTTTCATTAATTTCTTGTTGGTGTAAAGCTTATCATCTGCAACTACCCTAAACTCTAAACCTTCTAAACCCTATTCCTAAACCCTAACCCCTAAATCTAACCCTAGGAAAATGACGAAAATATTATCCACTCCACCTAGTGCCCCTGACCACCAGCAGAAAACAGAAAAGGTCCTTCGTAGCTCTCGAAATGCAGTTCTTCAGCTCACCAGTGTGAAAACTGGCAGCCTGCATGGGAGTAAACAGAAAGAAAGGGGGAGGTTCCAGAAGCTGAGAAACGGTTATTCTATGGAAATCTTATAAGTACGTGAAGTGAACATTTTATATGAAATATTACATTGAGGATAAATTTAATGACGTAAACAAAGTTAAAACATTTTATATAAATGCTTGAAAAGTAACTGTAAAAAACTACAGTGTCATGACACAATTCATGTATTTGAGAAATCTGAGTCTGGCTAAGAGCATAGTCAGTTATTTTTTAATAAGCAAGAACTCAATGATGCTGCCTCTGCTGGTCGCTGGGGGCATCCATGATACTTTGGTGAAGGCTAGATGTGTGAGAGGGAAATTTATATTTCTTAGTGAGCAGAGCTTGCTGTTATAATTGCAAGATGTTGGCTTGTGAGTATACACAGGGAAATGGGGTAAGTGCCCAATACCAAAAGCCAGCATTGGATTTACATAATCACATTTGCACCATTTTTCCCTATATTGCTCCAGATAAGAGAAGGTGGAGTCCTGGTTGGCCATTTAGGGGATGTATTAATAAGAGGAGTAGAAGCATGCTGTGTTGTTGAAGAAAGTCAGTTATTGAGTTCATTATGGTGCTTTCAGGACCTGAGGTAGGAGGAGAACTTGGTGCTAGGCAGGCAGTGAGAGCATTTGTAATGAACTGTTACCTCCTGCATGTGAGTGTGCATGGAGGAGCTGGGTGGTGCAGACACGGTAGACTTGCCCATGCCCTCCCATGCCCTTTTGTTTTACTATAGTGCAACATACCTCAAGCCTGCCTCTTTTCACCCACCTCCACCCCAAACAAAGAACATACTCTCATCCTGAGGCTACAAAAACAAGAAGCTATCATGTATTTAAAAGAGCAAGTCTTAAACATTACAATTTGTTTTGCATGAAAAATTAGTGTTGTAAAGTTTAAAAATTATGCATTCAATCTCTGTACAAAAACAAATATCTCCTAAAATTAGTGATGTCCCGAACAGTTCGCCGGAGAACTATTCGCGGCGATTTTCATGCGCTTTTTTTTTCTGTAATCTCCGCCTGCCTGCCAGCGTGTGTGTGTGTGACGCGCTAACACCTAACAGCTTATATTGTGCTTATTTTCACTACTCATACCTGGTGGTGTAACATACATTGAAAACAACCGTTTTTTTCATGTAATCTAATTTCAGTTGCCTGCCTGTGTCAGGCTCACAGCTTATATTATGCTCAGTGACATAAAACAACACTTTTTTGACTGTAATAGATTGAATAGCAATTGCCTGCCTACAGGCGTGTGTGTGAAGCCTATTGCATCTACTCTGCCAACTTTTGCCAGTGCACAGTGACACTCATATCTGGTGGCACCTTAGACTGCATGCGCAGTGCCCCAAATTTGAAGTGGGAGGACCGACCAAGCATCTTTTTCCATCTCCCGCTTCCAAAAATCCATGCCATATACACGTCCCCTGATAGTGGACGTAACAGGGATTAAACCGATAGGAATAGTACTACTTAACAGTACACACCTTATAATAACGCAGAGGCAACGCGTATAATCTTCCATGCTGTGCAGTGGAGGCCCCCAGACTCTGACCTGTGTATAATCTTCCATGCTGTGCAGTGGAAGCCCCCAGACTCTGACCTGTGTATAATCTTCCATGCTGTGCAGTGGAAGCCCCCAGACTCTGACCTGTGTATAATCTTCCATGCTGTGCAGTGGAAGCCCCCAGACTCTGACCTGTGTATAATCTTCCATGTTGGGCAGTGGAAGCCCCCAGACTCTGACCTGTGTATAATCTTCCATGCTGGGCAGTGGAAGCCCCCAGACTCTGGGAGTCTGAAGAAGAGGAGTCATAGGAGAAAGGTGGCTTTGAGGAGGTGGAAGACCAAACACAGCAGGCGTCCCAGGGGGCTTGTTGTCACCTTTCGGGGACCCTTGGTGGCTGGGTGGAGGAAGAGACCTTCAATGACATCAGTGAGGACAAGGAACGGGACATGGCTAGCTTGGTATCCAACCTTGTGCAAATGGGGAGTTTGCTGTTGTGCAAAGGGACTGTTTGCGGTTGTTTGCGGTGCATTAAACGGGGAGATTGGTCTGTTACTGTGAAGCGGGTGTAACCCTTACACTACCTGATCGATACAACATCATACCTGATGTTTTAAAGCATGTTATTCCAAACAATTTAGGAATGTTAGGTGATTTATGCCCTTTATGACTTAAAACCAGACTCTGCATCAACTATGTAATTTTCCGTGGGAGTTTTGCCATGGATCCCCCTCCGGCATGCCACAGTCCAGGTGTTAGTCCCTTTGAAACAACTTTCCCATCACTATTGTGGCCAGAAAGAGTCCCTGTGGGTTTTGAAATTCGCCTGCCCATTGAAGTCTATGGCGGTTCGCCGATGTTCGCCCGTTCGCAAACATTTGGTAAAGATTGGGTTCGCGACATCACTACCTAAAATATGTTGTATTTTTATCATGTTCTACCACTAGAGGGAGTAGCTTTATAATAATTATTATTACTAGTAACTTGCTCATCATAAATGAATATAATATAGAATGTTATCTTGAATTGTCTGTACTCTCTCTCTCTGCACTTGATCTCTCTGTGCAATCTCTCTGTGTGCTTGATCTCTCTCTCTCTCTGCTTGATCTCTCTCTCTCTCTCTCTCTCTCTGTGCAATCTCTCTCTGTGTGCTCTCTCTTTCTGTCTGTGTGCTCTCCCCTCTGTGTGCTCTCTATTTCTGTGCACTCTGTATGTGCTCTATGTGTGAGCACTAACATGGATTATTTGAGGATTTGCATCATTTAATTTACAGAACATGCCCACAACTTGAAAGATGACGGCCGTCCACCAAAACTCACAGACCAGGCAAGGAGGGCATTAATCAGAGAGGCAGCACAGAGACCTAAGGTAACCCTGGAGGAGCTGAAGAGTTCCACAGCAGAGACTGGAGTATAAAGAGTTGGGCTTTATGGCAGAGAGGCCAGAAGAAAGACATTACTTTCAGCAAAACACAAAATGGCATGTTTTGAGTTTGCAAAAAGCATGTGGGAGACTCCCAAAATGTATGGAGGAAGGTGCTCTGGTCTGATGAGACTACAAATGAACTTTTCGTCCATCAAAGAAAACGCTATGTCTAGCGCAAACCCAACACATCACATCCCCCAAAGAGCACCATCCCCACAGTGACACATGGTGGTGGCAGCATCATGCTGTGGGGATGTTTTCAGCAGCCGGGACTGGGAAACTGGTCAGAGTTGAGGGAAAGATGGATGGTGCTAAATACAGGGATATTCTTCAGCAAAACCTGTACCACTCTGTGCGTGATTTGAGGCTAGGACGGAGGTTCACCTTCCAACAGGACAATGACCCCAAACACACTGCTAAAGCAACACTTGAGAGGTTTAAGGGGAAACATGTAAATATGTTGGAATGGCCTAGTCACAGCCCAGACCTCAATCCAATAGAAAATCTGTGGTCAGACTTAAAGATTGCTGTTCACAAGCGCAAACCATCCAACTTGAAGGAGCTGGAGCAGTTTTACAAGGAGGAATGGGCTAAAATCCCAGTGGTAAGATGTGGCAAGCTCATAGAGACTTATCTAAAGCGACTTGGAGCTGTGATTGCCACAAAAGGTGTCTCTACAAAGTATTGCCTTTAGGGGGGTGAATAGTTATGCACATTGTACTTTTTCTGTTATTTTGTCTTATTTGTTGTTTGCTTCACAATAGAAACAAAACAAAAAACATCTTTCAAGTTGTGGGCATGTTCTGTAAATTAAATGGTGCAAATCCTCAAACAATCCATGTTAATTCCAGGTTGTGAGGCAACAAAAAACAAAAAATGCCAAGGGGGGTGAATACTTTTTCAAGGAACTGTATATGTAGCATTTCAGGGCCTGATCATGATCAAGTTACCAAGACCCGTAACTTACTGCTTAGACAGAGCCAAACCCTTAAATTGCTGCAAAGTACGAATTGGCAATCCAGAAATGTGAGGAGAGGGCGGGAGAGAGGTAGAGAGAGAGATAATACAAAGACAGACCGCGCAGAGGCAGACCGCGCAGAGGCAGAGCACACACAGAGAGAGTGCACAGACAGACAGCGCAGAGAGAGCACACAGTATACAGCATTTTCTATTATTATTCACGTTTTGACAAGGAGATAATGCCTCCGCACTCATCTTTTGCTTGGTACGCTTCACACTTGCTAAGACCTGTATGAGTTCATTTATATTATGGGAACTTTGGTACTTTTGTGATTTCGCCACTCGTCATGCCTTCTCAAACCAAGTATCAAGGTACAACGGTAAATAAAAAAAAATAAAAAATAAAAAAATATATATATATCATGTATTCCATACTTTGAAAATGTGAGCATGTTTATATCAAAAGGGTGTTTCTCAAATATAATCTGTAATAGCTTGGAGCCTGACGGTGTGTGCTTTTCTATCAGAAAGTGCTGTATATAGAAACCTAATACCTTCCACATCTTCTAATCCTTATAACATTTATATTTTCTTTAAAACTTTTTTTTTTCTTATACTCAACTTACAAAAATATTCTTCAAATGTAAGAGTTTGGCAACAACTGAGTAATTATAATTTGCTGGGGTATCCGGAAGGTCCATGTCTGATATAGTGACACATAAAGGGTAAATTCCACCTAAAAATAAGTGTATTTTATATTAAAGGGTTCCTGAAGTGTATTATATATAGCCTGAACTTTTAAAGAGCATGGACTAAATGATTTTACACAAAATGTAATTATAATTAAATAATTTCAGACGTTAATGTTGAACTATTGTAATTTATGTTGCTTTAATGATGAAGGATTAGATATCTGGGATGAGTGGGAGACACAGTGGATTCAGATAAGATGTGATTTGCTTCAGATAGAAACGTCCTCTTCAAATAGCACCTTAACAATGGAATTCAGTGGCCGTGTAAGGCCCTAGAGAATATATATATATACTAGCGACTTGCCCGTCAAAAAATGACGGCAATAAGATTGTAAGGCAGGTAATGGTGTTTGGTTGAGACATTAATTTTGTTGGTGTTCCGAGATCCTTCGGCGCTCATTGCAAGGCTGTTGGTTGTTTGTGTGCTATGAGCAGCGTTGTGTATGCTAATGGAATAATTATTAAATGAATATACTTTACCTATTTTGAAGTAATATATGCAGGAAGCATTGTGTTGAAGAGCTGGCAATCTGTTTTCATGTTACTGCAGCATACAATGTTGGTTGTGACAGTTGAGGAGCTGATGTGTAAGTGTCAGCATTGTGTGCAGTGTGTAGTGTAAATAGGGTGCGTAGGCAAGGAAAATCCGTTAGGGTAGCTGCGTACTTCCGCTTTGTGTAAGTTAGTGTTGTAAAATGGCGGCTAATGTGTGTGGATGATGTTGCGTCCTTGTTAATAGTGTATATTGGACCTCGTATGGCTTTTTCGGAAAATCTGTATGTGTTTTGCGTGTTTAGGATCCTGTAGCCTCGTTTTCCTTATTTTCGGCTGCCATTTTTTCTCTCGCTTAAGTGGATTTTCGTGTGTCAAACTCTTGAATTTGTACTTAAATTGAGGTGTAACTTCACTTGCAGAGGTCCTGGGTGCCCCCCCCCCCCCCCCCCCCCTGCTTGTGGGTAAGCTTTTTATGTGTTTATTGTGGGTATTTATCGTGTGTTTTTAATGTTTTCATGTGCAGGGTTCGGGCGCTAAGGTCGTATTTTTGCGAGGTCGTAATTTATTTATTTTTTGGAAGTTCGCGGCTTGTATTTGTGGCTGGTAAGCCGTACATTTTGCAGTGTAAGTCCCGTCCTAGCGATGAGAGCCTACGGTGCTCATCAGCAGTGCAAGAAGTGCCTTTGGTGCTCCTTGGCAGCAACTGTGGCCCTCACTTCGCGCGCCTGCAGCGTTAGCAACGGCTTTGGGCAAGCTGCACTGCTGATAACTATAAATGTGATATATATATATATATATATATATATATATATATATATATATATATATATATACACACAGTGGATATAAAAAGTCTACACACCCCTGTTAAAATGTCAGGTTTCTGTGCTGTAAAAAAATTAGACAACGATAAATAATTTCAGAACTTTTTCCACCTTTAATGTGACCTATGAACTGTACAACTCAATTGAAAAACAAACTGAAATCTTTTAGGTAGAGGGAAGAAAAAATATAAAAATAAAATAATATGGTTGCATAAGTATGCACACCCTTAAACTAATACTTTGTTGAAGCACCTTGTGATTTTATTACAGCACTCAGTCTTTTTGGGTATGAGTCTATCAGCATGGCACATTTTGACTTGGCAAGATTTGCCCACTCTTCTTTGCAAAAACACTCCAAATCTGTCAGATTGCGAGGGCATCTCCTGTGCACAGCCCTCTTCAGATCACCCCACAGATTTTCAATCGGATTCAGGTCTGGGCTCTGGCTGGGCCATTCCAAAACTTTAATCTTCTTCTGGTGAAGCCATTCCTTTGTTGATTTGGATGTATGCTTTGGGTCATTGTCATGCTGAAAGATGAAGTTCCTCTTCATGTTCAGCTTTGTAGCAGAAGCCTGAAGGTTTTGTGCCAATATTTACTGGTATTTGGAACTGTTCATAATTCCCTCTATCTTAACTAAGGCCCCAGTTCCAGCTGAAGAAAAACAGCCCCAAAGCATGATGCTGCCACTACCATGCTTCACTGTGGATATGGTGTTCTTTTGGTGATGTGCAGTGTTGTTTTTGCGCCAAAAATATATTTTGGAATTATGGCCAAAAAGTTCAACCTTTCCCACATGTTTTTGGGAGACTTCAGATGTGTTTTTGCAAAATGTAGCCTGGCTTGGATGTTTTTCTTCGTAAGAAAAGGCTTTCGTCTTGCCACTCTACCCCATAGCCCAGACATATGAAGAATACGGGAGATTTTTGTCACATGTACCACACAGCCAGTACTTGCCAGATATTCCTGCAGCTCCTTTAATGTTGCTGTAGGCCTCTTGGTAGCCTCCCAGACCAGTTTTCCTCTCGTCTTTTTTGGAGGGAGCTCCAGTTCTTGGTAATGTCACTGTTGTGCCATGTTTTCTCCACTTGATGATGACTGTCTTCACTGTGTTCCATGGTATATCTAATGCCTTGGAAATCATTTTGTACCCTTCTCCTGACTGATACCTTTTAACAATGAGATCCCTCTGATGCTTTGGAAGCTCTCTGTGGACCATGGCTTTTGCTGTGGGATGCGACTAAGAACATTTCAGGAAAGACCAACTAGAGCAGCTGAACTTTATTTGGGGTTAATCAGAGGCACTTTAAATGATGGCAGGGGGATGCTGACTCCTATTTAACACAATTTGGAATGTGATTGCTTAATTCTGAACACAGCTACATCCCCAGTTATAAGAGGGTGTGCAGACTTATGCAACCACATTATTTTTATTTTTTTATTTTTCTTCCCTCCACCTAACAGATTTCAGTTGATTTTTCAATTGAGTTGTACAGTTTATAGGTCACATTAAAGGTGGAAAAAGTTCTGAAATGATTTATCTCATTTTTTTTACAGTACAGAAACCTGACATTTTAACAGGGGTGTGTAGACTTTTTATATCCACTGTATATATATATATATATATATATATATATATATATATATATATATATATATATATATACACATATGTATTTACACTTATATTAGCAAACTCTTTCATATAAAAGCAACTCGTGTTTAGGTGACATGTTCCCTTTAATTTTAAAATTATCTTGTAAAAGAGGGATTATTGCAGGTGTTGCTTATTATGGAGACGGGGGGACAAATAATTCCGCTTCCTAATTATGATGTCATAATAAGGGATGATGTCATCAACGCACCACTACTGCTGAAAATGGCCCCACCACACTCCTTAATGTAAAGATAATTGTTGATAATTAGGCACAATGGATAAAGGTGGCATTTTCGGTATAAAACTGGCGTATGTCGGCTCACAAGTTAGAGCGGCAAAAGAGAAAGGTAACAATGAATTGCTAGCTCTTTTGCACCAAAGGGGTCGGTGATGCTTTGCTCTTCAAATTAAGGGTTAATCTATTATTTGTTTTCTATTTGTTTGTCTGTAAATATTTACACGCCTTCTGGATCGCTACCTTGTCATGGTAAAGGGGCTTGCGTACTACAATGAAGCTGTGAGCTATAACATATAGTGTTACCCAATATGATCAGGACATAGCAGAGAGGTCAGATAAATCACTGTCCACTGGAGAAGGATCTGGCAACCCACTCTAGTATCTTTGCCATGAAGACCTTAAAGATTTGCACACCCAGACACAAGAGGTGCCTGGCGTGCTGTGGTCGATAGGATCATGGAGAGTCAGACACGACTGAACAACTTAACAAAATATTTACAAATTGCTGTCATGCATTTTTAAAAAAAAACATGTAAAAAAGCATTTAAATTTAATAAAATTATCAATAAAACAACGCAAAAATATAGAATAAAAAAAAAAAACGTTTAATCCAGTTTTGTCTTTTGGTTAATCTGAGGGGAAGGCTACATAAAACCTCATAGAGAGCTAATTGTTTCTTCTTATCTGATTTGCATTGATATTAATGGGATAATATTATTACTGTGATGAGATTCACAAGGCTCCCTGTCCTTCTGTTTTCCTACACTGTTATTAGTCCTCTTGTTTCAAAATACTCTCCCAACCGGCCCCTTCGTTCTGCTAACGACCTTCTTCTTTCCTCCTCTCTCATCACCTCCTCTCACTCCCGTCTTCAAGACTTTTCTCGTGCTTCCCCATCCATTTGGAACTCCTTGCCCCGCTCCATTAGATTATCTTCCTGCCTCAAAACCTTTAAGAAATTATTAAAAACACACCTGTTTAAAAAATCTTATCATCTTCAGCCTTAACATGTACAACTGAACATTCCACAGCTTAACAACACTCACACCCACAATCTACAGTACAACACACAGACCCCTCCACTTTACTGAACCAATTGCTTTCAATTGTATTTGTCACCCTCTTGTATCACACCTAAACCCTTAGATTGTAAGTTTGCGAGTTTTCAATCTTGTGTCAGGCCTTGGAAACAAGCTCTATGTACATTTGATTTTATGCTCAAAAACAGGGCCCTCCATTCTTTACAAGGTGTTTAATTTGTTTTCTGCTATGTACTCAACCCCTGTACAGCGCTACGGAATATGTTGGCGCGATATAAATAAAGATAATAATAATAATAATAATAATAATAGTCTGCAGTGATAAAGTATTTTGGGGTTGCTAATATTCAATAATTAGCACAAAATCAACCTTTTTTGTTGTTGAATACTTAGCAATTAACCCCTAAAGGGTAACTTCTGACTAAAATATTAGTTGATTTGATCTGTCTTGTTTCTAGGGTCTGTAGATGTGGCGTCCGACTCGCTGAAAGAGATAAGAATGAGAAAGGTAATATTGGGCACAATTAAATAATGAATATTTTAGCAGATTGTGTAAATAGAGTGAAATAATTAAACAAATGGCGGAATTTAGAAACAAATGGCTAGCACAGTATGCAAAAATAGTTAAGCAGCACAAGGCCCACCAGAAAAGGGCCTCAGTGCATTGCACCAGTGGTAGCTCCGCCCCTTGTGCAGTATAATCCTAAATACACCCATGTGATACCCACTGTATTTTGTACTTTCAGCCATTCCGCAGAGCCGCCTGGGAAGTCACCATCATGTGCAGAGTCTGTAAGATGTTTCGCACAGGACTGAAGGGCTTCAGGGAGCTTCTAATCACAGGAATAGGAGGGAGTGACGATAAGCGTGCCGTACTAGCAATGGAGGATGTAAGAGGCCTCTACTATTAGTGACACAGCAAAGGGCCTGGCTGATTCGGAAAGTAAAAGAACACATAGAAATAGATGGAAATTGGTTATTATTAAAAAAAAAGAGTGGATGTTAAATTAAGCTTGCAATTTGATATTTCAGGTGTAGATTATCTATGCAGGACCTTCCTCTCTGTGTCTTTATCTAGGGTCATTAATTAACTCACAGGGTGGGGGTAATAAAGAAGAAAACTATGGACAGTTGGATAAACCATAATAGTCACAAAGATATTTAACTGGTGATGTCTATGTCTTTAGACACACGCATGTGTGTGTGTGTATATATGTATATATATCAGAAAGAGGTAGGTAGCCGTGAGTGTCCAGTAATCTAGATGAATAATCAGAGTATTGCAGTATATAGTGATAAACCTCTCTTTATCAAGTCAAAAAGCAATACTGATACAAATATGTAAAGGAGTAGGAAAGTAAAATGAAAAAGAGGAAAATAAAAAAAATAGGGGAAAAAATCCATTGGGCGGAGATATTAGCGACCCAGACCAGCATTGTAAATAATGTCCTGATGGGTCAGCACGTGAGCCTGCAGATCAGGTTTTAGATAAGAACACAGCAGAGCCATAATTTAGAGCCATACATTTTCCCAGTTTATGGACTAGAAACATGGCAATTGAATAGGGGTGCATATGGAATGTGAGTTATAAAACATGTTTATAGTGGGATCAAAAAAAAATCATTATTAAGCCCAGTATCCTTCATATTAAAAAAAAAATAATCATTTTCAATTCAAAAGTTTTCCTCTCCTGTATGGTTTTGAAATTCCCTCTGAGTATTTTGATTCTCAGGTTTTGGATGGAATGGTTATTGTGGGTGAAATAGTGCCCAACTGGGGTACAGTAACTGAACTCATTGTGCTTTTTTATGGAAAGTCTGTAGATTCATCATCAAGTGTAATTTGTGACTGGTTTCCCCAATGTAGCACCCCCTTTCACATAGAGTACATTGTATTAAATACACTACATTTGATGATGTACATGAAAATGGCACTCTGATGTTATAGCTCTTCTTATTATGCTGGTCTTATCTCTGCCCAATAATTTTTCTTCCCTATTTTTTTTTCTTATGTGAGTTAATTAATAGCCCTAAATAAAAACTCTAACCATTTATGTTTTAATTTATTTTTTAATAACAACTAATTGTTGTAATTATATGTATTATATGTGAGCATTTCATTCTGCAATAGCTGTGTCTCTTTAGTGAACGAAAATTATTTCTAATTTACTATCAATCTTAAAGGGATATGAAAAGTCCCTGGGTGTTACTAGGTTTATAATATTCCTATGTATCTTTTTACTTTATGTACTTTATTTTATTAGGAAGTGCTTGCAAGCTCTGTTTTTAAAATCAAATAAATTGTTCCTGTATGGCTCTGCCCTCTGCAGCTTATGCACACACAATCTCTGTTGTACTTGCTGTGTCTTATAGTAATCAATTAGTGACTATCTCTCAGCAACATTCTGCTGAGACTTGGTCCCTGATAGGCTAGGACACTACACTGCAAATCCAACCCAACAAAGTCTAAATCTGCATATGCTGCATACAGGGACTGTTTGTATGATTTTGAGCAGTAAAAACAGCTTATAAGCACTTCCTAATAAAATACATAAAGCAAAATAATATATATATATATATCTACCTAGTAAAATCCAGGACACGTCCATGTCCCTTTAAAGTAGCAAAACTACAGCTATTATAGTAAACAAACTAAAATATCTAAAAAAAAAATATATATATATATATATGAATACACTGAACCATTTTTAAAGAGTGCACTATAAAGAACGTGAGTTAGTGTCCAGACTGGTGTGTTCATGAGCTGCTTGTTATATTTTGCAGGATATGATGCACGGAAAAATGTCCTTTGACCACACTCTGTTCAAGACCCGACAGGTGGAGCGGATTTCATGTTTTATACTTTTTATCGGCTTATTTTGTAATGAATATGAAATGCAGAGTCATGGCCAAGGCAGCCATCTTGGAGCCCCTTAATCGACGCACAACCATTTTTCGTATGTTCCATACCCAACCATTACAGTAACTGCACATATACTGTAGTAGTGAAATGTCTTAAAGGAGCACTTTAGTTGTCTTATAATAGTTAGGTAGGTTTGATAAGAAACAAACCATTTATTCAACATTTACTGTGCATTTAAACAATACCTATTTGTAAATCTCGGCCCCGGCTGTATAGGCTCAAGATCTCTCCACCCCTGAATGATGTATTGTCTCTGGAGTGGGATCTGCCCAGGGGGGTGTACAAAGTGTGAAAACCCTCTGTAACTTAGACATTAGTATCAGGCAGTAATGTAACATGAGCTGCTAGCAATGTACACAAATACACTTTCCTGTCATCTGCCACAGACTGATTGGAGAGTATTCCCCTCTGGGCGGCTCCGACTTCAGAGACAATACATAATTGAGAAGGTGGAGAGACAAGGAGCTCATACAGTCTGGGTTATGATTAAAAAAAATCACATTTAATTTTTTAAATGCACAGTAAATATATATATATTTTTTCATATCCACCTAATTATTCTTTACAGAGAACTTTATAAGAAATTGCCCATTATATGTGGTTTCTCTTATTAAGTTAGTATATTTAAGGGTGGTGCCAGGCAGGCTGTGTCTAGGAGCTCTGTACCCTCCTCCTTAAGGACAAACATCCCATACATATGTCAAACAGCATGGGGTCCCCTCCAGGGTAGGCCCCTCACAAATATAAACAATTTCTCCCCATCTGGTCATAAAATCAAAAGAAAAAGTGGCAGAGCTAGGGCTCCTGTGCTAAATCATTTATGGCCACCATGCAAATTTCCTATACATGGTAGCTGCATGTAGGGTCAATAAAAAAGCTAATTATATATGGAGGTGGTCATATAACCCAAAAAGTGATCACATCACCATTATATAAAAATATGTATCTCCTTCTCTCACCTAATAAATTAAGAATCCCTCTTATAATGTGGCCCTTCCCTATCGTGGGCCCTGAAAAAAAAGATGAAAAAGATGTTATTTATATGAACTGGGCATGCTCTTCTTCCTTATAGCACGCAACATGAAAGATAAATATTGGCCCTAGACAGGCTTAGAGAGTGGGAAGACCCTTTCAGATCATTTATATTTAAAATAACTAACTTTTTAGCTCAATTATCAAAAATGTTTCCTCAATTTCTTTTAAAAAAAGCACCAGGTGCAATTATATGTATACATGTACTGGGACATTTGCTGCGTTAAAGTGAGTCATGTTACCCAGATTTTATTTCCATTCTTCTGATGGGTTTTCCAGGACCGTTTCCCATGGAAAGCCGAGCTCATCACATTAAAGAACCCGGAGTGTAGGATGGAGAACGAAATCAAGTTCCTGCGCAGTTTGTTGCAGAGTCTCCCGAGTTACGAGACCTATAGCCACCACCTACAGCTCCTGCTCGCCAAAGTGCTCCGTTTTGAGCGGTAAGACACATATGGAGACAGCACTCGAAGGAAGCATAGGGTTAAAAAAACTGTTACGCATTTCCATGGACTTTACTAGATCCCCCAAAAAATATTCTCACACTCAATAAAGTCAACTTTCTACCTTGAAAAAGTGCACTGTTGCTTCTATTTAATGCTATTGTGTGCCTTATCAAAAATATGGAGAGACCCCTACTCATTTAGTATGCACTAAACTTACAGCATTAGCAGCTGTGTAAGCCATGGACATAAAATAGTTTTTTGGGAAAATCTGAAATTTTGAAGATTTTATTTTTGAGTGTAGGAAACAATTTTGTGTTTGTTACATCATTTTTTTCAGAGCTGGATCATGACGGTGTATCTTTTGGAGGGATAGGTGGGAAAAGAGGATACAGAGAGCCTTTGTTAGATAATTGGATATTAGTGAAATTTTAAACTACACCCCTTCATCCTCATTAGCCCCGTAGCAGGACTTTGCATCAATAGATGGAACCAAAGCTCTCCAGAAATGTAAACGCACCTCTGACAAACACAGCTTCCATCTACATATCATGGATTCCTCCAGGGTTAAGTAGAGACATAAAAATTTATTTTATTAAAAAGGATTCCCTAGAAAAGACTCTGATGCTGGGAAAGACTGAAGGCATTCGAAGAAGGGGACAGCAGAAGCAGAGATGGATACATGAGGTCATTGAAGCTATGAACATGAGCTTGACTGAGCTCAGATGTACCTGGCGTGCTGTGGCCCATAGGGTCACAGAGAGTCAGAGATGACTGAACAACTAAACACCAACCCTTTTATTGATGCCAACCAACCAATTAAGATGGCCTCACCTGCTGTACAGACATCCCCTATACTTCTGTGTACAAAAGATACAAGGAATGGAAAGAAGAGAGTGAGGTGTTCTTGTCACTGCCTACTACAGACAACGGAAAATGGATAGATCTGGGCTATAGGATACGTATGGAGAGGGGCCTGAGTCTGTAGGGTTCAGGATGTCATTAAATGGAAAACAAGGCAGTGATGAATAATAAGAGTATTACAGTGATACCTTTTTTATAGATCTTTGCACTTTACTTCATCTCCCCCATCAAAGCTGACATCACAGATAGATAGATAGATAGATAGATAGATAGATAGATAGATTAATTATATTCTGTTCTTATACAGTACCTGTCTTTTTTTATCCTATTGTTCCAGATTTGAACGTAGACGAGTGATCATAAAAAAGGGCCATATTGGACACAGCTTTTACTTCATCTATTCTGGCCATGTCGGGGTGTGTAATGATGAGGATGGCACCAGCGCATTTTTAGACCAGGAGCCCATCCTACTGTACAAAGGGGCAAAATTTGGGGTGAGTGTTCCAAATATCTAACTTAAAGCTGCCTTTCATTTTCTAAGTAGTGCTATCTTATAAAGCCTTCCTTATCTGCTTAAGTGCATCTTGTCAAGAGGAAGGGGACACCTATTGTCTATACAATGTGTATATATATACATATATATATATATATATATATATATATATATATATATATATATATATAGTTGAATAATCAGAGTATTGCAGTATATAGTGATACCTTTTTTATTGGACAAACATATTCATAGGTTTCATGACAAACTTTAGAGAGCGGACCTCTTTTTGTCGAGTCAGAGGCGATAATGATTAAAGATTTACAAGAAAAGCAAAAAATTCCAGGATTCACAAATAATGTTCTATTCAGCCAGCTGTGCAAGTGTGTGGGGGTGCCTGACAAAGTAAGTAAATTGGGGTTGTAAATAGTTTCACCTCTAAGGAACCATAGAGCTGTAACCAAACACAGGAAGAAGGCAGAAAACAAAAAATAAAAATAAATAAATCAATAAACACACATGTATATTAACAATCATGAATATTAGAGGTTACAAGAAATTTTGGTAATGAGATAAAAATTACATGTCTACATTAAGGCATAAGTTATTACTGTTAAAGAGTATAATCCTTTTATTTTTAAATGTTGTTCTTTCCTTAGTGTTTAAAAAAAAAAACTTTGAGTATTTTGAGTTTGAGATTTTTCATGGAGTGGTTTTTCTGGGTGAAATGGTGTCCGACTGGAGTACAGTAATTGTCCTCACTGTGCTTATTGATGGAATGTCTGTGTAGATTCATCCTCATATGTAATTTCTGGCTGGTTTCTCCAATGTAGCAGCCTCTCTCACATACAGTACATTTTATCATGTAGACTACATTTGATGATGTACATGAATATGACCCTCTGATGTTATAGGTCTTGTTGTTGTACGTGGCTGTGTCCTCTTTGCAGATGTGTTGATACAATTTACACCGATTTTTATTGCAAGGTTTTGTGACATTTTCTTTGTTAGGCTCTTCATTGGCCAATCTACTGTTCACCAATGTTTATCTTGGATTTGGGCACTTCCTAAATGCAAGAATGGGGGGGGGGGGGGGAATATATGTTTTAATTCTGCGTCCTCTGTTAGCTGTGGTTGTAGATCCTTAAACATTTTACGTATTCCTTCTAGATCCGGATGGTATGTGGTTACCAAAGGTGTACGTGAGGTAATTTCTTTAGTTTTGTATTGCAGCAGGTGTGCCGGGGTGTTTTAATGGCAGAGGTTACTTTCTGTGTTATGACATTAGGTTTGTAACCCTTTCTCCTGAAGGAGTCAGACAGGGTTTTTAAATGTTTATCACGGTCCTCATTGTTGGAACATATGCAGTGGTATCGGATGGCTTGACTATAGATAATCGCTTTTTTAATATGTGAGGGATGAAAGCTAGAGCTGTGGAGATAACTGCATCTGTCTGTAGGTTTCCTGTATACAGATGAGTTAAGTTTACCATTGGTGATGGATATGGTGGTGTCCAGAAAGTCCACCTGCTCTGCAGAGTAATCTATTTTAAATTTAATAGATGGATGGAAGGTATTAAAGCAGTGTGGAAGTCTCTGAGTTTTTTTTCTCCCTCTGTCCATATGATGAACAGGTCATCTATATAATGGTAGTATCTGTAAGGTTTGTGGATATATGTGGACATGAATCTCTGTTCAAGGTCAGCCATGAATACATTGGCATATTGTGGTGCCATTTTAGTCCCCATTGCGGTCCCCATTATTTGCAGGTAAACATGTTCGTTGAAGGTGAAGTAATTGTGGTTCAGCATATATTCTAGTATTTTGGCAATGGTATTAGGGTTATATTTGCGGTTCGGAGTGTGTTGAGAGGAATTTGAGGCATGCCTCAGTACCATCTTTGTGCGGGATGTTGCTGTAAAGAGATTCAACATCCATGGTTACGAGTAGTGTGATAGCAGGTAGGTCCTTAATCTGACTGAGTTTGTTAAGGAAGCCAGTGGTGTCTTGTATATAGCTGCTGGTGTTTGTAACTAGTGGCTTCAGGATGTTTTCAACAAGCCCAGATATCTGTTCAGTCAGTGTGACCATACCTGTAGCAATTGGTCTCCCTGGGTTGCCTGGTTTGTGGATCTTGGGCAGCATGTAGAAAGTCCCAGTTGTAGGATGGGTGGTTATGAGCTGCTCCAATTCGTGCTGCACGTTCTTGGGGAACGTTCAGATAAGTTCCCTTAGTTGGCTGCTATAATCCTCTGTAGGGTTCTGGTCCAATTTATTGTAATAGGTGCTGTCTGTCAATTGTCTGTTACCTTCTTGTATGTAATCCAGAGTGTTCAAAATCACAACTGTGTCCCCTTTGTCTGCTGGTCTGATGGTGATAGGGTTTTCTTTCAAGCCCTTTATTGCAGCTCTTTCTAATGGGGAGATATTGTATAAGTATCTTTTTTGCTGATTTGTTACCACGGAAGCTGTTCTCAGGCGAACGCTTTCTATGTAACTATCGAGTTTAGGGTTGCGTCCAGGTGGTGGGGAAAACGTTGTGTTCTTTTTCTTGCTATTGTAATCCAATAGGCCTATTGATTTTGTTATTTTGTTATTTTTTGTTATCTTCTTGTGTGTGGTTACAGCTCTGTGGTACCTTAGAGGTGAAACTATTTACAACCACGATTTACTTACTTTGGTAGGCACCCCCACACACTTCCACAGCTGGCTGAACAGAACATTATTTGTGAATCCTGGAATGTTTTGCTTTATTTGTAAATCTTTAATCATTATCGCATCTGACTCGACAAAGAGAGGTCCCCTCTCGAAAGCTCGTCATGAAATCTATGAATATGTTTATCCAATAAAAAAGGTATCACTATATACTGCAATACTCTGATAATTCATCTGGGTTACTGGACATTCACGGCTACCTCACTCTTTATATATATATATATATATATATATATATATATATACCGTATTTATCGGCTTATAACACGCACTTTTTTCCCTGAAAATAGGGAGCAAATGATAGGTGCGTGTTATACGCCGATATTCCCTTCCCCCTCCTTATCCTCAACCTCCCTCCTCATTCTAAACCCCCTCCGCATTCTAACCCCCCTCCTCA
This sequence comes from Discoglossus pictus, assembly GCA_027410445.1. NCBI lineage: Eukaryota > Metazoa > Chordata > Amphibia > Anura > Alytidae > Discoglossus > Discoglossus pictus. Next base: position 106,358,638 of record CM050173.1, on the reverse strand, counting down.
TTCTAGACCCTCCCCTCCTCAACCTAAACCCCCCTCCTCAACCTAAACCCCCCTAAATACCTCCCCCTCACTTACCTGGCACCTGGTATACCTCCCCCTCACGTGCCTGCACCCGGTATATGCTAATGATGTGGCGCGCATGTGACGTCAAATGCACGCCGGGTCAAGGAGCGGAGACCGGAGCAGAAGCAGGTAAGTGAGGGGGAGGTATTTAGGGGGGGTTAGGTTGAGGAGGGGGGTTTAGGTTGAGGAGGGGGGTTTAGAATGAGGAGGGGGGTTAGAATGTGGAGGTGGGTTTAGAATGAGGAAGGAGGATGAGGTTGAGGATAGGGGGGTTGAGGTTGAGGAGGGGGTTGAGGAAGGAGGATGAGGATGGGGGGTTGAGGGGGTTTGAGGATGGGGGGGTTGAGGGGGTTTGAGGAGGGGGTTGAGGATAGGGGGGTTGAGGAAGGAGGATAAGGGGGTTTGAGGATGGGGGTTTGAGGAGGGAGGTTGAGGAGGGGGTTGAGGATGGGGGGTTGAGGAGGGAGGATGAGGAGGTGGTTGGGGATGAGGAGGGAGGTTGAGGATGAGGAGGGGGTTGAGGATGAGGAGGGAGGATGAGGAGGGGGTTGAGGTTGAGGAGGGGGGTTGAGGATAGGGGGGGTTGAGGAAGGAGGATGAGGATGGGGGTTTGAGGATGTGGGGTTTGAGGAGGGAGGTTGATGAGGGAGTTGAGGATGAGGGGGGTGAGGAGGGAGGTTGAGTTGGGGGTTGTGGATGAGGAGGGAGGTTGAGGATGAGGAGGGGGCTTGAGGATGAGGAGGGAGGTTGAGGATGAGGAGGGAGGTTGAGGATGAGGAGGGGGGTTGAGGATGAGGAGGGGGGTTGAGGATGAGGGAGGGGTTGAAGAAGAAGGATGGGGGGTGGAGGAGGGGGGTGGACGAGGGGGTTGAGGATGGGGGGTTTGAGGAGGGGTTTGAGGAGGGAGGTTGAGGATTTTGCTTCAAAGTTCTTTATTTGAAAAAAAAAATTCCCCCTGAAATTTCCTTCTTAAAATGAGGTGCGTGTTATATGCCAATAAATACGGTATATATATATATATATATATAATCAGAGGTTATTGAATATCAAGCTTGCCATTTAAGCTTTATTGAATTATATTTGGCCTCCATCACTCAGGACATTGCCCTGATAAAAGGTGCGAGGAGGAATGCCACCGTTGTCTGTATGGATACCACAGAATTCCTAGTGGTGGATAAAGAAGATTTTTTTGCCAACAAACTGGACAAGGAACTGGAAAAAGAATTCAGATATCGCAGTGACTTTTTCAGGTATATTATATTATTTTTTTTGTCCCCATGTGGATTAATGTAAACTGACTCATTCATGACTTGGCAAGTGCATCGAGTACAAAACAAACAACGAGTGCTGAGGTGTTTTTTCCTTTTCAAATTGCGTTGAAAACCTAATTCTGCAAGTTTTGAGGCAAACGAGTGCAAAGGTACCACTGTATATGCATTATTTGCGTTTTAACACCATTCTAACTACGTTTTAAAGATACACATACTTTCTATGTGCACAAGACTCCATACACATATATACAGTGGATATAAAAAGTCTACACACCCCTGTTAAAATGTCAGTTTTCTGTGCTGTAAAAAAATGAGACAAAGATAAATCATTTCAGAACTTTTTCCACCTTTAATGTGACCTATAAACTGTAGAACTCAATTGAAAAACAAACTGAAATCTTTTAGGTAGAGGGAAGAAAAAATATAAAAATAAAATAATATGTTTTCATAAGTATGCACACCCTTAAACTAATACTTTGTTGAAGCACCTTTTGATTTTATTACAGCACAAGATTTGCCCACTTTTCTTAGCAAAAACACTCCAAATCTGTCAGATTGTGAGGGCATCTCCTGTGCACAGCCCTCTTCAGATCACCCCACAGATTTTCAATCGGATTCAGGTCTGGGCTCTGGCTGGGCCATTCCAAAACTTTAATCTCTTTCTGGTGAAGCCATTTCTTTGTTGATTTGGATGTATGCTTTGGGTCGTTGTCATGCTGAAAGATGAAGTTCCTCTTCATGTTCAGCTTTCTAGCAGAAGCCCGAAGGTTTTGTGCCAATATTGACTGGTATTTGGAACTGTTCATAATTCCCTCTATCTTAAGAAAACCAGCCTTAAAGCATGATGCTGCCACCACCATGCTTCACTGTGGGTATGGTGTTCTTTTGGTGATGTGCAGTGTTGTTTTTGCGCCAAACTTATCTTTTGGAATTATGGCCAAAAGGCTCAACCTTGGTTTGATCAGACCATAACACCTTTTCCCACATGCTTTTGGGAGACTTCAGATGTGTTTTTGCAAAATGTAGCCTGGCTTTGATGTTTTTCTTTGTAAGGAAAGGCTTTCGTCTTGCCACTCTACCCCATAGCCCAAACATATGAAGAATACGGGAGATTGTTGTCACATGTACCACACTGCCAGTACTTGCCAGTTATTCCTGCATCTCCTTTAATGTTGCTCTAGGCCTCTTGGTAGCCTCCCAGACCAGTTTTCTTCTCGTCTTTTCATACATTTTGGAGGGAGCTCCAGTTCTTTGTAATGTCCCTGTTGTGCCATATTCTCTCCACTTGATGATGTGTGTCTTCACTGTGTTCCATGGTATATCTAATGCCTTGGAAATTCTTTTGTACCATTCTCCTGACTGATACCTTTTAACAATGAGATCCCTCTGATGCTTTGGAAGCTCTCTGTGGACCATGGCTTTTGCTGTGTGATGCGACTAAGAGCATTTCAGGAAAGACCAACTAGAGCAGCTGAACTTTATTTTGGGTTAATCAGAGGCACTTTAAATGATGGCAGTTGTATGCTGACTCCTATTTAACACGATTTGGAATGTGATTGCTTAATTCTGAACACAGCTACATCCCCAGTTATAAGAGGGTGTGCAGACTTATGCAACCACATTATTTTTATTTTTTATTTTTCTTCCCTCCACCTAAAAGATTTCAGTTTGTTTTTCAAATGAGTTGTACAGTTTATAGGTCACATTAAAGGTGGAAAAAGTTCTGAAATGATTTATCGTTGTCTCGTTTTTTTACAGCACAGAAACCTGACATTTTAACAGGGGTGTGTAGACTTTTTATATCCACTGTATTATGTAGCACTTACACTCCAGGCTTCCATCTTTCTCCTAGACTTTGAAAGAAAACAACTGGAAGGACCAGAGAAACTGGTCTGTAAAATAGAAATGTGTCCTTAATTGTGGCAACTTCTTTCAAAGGAGGGACATTTGGTTGCACAGAGGGAAGAATGTAACAGTTGGTTTATACTTTTCTTTTCTTTTCATTAGTTATTACCATTCACAATTGCAGATGTTTCCATATTTGTAACAGTACATTCAGTATCTAAGTCAATTATTGGCAGATGTAATTTTGGGTCAGCAAGACAACTGTGCCAGATTGGATCTGTATCAGAGATCTTCCTTCATTTGGTTTCCCAGTTCTCTGGACCTCTTCTCTCATTGGCCAGCCAAAGATATCGAGGCTATTGCAGGAATATGTCAAACCAGGATATTCCACCATGGAAAGCTGGTTATTCAAGATACAAGTGAAACCAACAGCATCGCCTTTGTCACAGAGGTAAGATCTGAATATGTTGGTTATAGAAATGTCATGTCGGTGTAAAAGATTTGCATTTACAGTGACTATTCAGTATTATCCAATGAGGAATAACATTATTCACTTGTGCACGTGCGCAGTCAGCGATGTCACAGTTTTATATTGTGCACACTATCATGCAAGAGATACATCACAACTGAAGTCTGCTTTGGTAACACACAACCATCATCATGGATAATGGAAATGCAACCTATATAAAAAAATGCACACACATAAAGCCCTCAATCACAGCCCTTGTCGCCAAATACTCCTCCAACTGCCCTTTTGCCCATAAGATGATCTGCTTCTCTCTTGTTACCCCCATCTTGCTCTTACTTTCAGGGCTTTTCTCGAACTGGACCTAATATCTATAAAATAAGTCGACACATATAAAGTCCTCAATAACTGTGCCCTTGTCTCAAAATACTCCTCCAACAGCCCCCTTTGCTCATACAATGCCTTGCTTCGTTCCTTCTCTCTTGTTCCCCCTCTTGCTCCCACCTTCAGGGCATTTTTCCTGAACTGGAACCACCATTGTCTCACTCTCACAGACTATCAAAAGCTTCAAGAGCTAAATAAAGCACATCTGTTTAAAAAAGCTGATCTTCTACCACCTAACTATCTGCATACCCAAATTGTTCACACACGCAAACTATAATTCCCTCCATCGGCTACAGCGTTTCGTGAGCCCTTTGGAGTTGGGACCCCACCTGTTGCACCAATTTGTCTATTGTCATATTGCGTTTCTGCACACCGTATACCTTGTTTTATATTTGTGCCCACTCTACTTTACTGTACCCTTGATAGTAGAATGAAGAAAAATGCTGGCACTATAGAAATAAAGAATAATAATAATTCTAATAATTTGGAAGTTTGTGATATCATGTTAATAGGTTACATAGTTATAGTAATTGAGGTTGAAAAAAGACTTTTAGCCCATCAAGTTCAACCTTTTAAGATCTTCTCTGATCCGCAATATGTGGATTAGTTGTTAATTAGGTATGTTGGCTTTTTTTTAGGGTTCCTGTGAACTATTAAGGTTGGTGAACCTAACAAAGTGTCCATCTTACCACAAGTGGCTACATCGGCAAATAGATTTTCCTCTACCAAATGCTTCTCCCACACAGCAGCCTAGTACGTATGATAACTCACAGTATTGGTAATACCTCCCTACCCTCCTGATAAGTAATAATGTCTTCCCTGTAATGTTATATTGCAATTCCTACTCAAACAGGTTCACTATGCAAGAAACGATTCAAGGGCATACTGCTGAATTCACATTCGAGTCTGGAACCAGTTTATGAGACGCCACATAATGATTCCAAAATGGAGCTGAAAGAGAAACATGTTGCATTCAAAGTCAAAGAAACGCACACTGAAACTGAGAGGAACGGGTAGGTTAGTTGTGATAAACAAGTTTATTATACCTGGATCATGAATGGATGGAATTATTCTTCTGAATCGGTGCAACTCAATCTTTTTTTATATGGGATCTTCCAATGCCCATGGGGTTTGCTCTCCTCATCCCCATTTGTTACTGAGGACCAGAAGATAACATCTCAGGGATTGGCACCAGTCCCATGCCAGCTGTTGAGAGTCACTGTTTAAGGACCTTGACGACTGCTTGGTCAAGATATTTTAGCCCAATGGTATCAGATATCTTCACCAAGGCTTTAGTCATCTGTTCAGGGCTTTATCATTTACAGAGTGACTTACTTTGGGGAACAATTTTATTATATCTTAACTTCTCTACATATTAACATAATTATTTCCCTTGACCAATTCCCGTCCCTGGAGCATCCTGTTGTAGTTCTGAGGCTAGCCTGATGATGAGACTTAATTTTCCTTTTATTTTTTACTTCAGTGATTCATGTTTTTTATTAAGTATCATAGGCTTGATCATGGCCAGATTACTCATTAAAGAAAATTTGTTTTAAAGAAAAATTGTTACTGGCTTAAACCCCCCCCTGAAATGCTGCAGTTCATAGACTGGCAAGCAGGTGTAACCACCTAGAACAAGAGAGTTACAACAGGAAAAGAAACTTAAATGTACAGAAAAGGCAAAAATGGGTCCGTGCATACCATGCATACTCACTCGCAGGGGCTCCTCCACTTCACTGCCTAGGGGCTCCAAAAAGGTAAGTCCAGCCCTGGGCTTGAGGAAATAAACATATGGACCTAAAAAATGTAATCTACAATTTAACCATGCTGTTGTTTTCTTGGCAAATAGTTTTTGTATTTGCTTAAGACATGGAGATCTTATCAAATGTTCCTTTTGTTTATTTACCATTGTTATCTGACCATCTGAGCATACCGTCCAGAAATACCTGTTTATATAGATTACCGTTGTTTACAATGGTCATGCCTTGTCTTCCTAATATTTACTATGTTGTTGTTTAATCGGTCAGTCGTGCTGACCCCATGGCCCGCAGCACGCCAGGCACACCTGTATGTCTCTGCATGTGCTTATCCATAAGGATTCCTTGGTATCTATACTAGACCTCTCTCTTATGACCTTCCCATCTTGGGCGGCCCTACATGGTACAGCTCACAGCTTTATTAACGTACACAAGCCCCGTCAAAACAACATGGTAGCTATATCTATTAACGGACCCCCAAGCACGGCAACATGATATTCTTTTATCTCTACTAGACCCCCTTTCTTTCCTGATATTACTTTCTTTCTTATAATTTCTTTGTTAGCCGAACTTGTTGGTAACCTGGCATCTGTGGGTGCTGCTGTGGCCACTTCCCAATGCTTTGTCTATCCCTTGCACGTTGTTAGACGAACTTGCTGGTAACCTGGCATCTGTGGGTGCTGCTGTGGCCACTTCCCAATGCTTTGTCTATCCCTTGCACGTTGTTAGCTGAACATGCTGGTAACCTGGCATCTGTGGGTGCTGCGGCTGTGGCCACTTCCCAATGCTTTGTCCATCCATTGCATGTTGTTAGCCAAACTTGCTGGTAACCTGGCATCTGTGGGTGCTGCTTTGGCTACTTCTCAATGCTTTGTCTATCCCTTGCATGCTGTTAGCTGAACATGCTGGTAACCTGGCATCTGTGGGTGCTGCTGTGGCCACTTCCCAATGCTTTGTTTATCCCTTGCACGTTGTTAGCCGAACTTGCTGGTAACCTGGCATCTGTGGGTGCTGCTGTGGCCACTTCCCAATGCTTTGTCTATCCCTTGCACGTTGTTAGCTGAACATGCTGGTAATCTGGCATCTGTGGGTGCTGCTGTGGCCACTTCCCAATGCTTTGTCTATCCCTTGCACGTTGTTAGCTGAACATGCTGGTAATCTGGCATCTGTGGGTGCTGCTGTGGCCACTTCCCAATGCTTTGTCTATCCCTTGCACGTTGTTAGCTGAACATGCTGGTAACCTGGCATCTGTGGGTGCTGCTGTGGCCACTTCCCAATGCATTGTCTATCCCTTGCACGTTGTTAGCTGAACATGCTGGTAATCTGGCATCCGTGGGTGCTGTTGTGGCCACTTCCTAATGCTTTGTCTATCCCTTGCACGTTGTTAGCTGAACTTGCTGGTAATCTGGCATCCGTGGGTGCTGCTGTGGCCACTTCCTAATGCTTTGTCTGTCCCTTGCACGTTGTTAGCCGAACTTGCTGGTAACCTGGCATCTGTGGGTGCTGCTGTGGCCACTTCCCAATGCTTTGTCTATCCCTTGCATGTTGTTAGCTGAACTTGCAGGTAACCTGGCATCCGTGGTTGCTGCTGTGGCCACTTCCCAATGCTTTGTCTATCCCTTGCACGTTGTTAGCTGAACATGCTGGTAACCTGGCATCTGTGGGTGCTGCTGTGGCCACTTCCCAATGCTTTGTCTATCCCTTGCATGCTGGTAGCTGAACATGCTGGTAACCTGGCATCTGTGGGTGCTGCTGTGGCCACTTCCCAATGCTTTGTCTATCCCTTGCATGTTGTTAGCTGAACATGCTGGTAACCTGGCATCCGTGGTTGCTGCTGTGGCCACTTCCCAATGCATTGTCTATCCCTTGCACGTTGTTAGCTGAACATGTTGGTAACCTGGCATCTGTGGGTGCTGCTGTGGCCACTTCCCAATGCTTTGTCTATCCCTTGCATGTTGTTAGCTGAACTTGCTGGTAACCTGGCATCTGTGGGTGCTGCTGTGGCCACTTCCCAATGCTTTGTCTATCCCTTGCACGTTGTTAGCTGAACTTGCTGGTAACCTGGCATCTGTGGGTGCTGTTGTGACCACTTCCCAATGCTTTGTCCATCCCTTGCATGTTGTTAGCTGAACATGCTGGTAACCTGGCATCTGTGGGTGCTGCTGTGGCCACTTCCCAATGCTTTGTCTATCCCTTGCACGTTGTTAGCTGAACATGCTGGTAACCTGGCATCTGTGGGTGTTGCTGTGGCCACTTCCCAATGCTTTGTCTATCCCTTGCACGTTGTTAGCCGAACTTGCTGGTAACCTGGCCTCTGTGGGTGCTGCTGTGGCCACTTCCCAATGCTTTGTCTATCCCTTGAACGTTGTTAGCCGAACTTGCTGGTAACCTGGCATCTGTGGGTGCTGCTGTTGCCACTTCCCAATGCTTTGTCTATCCCTTGCATGTTGTTAGCTGAACTTGCAGGTAACCTGGCATCCGTGGTTGCTGCTGTGGCCACTTCCCAATGCTTTGTCTATCCCTTGCACGTTGTTAGCTGAACATGCTGGTAACCTGGCATCTGTGGGTGCTGCTGTGGCCACTTCCCAATGCTTTGTCTATCCCTTGCATGCTGGTAGCTGAACTTGCTGGTAACCTGGCCTCTGTGGGTGCTGCTGTGGCCACTTCCCAATGCTTTGTCTATCCCTTGCATGTTGTTAGCTGAACATGCAGGTAACCTGGCATCCGTGGTTGCTGCTGTGGCCACTTCCCAATGCTTTGTCTATCCCTTGCATGTTGTTAGCTGAACTTGCTGGTAACCTGGCATCTGTGGGTGCTGCTGTGGCCACTTCCCAATGCTTTGTCTATCCCTTGCATGCTGGTAGCTGAACATGCTGGTAACCTGGCATCTGTGGGTGCTGCTGTGGCCACTTCCCAATGCTTTGTCTATCCCTTGCACGTTGTTAGCTGAACATGCTGGTAACCTGGCATCTGTGGGTGCTGCTGTGGCCACTTCCCAATGCTTTGTCTGTCCCTTGCACGTTGTTAGCCGAACTTGCTGGTAACCTGGCATCTGTGGGTGCTGCTGTGGCCACTTCCCAATGCTTTGTCTATCCCTTGCACGTTGTTAGCTGAACTTGCTGGTAACCTGGCATCTGTGGGTGCTGCTGTGGCCACTTCCCAATGCTTTGTCTATCCCTTGCATGTTGGTAGCTGAACTTGCTGGTAACCTGGCATCTGTGGGTGCTGCTGTGGCCACTTCCCAATGCTTTGTCTATCCCTTGCATGTTGTTAGCTGAACTTGCAGGTAACCTGGCATCTGTGGGTGCTGCTGTGGCCACTTCCCAATGCTTTGTCTATCCCTTGCACGTTGTTAGCCGAACTTGCTGGTAACCTGGCATCTGTGGGTGCTGCTGTGGCCACTTCCCAATGCTTTGTTTATCCCTTGCACGTTGTTAGCCGAACTTGCTGGTAACCTGGCATCTGTGGGTGCTGCTGTGGCCACTTCCCAATGCTTTGTCTATCCCTTGCACGTTGTTAGCCGAACTTGCTGGTAACCTGGCATCTGTGGGTGCTGCTGTGGCCACTTCCCAATGCTTTGTCTATCCCTTGCATGTTGTTAGCTGAACATGCTGGTAACCTGGCATCTGTGGGTGCTGCTGTGGCCACTTCCCAATGCTTTGTCTATCCCTTGCACGTTGTTAGCTGAACTTGCTGGTAACCTGGCATCTGTGGGTGCTGTTGTGACCACTTCCCAATGCTTTGTCCATCCCTTGCATGTTGTTAGCTGAACATGCTGGTAACCTGGCATCCGTGGGTGCTGCTGTAACCACTTCCCAATGCTTTGTCTATCCCTTGCATGCTGGTAGCTGAACTTGCTGGTAACCTGGCATCTGTGGGTGCTGCTGTGGCCACTTCCCAATGCTTTGTCTATCCCTTGCACGTTGTTAGCCGAACTTGCTGGTAACCTGGCATCTGTGGGTGTTGCTGTGGCCACTTCCCAATGCTTTGTCTATCCCTTGCACGTTGTTAGCTGAACTTGCTGGTAACCTGGCATCTGTGGGTGCTGCTGTGGCCACTTCCCAATGCTTTGTCTGTCCCTTGCACGTTGTTAGCCGAACTTCATGTCTGACTCTCTGTGACCTCATGGAAAGCAGATCCACTTGATATTCATGGCAAAGATACTGGAGTGGGTTGCCAGTTCCTTCTCCAGTGGGCCACAGCATACAGCTCCTGGTATTCCTAGGTGGTCTCCCATCAAAGTACTGACCCAACCCTGCATGGTGTCAAGGTGGTGTGATCTCCTGGTTCCCTGACTGGAATCAAACCCAGGTTGCAGTGGTGCAGTCACCAAATCCTAACCACTGGACCTCCAGGGAACCCATGGGCACCTTACCCAGAGCTATAAAGGTTATATAAAACTTAACCCCTTAGACATTATAAACCATTTCTATGGTAATGTGAAGTTCTTAAAAGCACAGAGACAAAACATATTAAATTAACATAAATTAACATATTTATTATGTATAAATATAAAAAATATATATAAATGGGCACACAATGATATTTGATATATACAATGGAGTTTACTATTAAAATAGAACACACATAAAAAATCTATATTATAGTTAATAGTGGAAAAATCGGATGTTCTCGTCATGCCTCAGCATCTGGTTCCCCAAGCAAGACACTGGGCACCATTCAATTGTCCGAATGTGAGATCCGGAGGCCCGTAAGTAAGCTTGCAAGCAAATTTTCTATTCAATTGGCGTCTTTTTGCAGGCTCGGGTCAAGTTACGACTTACGAACTTGAAAACATGGCGTCTGTCAAACTCGTAACTTACAGCCTCCTGAAGCATTTGATCTGTCACTTTTGCAGGGCTAAAATTGCAAATCGATATTCAATTGCTCCAATTCCCCAAGCTCGCAAATGTATCCACACTCGTAAACCGCAAATGGAGGGGAAAATCCTACATGTGCAAGAGAGGACCCGCAGGCGGGTTAAACACCTGTTCGTAGCACTGTAAATGCAAATAAGAAAGTAATACTGCACTTTAAATAATGTGGAAAGCGATGACAGACGTTAGAATTAATTGCACAACAGTCTCAAGCCCGCAAATCTGCAGGAAATTAAATTTATATTTATGTGTCATTTTGGGGTTAAATCGATCTCGGGTATCAATGAGTCAATACATATCAGGCCACCCGTATGGACTAGAACAGTATTGGCATTCATTTTCATAATTCTTTATTTATTTATTTTTTATAATAATTTTTATTGAAAGGTATACACAATGTTCCAGCATGCTAGACAGTACATAGGTCTGACATTCTACCTTTACTGTAACATGGGCATCATATACTTAGTACAATGGTATAACCTTTCCATTTTATTTTTTCAATTATTATTAAACAATAACTCTAAAACAAAGGAATAGGTAACTAAATTAAAGAAAAAAAATAAACAAATAACTGTAAATGTATACACATAAGACTATTCTATGCAGCTTGACCAGCAAGCACCGATAGTTTTAAGAAATAGACATCTACTTTTCAGTCATTTCTAACATAACTCTCAAATGAAATTATATATGAGTTATTTTATTCATCCGCTTTAGCCTACAATTAAGCTCTAAAAAATTCCTGTATTTTTTCAACTAAGTAAATGATTACCTCCTGTCCAGCGACCCTTGTAATCGGGTATTTCCAGAGTCATGCCCCGAGCCTCCTCCGTCCCAAATCCCCCTCTCAATAAGGAGCAGTGGGCTCTTGGCCTCGTTTCAGATCAGAGAAGTGCTAATCGATGATTTTAACCAAGGATTCCAAATCGTATAAAATTGTGGCATTGTATCTAATACAGCGCTAGTTAATTTCTCATTTATCAGTATATAATTGATTCTCCTAATCACCTCCTGAAAGTTCAGGGTCTTAGATTTCCATTTGCTAGCTATACAGTCAGGTCCATAAATATTGGGACATCGACACAATTCTAAACTTTTTGGCTCTACACACCACCACAATGGATTTGAAATGAAACTAACAAGATGTGCTTTAACTGCAGACTTTCAGCTTTAATTTGAGGGTATTTACATCCAAATCAGGTGAACGGTGTAGGAATTACAACAGTTTGTATATGTGCCTCCCACTTTTTAAGTGACCAAAAGTAATGGGACAATTGGCTGCTCAGCTGTTCCATGGCCAGGTGTGTGTTATTCCCTCATTATCCCATTTACAAAGAGCAGATACAAGCTCCAGTGTTCATTTCAAGTGTGCTATTTGCATTTGTTGCTGTTAACTCTCAATATGAGATCCAAAGAGCTGTCACTATCAGTGAAGCAAGCCATCATTAGGCTGAAAAAACAAAACAAACCCATCAGAGAGATAGCAAAAACATTAGGTGTGGCCAAATCAACTGTTTGGAACATACTTAAAAAGAAAGAACGCACCAGTGAGCTCAGCAACACCAAAAGACCCGGAAGACCACTGAAAACAACTGTGGTGGATGACCGAAGAATTATTTCCCTGGTGAAGAAAACACCCTTCACAACAGTTGGCCAGATCAAGAACACTCTCCAGGAGGTAGGTGTATGTGTGTTAAAGTCAACAATCAAGAGAAGACTTCACCAGAGTAAATAGAGGGTTCACCACAAGATGTAAACCATTGGTGAGCCTCAAAAACAGGAAGGCCAGATTAGAGTTTTCCAAACAACACCTAAAAAAGCCTTCACAGTTCTGGAACAACGTCCTGTGGACAGATGAGACTAAGATCAACTTGTACCAGAGTGATGGGAAGCGAAGAGTATGGAGACGGAAAGGAACTGCTCATGATCCAAAGCATACCACCTCATCAGTGAAGCATGGTCGTGGTAGTGTCATGGCGTGGGCATGTATGGCTGCCAATGGAACTGGTTCTCTTGTATTTATTGATGATGTGACTGCTGACAAAAGCAGCAGGATGAATTCTGAAGTGTTTCGGGCAATATTATCTGCTCATATTCAGCCAAATGCTTCAGAACTCATTGGACGGCGCTTCACAGTGCAGATGGACAATGACCCGAAGCATACTGCAAAAGCAACCAAAGAGTTTTTTAAGGGAAAGAAGTGGAATGTTATGCAATGGCCAAGTCAATCACCTGATCTGAATCCGATTGAGCATGCATTTCACTTGCTGAAGACAAAACTGAAGGGAAAATGCCCCAAGAACAAGCAGGAACTGAAGACAGTTGCAATAGAGGTCTGGCAGAGCATCACAAGGGATGAAACCCAGCGTCTGGTGATGTCTATGCGTTCCAGACTTCAGGCTGTAATTGACTGCAAAGGATTTGCAACCAAGTATTAAAAAGTGAAAGTTTGTTTTATGACTGTTAATCTGTCCCATTACTTTTGGTCCCTTAAAAAGTGGGAGGCACATATACAAACTGTTGTAATTCCTACACCGTTCACCTGATTTGGATGTAAATACCCTCAAATTAAAGCTGAAAGTCTGCAGTTAAAGCACATCTTGTTCGTTTCATTTCAAATCCATTATGGTGGTGTATAGAGCCAAAAAGATTAGAATTATGTTGATGTCCCAATATTTATGGACCTGACTGTATGTAATTTAACAGCAGCTGCCATTAATTGAAACAGTTTGTTCTGATTTGAAGACGGGTTTTGTATCTTAATTCCCAACAAACAGGATTTCATGCTAACCGGAACAGTCGTTTTAAATAATGATGTAGCAAGTTGTATTAAGTCCCCCCATATAACCTGAACCACTGGACACAGCCACCATGTGTGGATATGGTCCCCTATCTGTTGACACCCCCTAAAGCATCCGTTACACTCTCGGGGGTTAATCTTACCCTCTGAAGGACTTTAATAGATGTTTCTAAATGGGAGTAGTTGAATGATCCTTTGCTTAAGTTTGAGCATGGTTTCTCCCATTTCTTCCAATCCCACTCCACCCCTAGATCTTTTTCCCATCTAGAGATAAATGTAGGTTTCTCATTCACATTAGCGTTTACAAATATATCGTACAATGACCCCACTATTCCTTTAGAGAGTGAGAGGTTCTTACAGATTAGAGAGAACCATGAAGATTTAGGTGGCCCACATTTTCTAAGCAATTCACTAGCCCAGCTTCTTATTTTTAGATAATTATAAAATTCCCTACGAGGCAAATTGTGTCTCTCATGAAACTGATCATATGTCACTAGGCGACCCTCCGTTAACCATGACCCTAACCTATCTAGGCCTTTAGAGGTCCACCAGTTTTTAGATATTGCTCTAGAGTCTGCCAATATTTCGGGAAAAGAGAGAACTGACAATACCCCCTATTTGTATTCATGTATCTATGTCCAGCCTCTCTTTGGATCTAGCCCATTTCCAGGCGGTTAGGGTTAAGTGTATGATTGGGTTTTGGTGTGATTTGACCGGGCATAATCCTTCTGGGACCAAAGTAACGTCTCCCAGCTATGGGGAAGCATTTGTTAGTGTTCCAAGAATACCCAAATTGGCTGATGTTTAACAGAGTGTACCAGGGGCAGATGAATTAATCGCGCAGCTTTAAAATAGTACCGTAAATTAGGGCACGAGAGCGCCCCCTTTTCCTATGCCTGTACATTATTTTTCTAGGTATACAGGTTTTTTTTTTTTTTCCATATAAATCTGAACATACTAGACAGAAAATGGTCTAGCTCTTTCAGGGAAATCGGTATAGGGAGAATTCTAAAGAGATATAAGATCTTAGGTAGTATAGTCATTTTGGAGGCTGCTATACGGCTAGTCCACGAAAGTGGGAATTTCCTCCAATTTAACATGTCTTTGCTTCATTTTTTATACATGGGGGGGTAATTTGCCTTTTATAAATACAATATTTTGGGTGTGATATTGACTCCTAGGTACTTTATATGTCTATCAGGCCAGGTAAAAGCATATGTAGATTTCAAGTATTCTAATTCAAAATGGGTCATGCCCAAGTTGAGTATCTCTGATTTTTCTAGATTCAGTTTAAGTCCCGAAACTCGACCAAATGTATTTATAACAGACATACGTGCTGGTATTGACGATATGGAGTTTGTTAAAGTGCATAGGATATCGTCAGCAAAAAGAGAGCACTTATGATGCTGTAATCCCACCTGAAACCCTTGAATCTCTCTTTGTGATCGGATTGCTTGTGCCAGTGGCTCTACCGCTAGGCCAAATATCAGGGGCGAGAGTGGGCATCCCTGTTGAGTGCCTCTCTGAATTTGAATCTGAGCCCTCTGATCTGGTAATTTCAGGTTAGCTAGCGGGGAGTCATAGTACATTTTAAGTAAAGTAAAAAAAAAAAACTTAAATCCGAACCTTTCCAATGTCTTATATAAGTATGGCCACTCAAAAGTATCGAAAGCCTTTTCAATATCCAAGGCCAATAAGCACATCAGGGTTTTTGCTCTGTGCACCAAGTACTGAATATTTATGATACCTCTGACATTGACCCCCGCCTGCCGGTACAGTATAAAGCCTGCATGATCTTTGTGTATAATTTCGGGTAGAAATTTGGATATCCGCAATGCCATAATTTTAGCTAGAATTTTGACATCCCCATTTATTAACGACATGGGCCTATAGTTCTTCACTTCAAGACCATCCCTGCCCTCTTTAGGAAATACCAACAAATGAGCCTGGTTTAGCTCAGGGGGCATATATTCCCCCCTCAGAATTGCCTTAAAAAGGGAAGTGAGGTGGGGTGTAAGCAAGGTTTCGAACTTTTTGTAATATAAATTTGTGAAACCATCGGGCCCTGGGTATTTACCTATTTTGAGTCCCTGATTGGCTGCTTTCACTTCTTCCGCCGTAATATTTAGATTCAGATTGACTAATTGCTGCTCCGTTATTGAAGGAAGATCAAGAGAGCCTAAAAAAGAGTCAGGGTCTGACACTTCAGCTTGCGTTTGAGAAGTATATATCTATCCTACCATCGGGCATTCTAATTTGAGTGACCCTAGACTGAATTTCCTTAGATTTTAGTCTCCTAGCCAGCATCCTGTCCGGTTTATTCACTTTCCAGTAATATAAATGCTTTTTTTTTCTCATAGTCTTCTCTGTATAGTGAGATAGCACACCATCCAATTCTACCCTAGTCTTATTGATTTGTTTACGCAGCTTAGGATTTGGGTTCTGCTGATTGGCTTTTTCCAGGCTATTGAGGGTAGCTGTCAACTCCAACTCTCTTTGTTTAAGGGATTTTCTATATAGAGAGGTAAGCTTAATGCAGGAGCCCCTTATATAGGCCTTGTGGGCCACCCAGAGCCAACCCCGTTTCTGGAGATTTATTACAGTCGAAATACAATTTAATATCATCTGCCAGTGCTGCTAAACTCGTAGGGTCAGATAGCAAATGTTCATTAATCCTCCAGCCGGTAAATGTGGACAGGCTAGGACCCAGCGTTAATCTAATAGCGACTATAGCATGATCGGGGCAGGGGGTAATGTCAGAATCTCGGATGCTATCAAAAAGGAGGGCATCCGTTATAAAGGTGTCAATCCTCAAGTAAGTAGCATAGGTGGGTGAGTAGTAAGTATATTCCCTAAGGCTTGAATGAAGGCCCCTCCAGGCATCTACTAGGCTCATCCTCATCATTAGTTGGTCAATTTTGCCTAGTTTTTTAGATAGTTTATTTTCCAGAGTGCTCCCAGATCTATCTATTGCTGAATTAAAAGTGAGGTTGAAGTCAACCCCTATTATCAGCCTGCCCAAATCTAGTGATTCAAGTTCCTTGAGTAATTTAATCAGAATTTTATGTGGTGAGATTGTGGGTGCATAAAGGGAGATTAATGTGACTTTAATACCTGAAACTGTCCCGGTCAATAATACGTAGTGTCCATCTTTATCTATAATGCTATGGTCTAGTCTAAACGGGAAGTTTTTATGCAGGAGCACTGCAGCTTCAGCTTTCTTCATGGGTTGGGTGGTCATGTATAGTATAGGGTAGTCCTTATGAAGGAAAGTTGCCTTTTTCTTATGCAAGAAGTGTCTCTCTTGCATGAAAATGACTTAAAACTTAAACTGGCTTTAACTGTCTATAGTATTTAAAAGCTTTCCGCCTCTTAAAGGGGGAGTTGAACCCTTTTACATTATGGGTAATAAAAGTGTAGTCCGATTCACTCATTCTCGTTTAGGGCCTATGTGTGTGAGCCGTTTTTGTTTACCTGCTTTTTAGCTTCTTTGGGGGTTCCCAGAGGAGATCGGGACAGTGGAGGGGTCAGGGGACATCTGTGAATGCTGGAGAGTCAATTCAATATTGTCATAGACTAGGAAAAAAGCAAAAACACAGAGCATCAATATTACATTTTGTAAAAGTCCATTATATGCATGAACAATGGAAGCGACGTCCTTCCCCAGCGCTAGAGCTACAGTATTCAATGGAACTATTCTTTGGCTACCTTCCATTAAGCAGACAAAGGCAACTATAACTTTCTCAATCAATAAATTTGTTTCTTCTAGAAAGACTACCTTTGCCAGCCTGTTATTTTGAACTATCTGTGAATTTAGCATTTCTCTTTCTCTGTAAAACCGTGGTTAGCAAACTACACAACAGTATAACTTTCTCAATTTTGAACTAAAAAGACTTATGTCAGAATCAATAAATAGATTCTGTTTTACTAGAGAACTAAGGCTTTGACTAGCATAAATTAAAACTAAACTCTCTATTTCTTTCTTCCTATAACATTAGTTTACACGTCAGACAAGAGATCATTCAATATCTTGCGGTTCCCATCCGACTGCTATGCTGTGGTTCAATCGGATCTCGCAGCAGACATTGACTCAGTGGTAAGTCCAGAATCCCCTTTGCGAGATGAGCTATAGTTGATTCGGCCTTTACAGTTCGTGCTCAAGTCTCCGGGGGCTCTGGGAGGTAAAGGACCCTCCTTCTGAGATTGGGAGCCAACTAAAGTCCACTGCCTTTTGGGGATGGGAGGAGAATGGTCATGATTTTCTGCCAGTATTTCTGCAGAGCAGAGATGCAGATGACGAAGTACGGCCAAACAGTCTTCCAGTGTGCGAGTGGTGTGCGCAATACCCTGATAATTAAAAGTAAGGGCAAAAGGCAAGTTCCATCTATATTGCACCTTATGCTGTTGGAGAATTGCTAAAGCCGGTTTCATCTGCCTCCATCTGTTTAGCGTGTTGGGGGATAGATCAGCAAAGAATTGCAGATTGGAGTTGTCCGGACCTTTGATTGACTACAGTTTTCTGGCCTCTGAGAGCAGGAGGTCCCTGGCTTGTTGTCTAAGGAACCTCCCAACAACATCCTTGGGGACCTCAGGGTTTCTCGTACCGCCAAGAGCTCTGTGAGCTCGCTCAATCTCCAGTGTAGTTTCTACTTGATCAGGAAGAATAGCAGCAAAGGTTTCTTTCAAGTATGCCGTAACATTCTGCACAGCTCTTGGTACTCCTCGTACTCTGATGTTAAGGCGGCAAGACCAATTTTCCAAATACTTAATTTTGTCCGTAAGCTCCATGATATTGAAGGAGTTTTGGTCAATAGAAGATCTGTCTTGTTGTTGGGCCTCGCCGATCTGGTCTACTATTTCTTCTAGCAGTTGAGTCCTCTGTCCCAGCACTTTAAGATCCTTACACAGCAGTTCTATCGCCTTGGTCAATAGTTCCTCGATTGTGGCTATTGATCTGGCAGAGAGATCAATCTGTTGTTTTGGTTGTTTCGTGATATCCTCTTGGTCTGTAGAGTCTGAGTGGTCTGAGCCAGAGTCTACCTGGGACGTGGGTTTGGCTGCAGTAGGCAAGAAGTGTTCCCGAATGCCTCTCGTAGAGTGGCCCCTTTTGCTTTTCTTCATGGTTGAGACGCAGATGTTCGTATTCAGGTCAGTTGGTAGGATTGTCTTTGAATTGCTATTGTTTGAGGTCTGTTCAATGAACTTTGGTTCAGATAAGCTGTATCATAGTTTGCAATTAAATTCCACAAAGCATTTAGAGGAAGGCTATTGATAGCGACATTGCCAGTCAGAACCCTTTATAAGTTCATATTTACATCTTGTACTTCATTGTCTCTGCAAACCGCGTAAACAGTTCAGTTGTGAATCTTGCAGGCGCAACTTTAATAAGTCAAGACAGGTGGGTTTCAGTAGCTTTTAGTTTGCTAAGATGGACACAAAGCAGGTTCATAGGCTGCAGTCGAGGCAATGATCCACTAGAGTTTTAGCGGTTCTTTTAGCCAGTCTTCCTGAAGGGAGGTAGATTTTTCTCAGCAAACAGAAGTTTCTATTTTCCTGAATATCAGTTGCAATTGTGTTTGTTGGCCACCGGGTGGCAGCACAAAACCAAAATAGCAGATAGTATACACTATTCAGCTGGTCCTGTAGAATATTACTCAGGGAGCAGGGGTTGCTTAGATGTAGCCTTAGGCAATGTATTTTCCTGCCTCTTGGGGTAGTCCTTAGTGCAGGCAGTTCACTCTTTATTATATTGTTAGGGAGGCAATTGTGTAAAATGTCAATGCAGGCACAAACAGGCCCAGGCTTTAGGAGTTCTCCACCCTAGTTTGTCAGTGTACCTTTCTTTGGGCGACTGTGGGTGTACCTGGCTTCCTGGTGCTTTTCTTCCAACCCCTAGGGGTTACTAGAGGTCCTGGGTGAAGTGGGCTGTCTAGGTGTAATCTTGGGCCTGCTTGTGAGTGTTTCAAGATGGCGGCCGTCTTTTCGCTAGCTTCCTTTGTTACACGACGACCTCTGCTTGTCAGGTCAGCCCTGCACTAGGGTCCCCTCAGTGTGTCTCTTATGGGTCAGCAGCCCTCTCAGGTCCTCCGGGAGCTTCCCCGGTCTCTGCCAGCCCTGCAGCTGCTCCCACCATAGGCCCCACGACCCCGGGTCAGGCTCCTCAATATGGCGGCCTCTTCTCCCCTGGCCCCAGGACACTCTCACGTCCTCTCCGCCTGGCTAGGGATCCGGTAGTCTGGGATCCACTGTTGGCGGGTCTTGCCCTTCCTAGAGCCTCTGCCCAAGTCAGTGTGGGGCGCATGTCTCAGAGCAGCCCCCGTCGGCTGGGAGGGCCGGTCTTGTCCCTGACGTGCTTGCAGCTGCAGATTGTGGCGGCGGTCCAAAACCAGTCCAGGGGTGCCCTGTGGGGGGTCGGGATCTCTTCCCCTGGTGTCCCCAGATGACATAAGGGGAATTATGGGTGCTTAGGGATAAGTTATACCCCCAAAAACAACTCTTTTGCATGGAGCTCTAGCCAGACGCGTCCTGCTCTGTTAGACGCAAGCTCCTCCCCCATAATTCTTTATTTTGAGGGTTTTCAAGCCTGATCCCATATCAGACCCCCGAACCTGATTGATTGACATGTAACCTCCATGTTTTACTACCGTAATCATGACAGTCAGTCTCATTTTCTATTGCACACAACTGGCTTACGGAGCTGGCTTCAAGATCACAACTCGCGACCTGGAACAATTGAACAGCCTCGCAAATGGAGACTAACGGGAGCCCGCAACTCACTCGCAGACATGTGGCCTGTCTATTCAAAATCTGTTCAGAAGTTACAACTTTTAAGGATGACTATAGTTAAAAAACAGCATTTAAGAAGTTTATGAATTATGTAACAAACTAACAAAATTAGCAGCTGCTTAAGCCATGAGGATAAAATATTTTAGAGAAAATCAGAATTTCAATCTTGTCTTTTTTTAATAACTTCCTGAGAGCTGGATCATGAGTGGTGTGTTTTATTATCTAACAGTGGATGTAGGGATGGGAGAGGAAAAGATCAAGTATCTGAACAATTCATGGATCTTATTCATATTGACACCAGTCCCTTCCCCCTCACTGGCCCAGAAGCAGGCAGCTTGCCACAGTAGATGCAAGCATAGCTCTCCAGAAATGTAAATGTCCCTCTGACACACACAACTTCCGACAAAGTATCATGGATGCCTCAAATGTTTAGCAGAGCCATAAAAATATATATATTTTTTCTAGTAAAAAACTAGCTTTATTAAATGTCCCTGTATAAGTTTGCTCTTAGACTCAAAATGTTGACACATATATATTTTTTCATTACAGTGATCCTTAAACTGTAAATTACAATGTAACCGTTGTGATGCTTTCTTAGTAAGTAGGTTTTTTTCAGGTATATCTGACCATCTACAAAGACCATCCATAAATACTTCTTTATAAAGATTAGTATTATTTACATAGTAATTGTAAACAAAGATACTTTTTCTCCTCCATTCCCATTGCTTTATCATAAAGTTAACTTGTACATAAAAAAATGGTTTATGTAAATATATATTATGTAAAAATGTGTCAGGTTAGATATAGTATATATAGTATAGTAATAGTCTTACTTGATTGTGACCCTGAAATGCTACATAGAAACATAATTTACAATTTTGGTTTTCTGCCATCTACTTCTGAGCTTGATACAATGTAATCTTTCTGTAACTGTTGCAATTTTGAAGCCTGCCGATTCACAGCCTCTGGCATTGTAACAAAGCATAATTTACGATTTGGGCTTTCTGCCATGTACTTGCTTTTAATCACTCTGCAACTGTTGCAACTTTCAAGTCTGCAGTTTTGCGAGTGTTACACACAAACTCGCAATTACCACAACTATATATGTGACTAGCAACTTGCCCGTCAAAAATTACGGCAATAGAATTTGAAGCCTGGCAATGCTCTCCCCCCTCTCACTTGCTGCTCTCACTTGCTGGCCTCGGCGCTCGTCGCAGGCCTCACAATGAGCGTTTTCCTGCTCATTGTGAGCCTCTCCCTCCTCTACTTTACTGTCCTCGCGATGATCGCTTTTGGCGTTCATCGCAGGCCCCGCAAAGAGCGGCTTTGCCACTCATTGCAGGCCGCGGCATGGGCTGTGCGCATGCGCAAGTCTGTGATTTTATCTGTCATGGCAGGCCTCGCGATGAGCTCCTTTGCCACTCATTGCGGACCTCGCAATGAGAGCCTTTGCCGCTCATTGCGAGCCTCTAGCCACCCCGGTTTCTCTTTCTCCCTCTCCCTCCTGTGTCTCTCTCCCTCCCCTGTCTCTATTCCAGCCCTCCCCTGTGTCTCTTCCCCCCTCTCCCTCCCCAGTGTCTCCTTCCCCCTCTCCCTCCCCAGTGTCTCTTTCCCCCTCTCCCTCCCCAGTGTCTCTTTCTCCCCTCTCCCTCCCCTGTGTCTCTTTTCCCCCTCTCCCTCCCCTGTGTCTCTTTTCCCCCTCTTCCTCCCCTGTGTTTCTTTTCCCCCTCTCCTCCCCTGTGTCTCCTTCCCCATCTCCTTCCCCATCTCCCTCCCCTGTGTCTCCTTCCCCCATCTCCCTCCCCTGTGTCTCCTTCCCCATTTCCCTCCCTTGTGTCTCCTTCCCCATTTCCCTCCCTTGTGTCTCCTTCCCCCATCTCCATCCCTTGTGTCTCCTTCCCCCATCTCCCTCCGCTGTGTCTCCTTCCCCATCTCCCTCCCTTGTGTCTCCTTCCCCCATCTCCCACCCTGTATCTTCTTCCCCCCATCTCCCTCCCCTATGTCTCCTTTCCCCCTACCTCCCCTGTGTTTCTACCGCCTCTCCCTCCCCTTTTTCCCTTCCCTCCCTCTGTGTCTCCTACCCCGCCAATTCCCTCCCCTGTGTCTCCTTCCCCCATCTCCGTCCCCTGTGTCTCCTTCCCCATCTCCCTCCCCTGTGTCTCCTTCCCCATCTCCCTCCCCTGTGTCTCCTTCCCCCCTCTCCCTCCCCTGGGTCTCCCTCCCCCATCTTCCTCCCTTATGTCTCTTTCCCCCCTCTCCCTCCCCTGTCTCTTCCTCCCTCTCCCTCCCCTGTCTCTTACTCTCTCTCCCTCCCCTGTCTCTTCCTCCCTCTCCCTCCCCTGTCTCTTCCTCCCTCTCCCTCCCCTGTGTCTCCTTCTCCATCTCCCTCCCCTTTGTCTACTTCCCAAACTACCTCCCTTGTGTCTTCGTCCCCTCTTCCCTGTGTCTCCTTCCCCTCTTCCCCGTGTCTCCTTGCCCATCTCCTTCCCCTGTGTCTCTTCCCCCATCTCCCTCCCCTGTGTCTCTTCTCCCCTCTACCTCCCCTGTGTCTCCTTCCCCACCATCTTCTTCCCCTGTGTCTCCTTTTCCTCCATTGTCCCTCCCCTGTGTCTCCCTCCCCTCTCTCTCCCCTATGTCTCTTCCCCCCTCTCCCTCCCCTCTGTCTCCTTCCCCCATTTTCCCTCCACTGTGTCTCCTTCCCCATCTCCCTCCCTTGTGTCTCCTTCCTCCCTCTCCCTCCCCTGTGTGTCTTCCACCCACCCCCTCCCCTATGTCTCTTTTACCCCTTCTCCCTCCCCTGTGTCTCTTCCTCCTCTCCCTCTCCTGTGTCTCTCCCCCCTGTGTTTCTCTCCTTCCCCATCATCTCCATATCCTGTGTATCCTTACCCCCATCTCCCAATCCTGTGTCTCCTTACCCCAATCTCCCTCCCCTGCGTCTCCTTACCCCCTTTCACTCCCCTGAATCTCCTTCACCCATCTCCCTCCCCTGTGACTTCTTCCCCCCATCTCCCTCCCCTGTGTCTCTTCCCCCTGTGTCTTCCCCCCTCCCTCCTCTCCCTCCCCTGTGTCTCCTTTCTACCCCCTATCCCTCCCCTGTGTCTCCTTTCTCCCCTCTCTCCCTCCCCTGTGTCTCCTTTCTCCCTCTCCCTCCCACCCGATCCTGCTCCCGGCACGCATGCCGTCGCATTGACTGTACGCACCCAGCGCAATGCGCATGCACGGCTGACGCCACGCATTTCGCAACTCACAGCATAGTGCGCATGCACAACTCGCAATTTGCGAAATACAGTTGTAGTAATTGCGAGTTTGTTGTAACTTTTAAAATAGCCCCCATAGCATACTGACAAACTTGCAATTACCACAAGCAGGTTTTTTAACTTGTTTTAGACATTCAAATGTGAACACAGACGTACTATTTATTTACTATATATAAATATAAACACACAGTATACTCTGACTTAACAAGAAAAAAAAATGAATACTGTACTTTAAGTAAAAATTATAATTTACCAGGCTAGACAAATAACAGAAGCCAGGCTATCATGCCACAAATGCTTACAGACACCTAGATTTCATCCTCTTTACCTGGAAGCAGACAGGCGTGAGTGACAGCCTTGTGTTGGCATTACATTCCCCGGGGTCAGCACCGCACCCTCCAGCTGAACGTACCTGTGTGTAAGTGAGGAGTGAAAGCTGCTGCTGCTAGAACAGCCCTCACTGACAAATATACTTAGTAGAGCATCCTATGTGCAGCTTATCTATGCCTCTTTTATATGTAACTCTCAAGCAACCAGAAACTACATTTATTTGGCACCCACCAATTCCCATGGGTGCCGGTTAATTGAGAGTCTACTGTATATCTATATGTATACATTATTTATTGGGACTGCACTGGTAAATTGCTGTTAAACCTAGGCAAAAATACACTACTGACATTAAAGAACCACCAAATTGTCCTATTTATACCATGCTATTTTGAAGAACTGGACTTGATCCTAAAGACTGTTTGAGCTCACTTGAGAGACTATTTGTTTGATTTTAGGCAGTAAAAACGGAACTTATAAGCATCTCTTAATAAAATAAAGTACATAAAAGTGAATAGAAACACAGGAATATTATTAACATCCAGGAACCTTCCACGTCCCTTTAATTCTGTCAATAACAGTGGGGCATACTTTGCAATGTGTGGCCAGTGAAAGGGTTAATGCTGATTGCTCCATAAGATCCTGCATTAGCTCACAAGCTCTGACTATGGCACCTTCCATAATGGGACACATCCAATGCCAGAGTAATGACTCACCCCATACACACCCAGTCCTACTGTAATTCAGCTAAAAGGACTGTGAAATAGTCTTGGAAGAAACACTGGCGTCACATTTTTATATAACTAAACTTATTAATTAGCATATTTTAAGTAAATAAACATAGGCTTTAATTTTTGTCACTTTTATATAAAATTATTCTTTACTTCAGAGTTCCACTTCCTTTTACTGCGCTGCTTTGTGCAGGAGGGTATGCCACTGGCCCTAAGGAAAGCACTGGCAGCTTTAAAGGACCGCTCAAAAACATAAAGATCTTCACTTTAAAATAAACATGTTTTTAGAATGTAAATAAAAATAATAATACAGCCTCCAATTTATTACTTATATCTACAATTACGCTGCTCTGGAATATACCATTTTAGTTTCTAGTGATGAGCTTACTGAGGAGAGGAGACTGAATACACAGGAAGTTTGTGTCTGAACATTAATAGAGATTAATAATAATTAATAGGTATTTATAATAATAATAATATAAAAAATATTACAGACTATTGGTAGTAATGTGAAACAAGTAGCAGCTGGAACAAACAACATATATTTGCATGTATTTGAGGGGTGGGCAATAAAACAGCGTCCTGGATTTCAGTATTTCTCTGCATGTGCACAGATGACGCCAGAGCTGGATTTACATCTCTGGCTCCCTTAGGCACAAACTCCTTAGCCGCTCTCTGGGTGCACGATCAAATGCGTATTTCTGTTTCCCTTCCACTATGTTGCTGCACCACTTTAAAATCGGTCAGGGCGCTTATGTGGGGCAGAAATAAACATATGTGTGAGATTGTTTAAACATGTATGAAATAAGTGCATTAAGAATGTGCTCTATATAAAAAATATGCAAAAATAACACAAACATATATATATATATATATATATATATATATATAACAACTTCATTCCTTGGCTCATACATCACACATATATTGTTACACTGTCCACATACAAGTAGCTGTTCATAATATAATGTACTTTATACGTTAATTATTAATTAACTTTCAAATTGAATTTGGCAATTCCTTAATTATCTTTTTCTACAAAGTATGTTTTACTGATTCTAAGGAACTTAGTGTAATAGACTTTAGTACACATACATATATACAGTATATATATATATATATATATATATATATATATATATATATATATATATAAACCACATGTACAATAGAAATCTCTAAAAGTACCCTCTCTTGGAGAGAAGAAGAAACAGTGAGTTGGAAAAGAGAGAATGGGGATATTCATAATCAAACAAATCATCATTACATATTAAAAACTCAGACTTCAACTCACAATATAAATTATAATTCCTTTTACACTCAAGGACAGGACTCAATGGCTTTTGCTTGCTAACCAGATCTGATAAGTCTGATCTGTTTACCATTCTGTGAACCAATAAATAAGAGGAACAGGATCATGCTGTGTCTTTGAGGGGAAGGCGATCAGTGAACTGATTATGGTGCTTTCAGGACCTGAGGCAGGAGGAGAGCCTGATGGTAGACAGGATGTTAGAGGCAGAGCTAGTATTGATAACTTCTGCAGGTCAATGTGCACAGAGGACCAGGTGGTGCAGACACAGTGAACTTGCCCATGAGCTCTCATGCTCTGTTTCTTTTACTATCGTGCAGCACACTGCAAGCTTTCCACTTCACACCAACCTCTGTAACCCCCCCCCAAAAAAAAACTGGCTCATGGCTGGCTAGAGAGAAGACATAGGCTATGTGTGAAACATAGACAACATAAAATGTAAATGTACTGTTCAAACATAGGCAAGTCAATCAGACAGATATCCTCACGTGTATATGCAGGGAAATCCGGCACTATGTTCAGCAATCCAGGCCTGAAATTGCCTACCACTGGTTGAGACAATGCCAAAATGTCTGATATCTCCACTGTCCCTTTTTCCAGAGCACAAGGGACATCTACTGAGCACCAGGATGGAGTGAAGATTCCAGTGACCCCGGAAGGAATACCCATTGCTATGGCTGCTGCAGTGTTTCTAAGCATAGATTTGCTGAATCCAGGACAGTTCCTGGTGAGTAGACTCCAATGGATGTGATCAGGAGTCAGAGGCAATCAAGCAGACCAAAGTCTTGTTGCAGATCTCTCTGATTCACGCACTAAATTGCTCAAGCGCCTTTTCTTTATCATTGTGTCCGAATAGAGCAGATAAATATTTTAATATACAGTGCCTTGCAAAATTCTTCACCCCCCCTTATCATTTTTCAGGTTTTGTTGCCTTACAACCTGGAATTAACATGGATTGTTTGAGAATTTGCATCATTTAATTTACAGAACATGCCCACAATTTGAAGAGGTTTTTTTTTTTTTATTGTGAAGCAAACAACAAATAGGACAACATAACAGAAAAAGTCAATGTGCATAACTATTCACCCCCATAAAGTCAATACTTTGTAGAGCCACCTTTTGCGGCAATAACAGCTCCAAGTCGCTTTGGATAAGTCTCTATGAGCTTGCCACATCTTACCACTGGGATTTTTGCCCATTCCTCCTTGCAAAACTGCTCCAGCTCCTTCAAGTTGGATGGTTTGCGCTTGTGAACAGCAATCTTTAAGTCTGACCACAGATTTTCTATTGGATTGAGGTCTGGGCTTTGACTAGGCCATTCCAACACATTTACATGTTTCCCCTTAAACCACTCAAGTGTTGCTTTAGCAGTGTGTTTGGGGTCATTGTCCTGCTGGAAGGTGAACCTCCGTCCTAACCTCAAATCACGCACAGAGTGGTACAGGTTTTGCTCAAGAATATCCCTGTATTTAGCACTGTAACGGCTACCCCGGTAGTGAGAGGGTATCAGCCGTTGGAGACGTCCTTTTCCCTGGCAAGCTGCTGTGTAAAAGTGAAGTTGGTATAATCCCATCCAAGAGTTCCAGAGGGAGAGTCAGGTTCAGCATTAAATATCCATATAGAAGCACTGCACAGTCTCAGAAGCCCAGACCACCCATATTGGACGACACTCAATTGGGAGTCAAAGAATACTGTTTTTATTTTGTTGTGCAGAAATATATATACACATCTCTTCCCACAGGCAATACACATCACCCATATTTGGTCACACAATACACATAGAGGGACAATAGGTGTGGTCACACCCCCCGGAGGCTACCTGGCTACTTTGATACAATCAGACATTGATCAGATTATACTCTTTGTTCTATGTCTCATAATAAAACACTTTATACAATAGACTTCCTTATCTTATGAGGAGTCTCTGTAATAGGATTATCTATTAGCCTAGTAGCTGTAATATTCTGAGCCAATATATTCTGTAGAACATAAAACAACATATCTACAGTACAGCAATGTGATCATATTTTAACCATAATAATTAAATAACCATAAAACAGGGTAAAACAGTGATGGGTTCCGTTACAAGCACCATCCATCTTTCCCTCAACTCTGACCAGTTTCCTGCCACCACCATGTTTCACTGTGGGGAGGATGTTCTTTGGGTGATGTGATGTGTTGGGTTTGTGCCAGACATAGCGTTTTCTTTGATGGCTGAAAAGTTCAATTTTAGTCTCATCAGGCCAGAGCACCTTCCTCCATACATTTTGGGAGTCTCCCACATGCCCTTTTGCAAACTCAAAATGTGCCATTTTGTTTTTTGCTGAAAGTAATGGCTTTCTTCTGGCCACTCTGCCATAAAGCCCAACTCTATGGAGCGTACAGCTTATTGTCGTCCTATGTACAGATACTCCAGTCTCTGCTGTGGGACTCTGTAGCTCCTCCAGGGTTACCTTAGGTCTCTTTGCTGCCTCGCTGATTAATGCCCTCCTTGCCCGGTCCGTAAGTCTTGGTGAGTGGCCGTCTCTTGGCAGGTTTGCTGTTGTGCCATGTTCTTTCCATTTGGTTATGATAGATTTGATGGTGCTCCTGGGGATCATCAAATATCTGGATAGTTTTTATAACCTAACCCTGACTTGTACTTCTCAACAATATTGTCCCTTACTTGTTTGTAGAGTTCCTTGGTCTTCATGGCAGTGTTTGGTTAGTGGTGCCTCTTGCTTAGGTGTTACTGCCTCTGAGGCCTTTCAGAAAAGGTGTGTATGTAATGACAGATCATGTGGCACTTAGATTTCACACAGGTGGACATCATTTCACTAATTATGTGACTTCTGAAGGTAACTGGTTGCACCAGAGCTTTTTATGGGCTTCATAACAAAGGGGGTGAATACATACGCACATGGTAATTTTCTGTTTTCTATTTCTAAAAAATAGTTTTGTGTATATATTTTTCTCATTTCACTTCACCAACTTAGACTATTGTGTTCTGATCCATCACATAAGATTCAGATTAACAAAACATTGAACTTAAGGCTGTAATATAACAAAATAGGTAAAAAGTCAAGGGGGGTGAATACTTTTGCAAGGCACTGTAAGCCCGCTATACTGAACATTTAAAGCACCATTGTAATGCCCTAGATGTTCTAATTAGGCATTTTTAAAGCAATACAAAGATCAGATTCCACTGTTGTTGATCTTCAGGCTCTATAAGGTAAATGAATGAGCCTGGCAGATACTGCTAAATTGTTCGGCACAAACTTGAATCAACACAGTGCTGTTCATTAGCTGGAAACTGGCTGTGTTAAAAGTAGTTTCCTTTTGCAATCAGCTCTGGTTGGGAGGCAGCCAATGCATTACTCAAGCTAGGCTCTATCTTGTCAGATAAAGCCATTTAGATCTCTCTCCCAACAACCCCAACCCGAGGATCGTATAATGATGGAGATCAAAAGATAGCTGAAATAATTTGGTCTTTGAAAGTGAATTTATTATACAAATCATTGAATATAAATTAGAATTTTAGAAATAATCAATGCATAATTAAAACAACTCACTTATTTTATTAGGAAATTACATTGGCATCTTAAAAGGACATTGAAATGTTTTTCTTTAGTACTTGATAATGTACCACTTATTCAAAGTGGTCTGCAGTGTCAGCCAATGAGCAGTAATATAGCTCAATGAGTCATGCTTGTCTGCTATTTACAGACATATGTATGCTCTTTGCATTTCTTGATAGTTTCAATGCAGTTTAACCAGATTTTGCTTAATATTTTGTTCATGCAAAACACAACTTTAGTGATGTGAAAGCTGCTTTTTTAAATGCATGAAAACAATAGTTGTGTTCCATGTCCCTTTAATGGTTGTGACTGGGCCAATTGCTATCACTTGGTGCTGATAGTAGCATCCTGGATCTAACAGGACTCGGGGACTTAAGTTAAAGGGACTCCCCAAAATATATTTTTTTTTAGCTTATTCTTAAAGAACGTTGTGTTATCCCAAGTGAATCAATCCTGGTAAATTCCATGTTCTTGCTATATTTACATGCAAACTAGTGTCTCATTCATATTAATTAGCTGCTTTGATGTGCTAATTATGATTACAGCCTGGTTGTCTGTCTCTGTAGTGACCAAAATAAAGACCTGCAATGTTAACAAGTAACAGCACATTAGCATGCACAGCTGCAAAATCAATTCTATAAATATTTCGGAAATTATTTAATGTTGGGGAAAATTGCTAGTATAATGTATAGACAGTTTTCCATGCTCTTTAAAATTAAGTCAACTTCCTGTTGAGTGGCAGAGTCCCTTCTAGTCAGATCCATAGCACTAATGACTTACAAACACCTTCTGGCACCCGGAATTGAGGACCACAAGATGCTATACTCCTTGGAGGATGCTTGTATACTACCATCGCCCCTCGCCACATATAAAAGAAATCATGGTATTTAATAATAGGGGCAGCCCTTTTATTCTGTATTGCCTTTACTCATAGGGCCTACATGAACACCTTCTCCCAGAGACCCAGCGAGACAAGCGGAGCCAGGTTCTGGTCAGTAATGGCTGCAAAGTCATCTTACTTAAAAAAGAGAAGTTTGATGAACATTGTGATGAAATAACAAAAGAAAAACTGCAAAAGTATCAGCATAGTTACCCCAGGTGTGTAAGATTATAGCTTTGCCATGAATTTCGTTAAAAAATTGCAATAGCTTAGATACAGTGGCGGAGCCATAGAATGGAGGGCCCAGTGCAAAAATAATTGTTGCAAATTATTCTCTGTATATACCGCTTTTATTGCTAATCAATTACTAAATAAAATAATTAAACCATATTTTATAACCATTACAGTCAGTTGCGGAACTAGAAAATAGAGGGCCCTGATGCAAAAAAAAAAGGGTTTTGCTCTCTCACCTCTTTCTTGATACACATGCCCAGCATGCTGAATTGCTCCACACTGCCACCTCTTGGAGCTTCAGTAGAAATGCTCTTTTTTAAGATAGGCACAGACCAATTTCTGGTTGGGGGGTGTGTGGGAGGAGGCCCGGGCAGGGCTGTGACAAGTTGGGTTGGGGTAGTTGGGCACAGCCCCCCCAGAGTAGGGCCCCGGTGCATTGCATCACTGACTGCAATTTGCACTTTTAATGCCTGGTTCTATGAATGTTATGTATATATTGGACAATCTCTGACTGCACCGTCTCATATAAGATCCAAACACATGTAGGTGGAACTTTACTTATTTTTAATCAGAAATGTAAATTATTCCTTTTCCAGTGACAACACCCTCTGCCGACTCTTCTTGCAAAAGAACGACTGGAGAATGTTCAAGAAAGATCTGGTCAACTTGCTTCTGGGTCCTCCGGCCACCAGTCAGGCCAAGAATAAGAAGCCCAAGAAACTAATCCAGACTTTAGTAAGTTTCCATCGAGCTGGGATTCTGGATCTGAATTCCATCTCCCTAAATCTCCGGCATAGACGTCCATCCGAGAGTCACAAGACAATTATGATTCCAACATCCGGGGCCAAGGATGGTGAGAATCCCCTGGGCCCTGATCCCACCGTAAGACTGGTCCATGCAATTGCCGGGCCAAGGACCAACCTGAAAAGGTTATTATATTAAGACAGGAACATAAGTAGTCATGGTTCTTGTATTTGTGGCAACTTACTTGATATCTTTGTAAGCTAAATAAACATTAGAAGCAAATATAATATGTTATATATTATTTTTGTAATATATAGAGAGCTACACTTGAAAGCAGGTAAACATGTTTTTAGAACGTAAAGAAATAATGAAACATCTATTTTGTTATTTTTCGCACAAAATTATTTTGCATTGTGGTCAGCCAGTTTGGTTTCTATTGGTCAACTTCCTTAGATGGGAGGAGACTGTTAATGTAAAGGAAGTTTCTATCTGAACAATGAGACTGTGGCAGCTGAAGACTGCTGAACCATAGTGATGGGAAGCTCATTAGTTTATAATAACAGATCTTCAAGAGAAAGTAGTAGAAAAGAAAATGGTAGCCCACAGTAAAATATAGTTGCATAGAAAATTTTAAAATGTAAAGGTTATTTTTTTAATTTTTTAAAGCATTTTACCTATAATTATTTTTAGCCATTCAAAAGTCAATAGAAGGAATTGACCACAGTTGATATTTTTAGCATAATTTTATTGGACACTAGCATCATTCATTTATTTAAATTATTAAAAAATTAAAATTAACTTTTAAGTAATAAACATCTGTATAAACAACTTTTCAATATATTATACATTTTATTATTCTTATACATTTTCACACCATATTCAGGTCGGGCACTTCGCCCATTTTTTCTTACAGACTGTAGCACAGCCTGCAGCTAACTTCTCTACAGCTACCTATATACTTCAAAGCTTTACTGGCACAGCCCACGCTATTGTGCTGCACTTCTTGCTACGGTCTGAAAAAGATAGGAGGAGGCTACAGGTTAAAGATTCTCTTTAAGGTTTCAATATTCACATTAAAGTTTCACATAAAATATCAGCTTTTTTAATTACAATTAATTTAATAGTCTATATCAGGAGATTACAAATGTATACCAAATTTAGGAGCCAGACATTCCTAGGAGCCAGAGAATGGTACATGTATGCATGGTATACACTCTTCAATTACATATATAAACATGTTCAGGGGAAGGGGATTGGTGTCAAAAATAACAATGTCCAGACAAATCCTCCTCCCCTTCCTCAATTCCACCTTCCAAAAAAACAAAACACACCCCTTATGTTTGAGCTTCCATAAGGTGATGAAAAATAAAGACAATTTTCAAACTCTAAAAATGTTTTTTCTAAAATGTTTTTAATGCTATTATTTTGTTTCAAACTTCACAAACAAGTGCAGTTTTTCTTGAACCACCATTGTTCTTTAACAACGTAAAAAAAGGGAATATTGTGTTGGCTGTGCCCAGTTGGATGTGTGTCTAGCGATTTAGTAATGTTAGAAAAATGTTGTAAGATAAAAGCAGTGGCACTGCAGCCAGGGCGCACTCCACGGCCTGATAAGGTAACGAGTATTTCTCTCCGTCTGAAATCGCCACTGATCTGGGATTACTTAACAAAACCGTGAATTCCTTGGGGCTTTCATGTGGGAGGAGGATGAAGAGAGTGTCTAGAAGTCTGAGTGTTTGATGGCGCGCTGATTCAGGAGAGACAAATACACTCCAATAGTCTGCAAATATGTGCCCGCTGTAACCCTTGCACTGCCAGAGAAGAGGGTCCCAGGTGTATTGGTTGATTTCATGGACCACTGCAGTTCAAGGAAAAAAACAATTGGTTGCATCTATCACCACAGGTGGAGCTACCGCAGGTGCAGGCGGTGCAATCTACCAGAGTCCTCTTCTGAAGGGCTCCAGTCCAGCCTAATTTTTTTTCATATTATTTTTTTAGTTTCATTGTGTCTTCTCACCTGGGCAGGGTATACCAAATGATGTTGTGTGTGAGTTCAACTGAGATTCCCTGCCATGGTGAGAAGTGTCAGCAGGGGAGTCATAGGAAGTCTTCTAGATGGGAGTGTGCGGGAAGGGGCTATAGTACAAAAATTTAAAAAAATGTATTTTTTTTGTTTTTTTTTGCACCGGGGCCCTCCATTAACTATCTCTGCCACTGTCTATCAGCCTCCTGTATCATTCCCAATCCTTACCATCTAGATTGTAAGCTCTTTGGAGTATAGACCTCCCTTTTGTTGTACCAAGCTGTCTGAGGACCCATTTGTATCGTATCTGTATTGCACTGTACCCGTACTTTCTACTTACCTTATATTTGGTCTATACCTTTATAATTTGCTAATTGTGCTCACTGGTCTTTATTTTACTGGAAATAAAGAGTAGTAATAATAATCAATATAGTTTCCGTCGTGTGTAACACTGGCCAGCGCATGCGCACAATGGAAACTATATTTAATGACAGCTGCGAGCGTGCACACACAGTGCAAGCGCGATGTGCAGCCATAGTAGTGTGTTGTGCGTCGCAAGGGTGGGTGAGAGAGACGGGGGAGACTTGGGAGAGAGACATGGGGAGAGGGAGAAGGAGAGGGGAGAGAGAAGAAGGAGGGAGCGACAGAAGGAAGGAGGGAGAGACAGAAGGAGGGAGAGAGAGAAGGATGGAAGGAGAGAGAGAAAGAGATAGGGCACAGAGTTAGAGAGGGCATAAAGACAAAGAGACGGAGCACAGGGAGAGAGCGCTCAGGGAGAGAGAGACAGAGCAGATCATATATTATACCGTCATTTCTGATGGGCAATCGACTAGTAGTAGTAATAATAATAATAATAATAATAAAGTATGTAACAAACTGACAATATCAGCAGCTGTGTCGACTATGAATATACATTTAATGGGGGGAAATCTGAAGATTTGAAGACACTGTTTACGAGTACATGAATCCATTCTGTGCTTGTTACATCACATCCTGAGAGCTGTATGATGGGTGTGTGTGTAGATATCAGTGGGGGAGGAGTGTATAGGCAGAAGGTCAGAGCATTTATCTGATATCTGGATAAGACTGATTTGACACCATTTCCCTCCTCTCTCACTGCTGATTCTTCATAACTAACTTGATTATAACAGTGCAAACACAAAGCTATTCAAATAATGTAAATTTATGTTCCAAGATTCCTTATTTCACATAATACATAACATATACAAGTATGGAGAGCTATTTATGACAACAATGGAGATGCCCAGGAATGCTCCATGTTTTTACCAATGCTAGTTCTTCAGAGTAACATACCATAAATATGAGATCTCAGTGTCCCTTTAAAACTATATACCCTTAGGTAAATTGGATGCGGAAGCTAAAGGAGAGAACAATTTCATATTTATGACAAGCATGGCCAGCTTCATTGGATTGGCTATTAGTTCTCTTTGGCTCAGGATATAATTCCACTCGGATAGAGATACCTTGAATTTCTTCCAAGCTAAAGAGAGCGTCACACATCTTCCGTAGGGTGTACAAACAGCTCATTGTCTGTATACTCTATGGACATCCTCCCTGAATGGTTCATCTTTTGGAACATCCTAGCAGTGCATATAGACACATCTCCTAAATCTATGGCATGGAAGAACATCTGAGAGACACCAGGCCATTACGTTTCCAACAACAGGGCAAAGGATGGTGAGAATCCCCCTGGTCCCACCATAAGATCGGTTCATGCAATTGCTCGGCCAAGAACCATCCTGAAGAGGTTATTTATAATAAGACATGAACACAAGTAGTCATGGAAAGTTCTTGTATCTGGGGCAACTTACTTGGTATCTCCATAAGCTAAATACATTTTAGAAGCAAATACATTAAATTATACATTATATATTATTTAAAAATATATACTTGTTTGAATAACTACACCTGAAAGTAGGCAGCATGCTTTTAGAAAGTAAAAACTAGTACATTTTCTTTGTACAAAGAAATAATAACTTTGAATTTAGTTGCCCATCCCTGAGTGATTTACTGTATATAGAGCAAGAGGGTTAACATATTAAACAACCCTTCAAGAGCGCTGTCTGATCCGTTTAACCTTCTTGTTCTATAAACAGCAAAAGTGACAAGTAGGAGAGAGAGAGGGAGAGAGAGGTGGATTCAAGGTAATTGCTTTGTAAAGAAGGAGATACTAAGATACTAGTGGGTTTTGTGTACTGCCAAATAGAGATATGCTATAAAGAAAATTTTAGGATCACATGGTCAACATCCAAAACGCAACGTGAGACGTGAGTTCCCCAAGAACAGGTTAGATCATTGATTTTGAACAGTTATTTTGCATCAAGGACCATTGACACATAGAGACACGTGTCTGGGGTCACACATTACTCGTTCCTTCCACAATACGTTTTATATGGACACTTATGCAGAGTCTGATTATGTGCTTGGAATGTAAGACATAATGGTGGGGGAACATGTACTGGCCCGAAACATGCAGAGGGCCCCATCTGCAATCCTAGTAATAGAAAACTACTACTACTACAAAATGCACTACATGTTGGCTTTGGCTGTCACTCAACACTAAGCATAAGCCATGAGGGGGGTGGTGTCACCTTGCTATCAAGAAAGAGTTGCTTTCTTCATGAGACTGATATCATTTCAATGCCTAGGTTAGAAATCATACATTATTCATACATTTTCTTACAATATTATTTGTCATTGCCTATTTAATAACCCACATGTCACAACCATTGTAGGAAGGAGTAACCCTACTGTTGATAATGATAATAAGATATATTGAGCTATGTTCTAAGCTGCACAATATTTGTCTAGATCTCTATGCACTGGCCTTATCTGAAATGTTGTCCAGCTGGAAGATCCAACCATGACCATGTCTGTCTGTATGACTACGTATCTGTTTGTTGCCAAAAAAAAAACCTCTATTTTTGTCTTATTTGGTTATAGAACCCAAATTATTGTTTAGAGACATGGTGACCCCAGGAAGCAGCCAACTTGTAATTGTCCATCTGTGACCTGGCTTTCTCCTGTGTTGTGTCCACTGTATGAAATTCACTCTCTGCCTCTACACAGCTTCAAACGTGGTCTGTAAACATCTTTTTAGAGAAACCTACTAAATTGTTCCCTAAAAACCACTAATCAATCTCTCCTACCAGTCCAAAAGCATCTTGCTATTCATGGACCCGGATGTCTCATCAAGACCACCATCAAGTAAGTCCCCTTATGTCCCCCAAACACCCACTTAGGCTGTAAATCTTTTATAACGTTATAGTTCAGTACCACCACATGTAGCTTAGCCATGATTGTTATATATATGCACGGTCTCCACTGTGGAATAAGTTGGTAGGTAGGCTATAAATAAATCATAATGTTATACTCTCGTGCTATTTTCCTATAATGTCATTAATGCCTATGCAGGTTCACTTTTTACAAATTATTATGTTCTTAAACTGAAAGAAGTTTAAAATGTATGTACAAGATTTCTTTTATAGTTCCAAAAATGTGTGTTTTAAAGGAGGGGGTGACATTAGTTAGTATCACGTAGAAGAAGTTGCACTCATTTGAAATCTATTCTGATTTGTTCAGAAGAAGAATTAGCTAACTGGCCACATTTAGATAGCTTTATGTTGATTATTTTTACTGAGCAACATTTGACTCTGGAGATCTTTTTCATCAGCCGTAGGTTTGACTCATAACCATCGCCTTAGCGTGTGAATCATGAATGTATTGGTTACATTATTCAGTTACAGCTAGGCACATAGATAAACCAAATGGGCCAAGTGACTCTCTATGTGGCCAGTTTCTATGTTCTATTGGCTTTGATGTAGATATATCAGAGGGAAGGACTTTCTCCAGGAAACTATGTAGAGAAGCCATGGTTTCCCTTTCCAAATAAACAATGGAAAGCAGAAGTGGAATTCATTTTGAGAGTTGTGAAGTGATGGGTTTATATTCTGCAATGGGGGAAGCTAACAAAAAGCCATTGACTGGATGTTGAAGGACTTTCTTATTTTGGATCTTTAGTTACACCTCACTACACAGATTGACTAACTGTATGAAGAAAATAAGGATATTGTTGAATTAATATAAAGTTTATGTTTTTATTTTTTTTCCTAATAAATTTAAGAACAAAACATATATTTAGTTCACTCCAGAAACAGGTAAAGGCACTCATCGCTTGCAAGCCTCGTGAAGCGAGCCCATTAATTCGGAGCACTTAGGCGATGATCGCTGAAGGCGCTCATGGCCTGCGAGCTTCGTGTAGCTAGGCGAGCCGTTAAGGCACTAAAACTTGCAGCACTTCGGTGATGAGCACTGAAGGGCGCTCATTGTCTGCAAGCCTAGCAAAGCGAGGCGAGCAGTGGAGGTAATGAAACACGCAGGACTTACCCTCCAAACACTTAGGAAATGCAGGATCGCCTTAGCCTGCAAGCATTTGAGGAACGAGGGACTTAGAAAAAAAAAATTACGAGACGCAAGACAAAAAATACAAGATAGGAAAAATACGACGTTAACGTCCGAACAACGCAATGCAAAAAACACGAAACACACACACAAAAAAACAACAACAAAAACATCACACACAGCACAGGGGAACAGCCAGAATGTCTGGGAGTGAGGTGGAACGCGAATTTAAGTTGAATTTGCCGAATTTCGAATTTTGAAAAAAAATGAAAACGAGGCTACGACCCTGGACCACGCAAACCCCCCGCCAACCGCGTACCACTTTCACCCAGGAACATACAAGGTACAAAATACACTATTACAAAGGACAGCAAATGCTTGTGAGCCGCGTAGCACATAGACGAACAACGCTATTTTACAATCCTAACTTGCCACTAACAACATTACACATCTACAGTAGCGCTTTACACAAATAAACCAACGGTTTGCCCTCGCGCACGCAGCCTATTTCTAATGCACAGTTGGAACATTTATAAAACTATCTCCTCCGCAACAGTCCCACTGGACATTATATGCTGCAGGACAATACAAATAGATTGTTACCTCTTCAGGCTATTGATTGTTACATATATTAATTAGAAAAATGTAAACTATATTAATTTATTATTCAATTACTTCATTAATTAGTATTTAAAAAAATATAGAGAGGAGCCAAAGGACACGCGAGGAGAGGCTTGCAATGAGCGCCGAATGTCCTTAGAGTATAAAAAGCTTAACATTGTGTGCCAAACAGCATTGCCATGGCTTCAGATTGTATTGACTGACATTTTTTGACAGGCAAGTCGCTAGTTCTAAATATAGTGTAAAGCTGGGAGGTTCTGCAGGACCAGTCAATCGGTACAGCAATAATCACAATACTAATAATTAATGACCACTTCAGCCCTAAGATATCAATAAGAAGTTACATTTAAAAATAGTTATTCAAACAAATTAAGGAAATTATTAATTAAGCTATTAAAGATATATGTTCACTTATGGCTATATGATTATATAATGTTATTGGGACCCAAATTGTATAACTTCTTTGTAAAAAAATATTTTCACGTATACTTAATAAAAACTATATTTTATAAAATTGTTACAAAAGTGTTTATTTAGGGGATATCTTATTTATATCTTCCTATTCTGAATATTTCACCTGTTACTTTGGTCACAAAATCAGGACAGCCTTCTAGGCACATCGTCACACAGCCTGAATTCAATTATATCTATCTATCTATCTATCTATCTATCTATCTATCTATCATTAAGTGCAGTGTCCTCAGGACTCAGTAGTCATTCTCGCCCCATTGATGGCCTTATGGAAACTAGTTATTAACGATCAGTTGATAATTTATCGGCCAACTGGCTGATTACCTTAACTGAAAGGCTAATTAATCCAACTATGATCAAATAGGGAGATCTTTAAAATATGGCTCTATTAAACTTGACATGATAATAGGGAAATTCCTTTTAGAAAGTGAAAGAAAAATAAATGCAAGTTAATTTTTAACTATTATATTCAATTTTGGTTTTCTGTAAGGAAACATTTAATTTTAGGATTAGTCCCCTGGGAAGGAGATTGGATACAGATAAAACCTCTGTTCAATCCTGTTGAAAGGCTGCCACAAAGTGTAACTTGCAGCAGGGTCATTATTCCCTCAGGCTCAAATCCAACAAGCAGTGATCTGAAATCCCCAGACACAAGCAGAGTCTGCTAAAATTAATATATATATATATATTTTTTTTTTTACATTTATTTTGGTTTTAAATAGTTAAACAATTTTTTTTTCAAAAACATACCAAAAAAATATTTTAACAATCTGTGAATGAAGGGAGAGAGGGGAGGGAACATAAAAATACGATGAATCAAAGGGATGGAAGGGGAGGAAGGAGATCAGTAGAAATTGTTCTTATCCAATTACAATATTCATTTGATATAGACTAACACTAAATTTACAATACTAAAGGGTTAGTTGGGACGCAAGCGTAAAAATGTATATTTTTTCTAAAAATGTTTTATGCTCATGGCTTACAGCTGCTTAAAATAAGTCATGCATTGTACTAGCCATTATTCAGTTATTGTCAGTGCTGCATTCTAAAGTGCAGCTCAGTATGCTAATTTGTGACGTGTGTGCTTGATAAGGTTGATTGAAGCAATATAAATATATAAAAAACAGGGGTAGATGGTGCTCGCTTATTTATGTTTTTGCAAAACAGCGTACCACTGATTAGCACATTTGAGCAGCTAATTAGTATTCACTACACATGCTGTGTCCATATGGTCACTGAGAGTCAGACACGACTGAAGGACTGAACAACAACACTCACACATTTACATACTAATACAGCATAACCAATGCTGGATATGTCAGCTATAATTTTCTTTAGACTGAAATGGCTAGTACAATGTATAACCTGTTTTTTTTTTGCGATGTTTAAGAAGAACATTAAAAGACTACTTGATTTTAAAGAGTCAGAGTCACTTTATGCTTTGGAGGACCCATTTACAGTAGTTTATTGATAATATCATTTAATATTTCCTTACCAAGTGCCAAAACTTTCTATAGTGCTATTGATGTATGCTTATATATTGGTACAAGTACTGACTAAAGAATTTGGGAACGTTGCTCATGGGGGAAGATTGAGAAAAATTGGTCATAATGAGCCATATTTAAGGATAAGTCAACTGACAGGGTAACTCGTGACTTTCTTTGCTTTTTACAGGTAGCTGCAAAATATAGGTTATAAAGTAATATCTTAATTTGTAATAAGAGAAGAGGTAATGTGTAGGTCAGGAGTAGGGTGGAAGAACTGGTCTGGGTATTATTCAGAAATAAAGTAACTTAACCTGTCCTGTAAGGGTGTTGCCCCACCTAAATACTAAATATAGCAGTTCTACAACTAAATATAGCATTAGTTTTTAGTTTTCAATGTCCCTAATATTTATTTCACATAACTGGACATAAATAATTATATATATATATATATATATTTATATATATATATATGCACTGTGCAAAACAGTCCTTGCAACAAAATGAAAAAAAGAAAAGAAAAATAATCAAGACAATCCAAAAAAAAATCTAATTTATTCTGAATAAGAGAATGCACAGAAACAATAAACAATGGTACAGTATATGTTCTTATTTATTAAAAACACAAACACAATACTTCTCAAAAATATAAGTCCAATGTAAAACATATCACACATGATCCAGCACAACAGAAACTCCATTCAAACGGATCCTGATTTCTCTCCCTGATGAATTTAACCTGGCAGATCAAAAAACATGTTGGTTGAGGTTGTTTGATGCAGGCTTTTGTATAGGATTGTAAATTGGACATTTATTTTGAAAGCAGTATTTTGTTTGTGTTTTTAATCAATATTTTTTCTCTGCTCTCTCTTATTTAAAATATATCTGTAAATATAGATCTGTGAATAAATTACATTACCGAGTTCTGGGAGCAAGAAATAGTTTTCTCAGAAGAGAATAGTTACCTTACACATAATGTTCTCCTCTGGCAACGATATATCGATGATATTCTAATTATATGGACAGACACAAGAACAATGTTTGAGGAGTTTGTTAAAAATATAAGTATTAACAACATGAATCTTACTCTTACATATGTAGCTGATATGAAACAAATTGAATTCCTAGACCTACAAATCTGCAAGGATATGAATGGAAATATTGCTACTAAAGTTCATAGAAAATCAACCTCTACAAATACATTCTTACAATGGAGCAGTCAACACCCGCTTCCGTTGAAAAGAGGAATACCAATGGGACAGTATCTGCATATAAGAATAAATTGTAGTGAGTTCAAAGAATTAAAAGATCAAGCAGATGTCCTTCGAAAAGGAACGGGGATATCATAATCGTGTCCTCAAATCCGCTTACAAAAGAACATTGGAAATAAATAGAGTAGATATGCTTTACAAAAAGAAAGAACAAGACTCAAAAGATCTCACTAGATGCACAATGTCCTATGGGGATAATAATCATGAAATCAAGAAAATTCTGAATAAATATTGGTATCTGTTGAGAGAAGATCATATCCTGAAAGAATATATTATGGAGAGGTCCTCAATCGCCTATTATAGAGGACGTAGTCTGGTAGATATGCTTAGCAGGAGTCTATTTACCCAAGATAAGGATTGTATAAATGCGAACACTGTAAGGCCGGTAGGTGGATAGAACAGGAAAATACTTTAATTCCTCCCTTGACAGGGACTAAATATGCACTTGGAAATGTCTTCAATTGTTCCACAGATCATTTGATATATATAATATCCTTTGAATGCCCTAAAATTTATGTGGGAAAAGCTGAGAGTTTTTTTAGAAAAATAATTTTGGAGCATATCTCCTCTCTGAATGTACAACTAGATACTCCTGTTGCAACACATGTTAAATTATACCATGATAATCGAACTGTTGCAATAGGTTTTCGTGTAATAGATAAGATCCTACCTAAGCTAAGAGGAGGCAACATTAGAAAACGTCTCCTACAATTAGAAAGCAGATGGATCTACCTTCTAAAGGCTCAGAGCCCTATAGGATTAAAAAAGGCCTTCTCCTATACTCCTTTTCTGTAGGAACTAAACTAGATAATACCGCAAGCTATAGATATATATTTTCAAGGTAGATATGTCTAAAAGGTTTGTTGGTATAGGAAAGTAATAATTACCAGGATATTTTATTAGAGAGAACAGGCCTCTGAGAATTAGTCCATTTAAATGTTGTACTTTATAGAGATAAAATACGTAGGGGAATGATAATAAAAATTATTAGTTCAAGTTATTACTTTGGATTTAAAAGTGAATCTTATTTCATAATACATGAAATTATGCATATTTTTTGTATTTCTGCATTTAATTTTTCTTCTACTAACATACTTTACAATAAAACTACATCCAACACCATTCATCAACCACGTTAACAGGGACTATTTCATAACAGCAGAAAGAAAAGGAGAGAAGAAGGCCAGGAAAAATAAGCATCAGCTTTTAGGAAATTCCAAATTTTCTTGCATACAAATGCCAACAATGCCATTTTGTGGGTGTGCATTTTTTCCTAGATCCAAATTGGGCCCAGTCTTTCTCTAGTTCTCTATTCCTTGCTATAACAGATTAGACTTCTGTCCAAGATGGGATCTGCTCTGACTTCCAAAACTTATCAGCAGCCATTTAGCCACTATTAACTAGTAAACTAGTAAAATATGAGAAATTAAATGTTTATTATGGGGAAATCTCGTATCAATTTCCAGATGTAAAATCACAAATTGAGGAGTAAGAGCAATTTCTTTATCTAAGATCTTTGAGATTTGTACTTTACATTGGTTCCAAAAGGGTTTCACCTTATCGCACTCCCACCACAAGTGTATGAGTGTTCCAGGTTTGCTACAACCCTTCCAACATGAATTCAGATTTTAGGGATCATATCTGCTCATTGCTTCTGGAGACAGATAACATCTCTAAATAGTTGTAAAAAATAATTCCAAATAGGAAGCAGAGATAACAGATCTTTTAACCATACGGATGGTATTATACCATGTAGCCTCCAACCATGTTAACCCTAGATCTTTTTCCCAGGCTACAATTCTAGTAGATTTTTTGGGCAGGTCGTTCCTTTTTGTTGCCTTTTGACATTTCGATATTAAATGAAACATATTTTCAATGTCTATAAGCTTTTCAAGTGGGGTTAATTTGGTCATATTATTACTTATATATCCCAACCATATATGAATTTTGCTTAACACAAGGAATTCTAGGCAAGAAAATCTTTTTATAAGATATTTCTTGCAAAGAATTTCATGGTCTAATAAAAAGCCATTTGAGAAAAGATCTCCAATTTTACGAATTCCATTCCTTTTTAAAGGAGTAAGATCAAACTATTTTTCCTTATATTGCAAAAGCTCAATTGGTGCCCCTAAAGAGGGGAAAGAAGATACATTCCTCTTCCCTCTATGTTTATACCAAAATGTAATCAGTGTATTTATTCTTCTTGGAACATTTAAAAATGTTGAGGGTTAGGCTAATATCATCAGCAAAAAAAGAGAATTTTATATATAGAATTTACCCATCTTTACTCCTTTTATTTCAGAAGATGACCTAATTTATTCAGCAATGGGTTCTATAAAGAGAATAAATAACAACAGGGATAGGGGGCACCCCTAGCGCGTGCCATTCTTAATCATTAATTTTTCTGATTCAAATCCATATCCAGAATTTATCACACTTGGATTGGAATATAATGCACCTATAGCCTTTAAAGCAAACTCAGCAAAACCGTATTTCTGAAGGGCAGCATTTAAAAATTCCTAGCTGACACTGTCAAATGCTTTTTCAGCATCTAATGACAGAGTCAGCATGGGAATGTTACCTCAGACAGGGTGTCAATAAGACGTCTGGTATTATCTGATCCCTGCCTTCCATTCAAAAAACTTGATTGATCCTAACCCTTAGATTGTAAGTTTGCGAGTTTTTCATTTGTGTGTCCGTGTCTTGGAAACAAGCACTATGTACATTTGATTATATGCTCAAAAACAGGGCCCTCCATTCTTTAAGGTGTTAAGTTTGTTTTTTGCCATGTACTAACCACCTGTACAGCGCTACGGAATATGTTGGCTCGATATAAATAAAGATAATAATAATAATA
The DNA here is from genome assembly GCA_027410445.1 of Discoglossus pictus. Classification (NCBI taxonomy): domain Eukaryota; kingdom Metazoa; phylum Chordata; class Amphibia; order Anura; family Alytidae; genus Discoglossus; species Discoglossus pictus. Next base: position 106,314,198 of record CM050173.1, on the reverse strand, counting down.
ATCCTGATGTATCAATTTTGATATGACTGAACTAAGTATATTAGCCAAAATCTTAGAATAGATGTTTACATCAGAATTAATAAGTAAGATAGGTCTATAATTATTACAGTCCTCCAGACTTTTCCCTTGTTTCAGAATATTCAAGATTCTAGCCTCAGACATTTCTGCCAATATTTCTCCACTGTTTTTATTTTCATTAAACATGAGGCATAATTGTTCACTCAGCTTTGACGAAAAGCATTTATCATATAAATTACCAAAACCATCAATTCCTGGGGCTTTGTTAAGTTTGATCTTATCTATTACCAACTCAATTTATTTCCTAGAGACAGGACCATTTAAAAAATCCAAATCTTCTTTGGTAATCTTAGGGAGGCTGATTTTACTTAGATATTCCACTATATCTAATTTTGTGGGTTTATTAAACTAGTCTTGATGTTCTAAATTATATAGAGTACTGTAAAAATCCAAGAAGATTTTACCTATCTCCTTAGGGTGGGAGTGTATGAAATTATTTGGGCCTCTAAGACCATTTATTCTACTTTGAATTCTCTGTTTCCTAATTTCGTTAGCTAAATATTTACCTGATCTATTTCCTAAGAAATAGTGGTTTTCTTGAACTGCCAATTCTAATTATCAATCTGTAGTTGGAGAATTTTTTTTATCTGAGAGTTCAAATGATTAATCTGAATTAAGGTTGTTTTATTAGGAGATAATTTGTCCATCCCTAGTAATCTATATAATTGAACATACAAATCTCTTAAGGGTTTGACTCTCTTCTTTTTGATATCTGACATTTTCGAAATCATTACTCCATGTATATAAGCTTTGTGAGCACACCAGAATAGACATGGAGAATAGACAGACTTTTTATTTACATCAAAACATGTCTGAATCTCAATTAACTTGGTCTTGACTCCTAAGTAGACTATTGTCCATTTTCCAAGATCTTTTAGTAAATCCTTCACATTTTTCTTTTATAATAATACTTATCATGGAATGATCTGACCATGATGATGTTAGGATCTTGGCTAATTGTGTAATATTTAATATATGAGAGTCAACTAAAAAGTAATCAATTCTAGAATAAGAGGAATGTCGATTGGAATAAAAAGTATAGCCCATAGAGTACTGATGTAAAGTTCTCCAAACATCGAAGAGTTTGTACTCTAATATAGTTTGAGTACATTTCTGAGCCACACTAGAAGCTTTTTTTTCTGAATTAAGTTTATTAACAGAAGTTCTATCCATAGAATAATTCAATATCATATTATAGTCTCCACATATGGTAGGACCCCTTTTGTACTTTTGCACTAATTTCAAAATTGTATTCAAAAATTTACTTGATTTAAATTGGGTGAATATATATTTACTAGAGTAATTGGCAAATTATTAATCCTTCCTGCCCATATTATAAATCTACCTTGGGGGGTCTACTTTTTTAAATCTTCTTTGATTGTTAATTTATTATTAAACAAAATTGAGACCCCATTTGATTTAGTGGTAAAAGTGGAATCTATACTATCTTTGAAAAATGTATATATATTTTTTTTTCATTTATGAATTGAGTTTTCCTTCCAATGGATCTCCTGTATACAGATAATATCCGCTTTTGCCTTAATATAATTAGTGATGGGAGATTATCTTAATTACCATTCTGGAGAATCAAAAAGGGCTCTTTTCCTGGAATTAGGATCATTTTTTAAACATTCTATATATTTTCTTCTTTTCTTCGGAGACCCAATAAGGCAATTTTAAACTGAAGTTGGAAAAGACCTATTAAACTTATTTTACTTTCTTTTCTTTTAAATTGTAAGTGGAACATTTCCACTATTTGTTTCTTATTCCCTGTTACTACAAATATACACACATCTATCCTTGTGACTACCAGGATTTTATCATATAGTCTAAACTTTAAAATGTTGAATTTTGGCTGCGTTACAGAGCTATTATAATTAGAGGCCAGAGACACAAGCCCGTAAACCATTTTTCACACGTTGGATATGCGCCTGTACACATGATCAACTAGTCAAACCCATAGTTACAGGTTTAGACCGTGCCAATGGCAAATGAGATTGTCATCATTATGTCACTGAAAAATGGAAGTTAGATTTCAAAGCCTTATGGGTTTGAATTACAAGTTTCGATTTCGGATCGATACAGTATAACACGGAATTTAAACATTAATAAAAAATGTTAACACTGCAGATTTGCAAGCTTGAGAATGTTGTGCTATTAATTTTTAATACCTAACATCACTTTCCCTTTAATTATCAGTATAGTAGTGTGTGTATATTTGTATTTACAGTGCTTCGGATAGGACTTTAATTTCTCTAGTACCCATTGACTTTTTGGCTCCATTTGTGGGTTGCGGGCTTGAAAGCCAGTGAATTTGTTGCAATTTAATAGCGTGATTGTAACGTAACATTTAAGTGCTTGACAGAACGAGGGATTTGCGGCTGTGGAGTGCAATAGGGCTGTAAGTCTGTACTATTATGTACATTTGTTTCTTGTTTTTAAGCACATGTTTATGTACCGTATATACTCGAGTATAAGCTGAGTTTTTCAGCCCTTTTTTAAGGCTGAAAAAGGCCCCCATGGCTTATAATCGAGTCCTGTGTCTCTTTCCCCCATGTCTCTTCACCCCCATGTCTCTTCCCCCCTCTTCCTCCCCTGTGTCTCTTTCCCCCCTCTCCCTCATGTCTCTTTCCCTCCCCCTCCATTATCATCCTCCTCATCCTCCCTCCTCAACCCCCCTCCTCATCCTCAACCCCCTTCCTCAACCCCCTCCTCATCCTCCATCCTCACATGTGCGTCACGTCATTAGCATTGGCTGGGTCCCGACACAGGAAGACGCGTGGAGGAGCGGAAGAGCAGCTGATGGAAGGTCAGAGAGGGGAAAGGGAGAGGGGGAGGTAATTAGAGAGGGGTACAGTGATGAGGAGGGAGTATGAGGAGGGGGGTTGAGGGGGGGATTGAGGAGGGAGGATGAGGAGGATGATAAAGGAGGGGGAGGGAAAGAGACACGAGGGAGAGAAGGGGAAAGAGACACAGGGGAGGGAAGAGACACAGTGTAGGGAGGGAAGGAGGGGGGAAGAGATACAGGGGAGGGAGAGGAGGGGAAAAGACACAGGGGAGGGAGAGGGGGGAGAGACACAGGGGAGGGAGAGGGAGGAAGAGACACAGGGGAGAGAGAGGGGGGACACAAGAAAGGGGCACAGAGGGCACACAAGAGGGGGACACAAAGGGCACAAGAGGGACACAGGGGCAGCACATTTCCCACCCTCAGCTTATACTCGAGTTATTAAGTTTTACCAGTATTTTGTGGTAAAATAGGTGCCTCGGCTTATACTTGAGAATATACGGTACTCTTGTTACTTTTGTGCTCTCTGATGATTTAATCTCCAAATGAGGAGAGCTTGTTAGCTCCGTTATTACTTTATATTGTGAAGTTATTTACTCTAGATAGGGGTCCTCTTATTATAGTATCACAATAGTTACTTGTATAATTATTTCACATATGGAAAAAAAAGTTCTCGCCAATTACCAATTCACACACATGAATAGGATTTATCATATCTTACTTGTCTTCTTATGTACAGCGTTTTTTTGTATATATTACTTATGTTCACGGGTTCTATTTAGACATGATCATATGTACTGTGTAGTGCACATTATACCTATACAAGGTTTTTCCTACACTTTATTTCCTCCATGTCTACACTTATAGTTCCCTTATCAATGGATATATATCCTATCTGCACATTGTGGATTTAGGTAGCCCATAGTAAATTAGTCTTACTTATTGCACATTAGCAATTTTTATATATGATAATTAATAAAGATTTTGTTCTATATATAGTTTAATTAAACCGGTGTTAAGCACCATAGCAACTCTTTCTTTTGTTATACATAGTAATAAATTACATTTCACACTTATCCAGGTAGCTTTCTTGTAGTATTGTGACTATTATAATTAGGAAACTTATTTTAGAAAAGTACAAAATAATGACTTCCAGTACAAAATAAAGACGTCCCACACATTCAACTAGCATACTTGCTCATCATTGCATTTATGGTTGAAGTTAATTTAATTTGTAGCAATGCGAATATGTGATGCCATTAATGGTTAGTGATGCAAACGTGTGACATTGTGCATGTTATCTGTGATTGTTTGCATTTACAATGGTTGGACCGGATACATTTTTGTCAAGATTGCTTTAAATAATGTTAATACAGATTTGAAAACAGATGAGAACAAAAAGGTGTTTCTAGCCTTCCCATTCCATCTACCTAAAAATGTTTGGCATGAGTAATCCAAAGTCTCCTTCTAGATTGCTACCTTGTTGTGGTGAAGGGGCTTGTGTACCTCAATGAAGCTGTGAAAGGTCACCCAAGATGGGCAAGTCATAGCAGAGAGGTCAGACAAATCATGGTCCACTGGAGGAGGAACTGGCAACCTACTCCAGTAACTTTGTTAAGGAAACTCTATGGACATAGCATAACCAGAGACATAATGATATGACACTGGAAGATGAGCCCCTCAGGTCAGAAGGTGTCTACCACATTACTGAGGAAGAGCAGAGGGTGAGTACGAGTAGCACCAGATCTAATGAAGTGGTTGGGCCAAAGCTGAAAGGAAAACCAGCTGTGGATGTGTCTGGAGGGGAAAGGAAAGTCTGCTGCTGCAAAGAACAATTCAGCATAGGAACCTGGAATGTTAGAACTATGAAACAAGGCAAACTAGATATGGTCAAACATGAGATGACAAGGTTAAACATCGATATCCTGGAAATTGGTAAACTTAAATGGACTGGAATGGGACATTTCACAGACAACCACCAGATTGTCTACTGTGGTCAAGAATCCTGCAGAAGAAATGGAGTAGCCCCCACAGTCAATCAAAGGGTGGCCAAAGCAGTGCTCGGTTACATCCCAATAAATGACAGAATGATTTCAATTTAAATTCAAGGCAAGCCATTTAACATCACAGTGATCCAAGTCTATGCTCTAACCATGGATGCTGAAGAGGCTGAAGTTGTCCAGCATAGTTGTCATAGATATAACATCAATAAAAAATATTACTGTCATCATAGGAGATTGGAATGCTAAAGTAGGGAATCAAAAGACACCTGGAATAACTGGCAAATTTGGTCTTGAAGTAAAAAATCAAGCAGGTCAGATATTAGCAGAATTCTGTCAAGGTAATTCTCTGGTCATAGCAAACACCCTCTTCCAACAACCTCCAAGACGACTCTATACATGGACATCACCAGATGGACAATATAGAAATCAGATTGACTATATACTTTGCAGCCAAAGATGGAGGAGATCTATACAGTCAGCAAAAACAAGACCTGGAGCTGACTGCAGCTCAGACCATGAGCTTCTTATTGCAAAATTCAGAATTAAATTGAAGAATGGAGAAAAAATCGTCAGACCAAGCAGATAATAAATAAATAATATCCCTTGTGAATATGCAGTGGAAGTAAGGAATAGATTGAAGGAACCAGACATGGAAGATAGAATGCCTGAAGAACTCTGGACCAAAGTTTGCAAAATTATCCAGGAAACAGCAACAAAGAATATCCCCAAAATAAAGAAAACCAAGAAGTCAAACTGGCTATCTGATGAGGCTTTGAAAGTAGCCCAGGAAAGAAGGAAAGTGAAAGGTAGTGGAGATAAGAAAAGATTTGTCCAACTGAATGCAGAATTCCAGAGGACAGCAAGAAGAGACAAGGAGATTTTCTACAGTGAGCAACGTAAAGAGATTGAAGAGGATAACCGAATGGGAAAGTCAAGAGATCTCTTCAAGAAAATTGGGGATCTCAAAGGAACCTTTCATGCCAAAGTGGGCGTAATAAAAGACCAAAATGGTAGGGACTTAACAGAAGCAGATCAGATAAAAAAAGGTAGGACTACACTGAAGATCTATACAGGAAGGATCTTTACAGCAGTGATGACCTCAATAGTTTGTCCAATGAGCTGGAGCCAGACATCTTGAAGAGTGAAGTGAGATGGGCCCTAGGTTGCCTTGCTAATACCAAGGCTGCAGGAGTTGTTGGAATCCCAATTGAACTATTCCAAATTTTACAGGAAGATGCTGTGAAAGTGCTGCTTGCCTTATGTCAAAACATTTTGAAAACTCAACAGTGACCAATAGACTGGAAAAGATCAGTCTACATCCCAATCCCCAAAAAGGCAGTTCTAAAGAGTGCTCCAATTATCGAACAATTGCACTCATTTCATATGCCAGCAAGGTAATGCTTAAGATCCTACAAGCTAGGCTTCAACAATATATGAACCAGGAACTACAAGATGCTCAAGCCGGGTTCCGCAGAAGAAGAGGCACGAGATCAAATTGCCAATATCCGATGGATAATAGAGAAAGCAAGGGTAGCACGACTTTTCAGCGCCTGATGCATTCGCGCCGACACATGCTCGCACATACAAAAGCACGCCCCTCAATTGTGCAAACCAACATTTGTGCGCGCGACTTGAATTCTGTGCGCAATACCGGCATGACCTCAGGTAAGTTGGGCTTAGGAGTGTTAGCCTTTAGGGTTAGAGCTCCTTGGGTGGACTTAGGTGTATTAGGTGTTAGCTTTGAGAGTTAGGGCTCTTTGGGTGGGCTTAGGGGTGTTAGGTGTTACCTTTTAGGGCTAGGGCTCTAGGGCTTAGGGCTAGGGGGTATAAGGGTTAGGCTTGGGGTCTGAGGGGTAAGGGTTAGGCTTGTGGGTGTAAGGGCTAGGCTTGGGGTCTGAGGGGTTAGGCTAGGTGGTGTAAGGGTTAGGGTTAAGCTTGGAGTCTGACGGGTTAGAGTTAGTCTTGTGCGTGTAAGGGTTAGGGTAATTCCCTTCTCTCCCCCCTTCCTTTGCCTCCCCTCCTCCTCTCCCCCCAGTGGGGTGGTGCTCAGCTGCACATTATACTGCAAGGTGGAGGACTTACATTTGCAGAGTGGCTTTAAAACAGTTTTGTACTGTTTTAGAAAAGTGCACCCTTTCCTATGTTATTTCTTAACTTGCCATTGTACATAACTGCTGTTGAATATCTGCTGTTGGGGGCTGTAGGAGAGACCCCTGACAGAAACACCTCAGTGTTGTCAGCTCTGCCAGGCTGGTACCTGCCCCATAGCACTGAAGTGCTGGGGGAATGGCTGTCTCTTGCAGAGTGCTCCATAGTCATGCTGTGGGAATCTCAGTCAGGTCTGTGTGCTGACAGAGAGAGAGAGAGGAAGCTGCACTCTGTCTTGTAGAGGAGGAAAGGTACAAAACCTGGCATGTAGTAAAATTAGTAATAAGGTACCTGCTGCACTCCAACCTTTAGGATAGTGTCTTGTGCTGACAGTCGCTACTTCCCTTATTAGATGAGGGTGACTATAAGGAGGTATTGTTATTTTTAATATAGCTATACTGTATGTGAAATAATAAATACTGGTGCAGATGGAGAAAATATTTGTATTATTTTGCAGGCAACATCGCTTGGAGTAGAGATTAAAGGACCACCATTTTAGGCTATATTTGCTAAGATCAAGTTCACATACAGGCAGTGTTGCGCTCTTTTGTCTCTGCCTTTTTTTGCTGACTTTATAAATTTGCGCTGCTGTTGGCGCACAGCTGTCAGCGTGCTGTTGTCAGTGTGCATTTTGCATGCGTGTTTTAGTTGGGGTGCCGAAAGCAAGAGAGTTCCAGAAAAACATTTCCTTCTGCTTCATAGAATATTCTAAAGCCTTTGACTGTGTGGATCACAACAAAAGGTGGCAAGTTCTTAAGGACATGGGAGTACCAGATCATCTCATCCACCTCCTGAGGAATTTTTATCTGGACTGAGAAGCTACGGTCAGATCCGAACATGGGACAACAGAATGGTTCAAGATAGGAAAAGGTGTGCGACAAGGTTGTATATTGTCACCTTATTTATTCAAATTATACGTAGAGTACATCATGCTTAAAGCAGGGTTGGATGATTCCAAAGCAGGCATCAGTATTGCTGGAAGAAATATCAACAATCTCAGATAGCCGATGATACTACTCTGATGGCTGAAAGTGAGGAGGAACTAAAGGACATACAGTGGATATAAAAAGTCTACACACCCCTGTTAAAATGTCAGTTTTCTGTGCTGTAAAAAAATGAGACAAAGATAAATCATTTCAGAACTTTTTCCACCTTTAATGTGACCTATAAACTGTACAACTCAATTGAAAAACAAACTGAAATCTTTTAGGTAGAGGGAAGAAAAAATATAAAAATAAAATAATATGGTTGCATAAGTATGCACACCCTTAAAATAATACTTTGTTGAAGCACCTTTTGATTTTATTACAGCACTCAGTCTTTTTGGGTATGAGTCTATCAGCATGGCACATTTTGACTTGGCAAGATTTGCCCACTCTTCTTTGCAAAAACATTCCAAATCTGTCAGATTGCGAGGGCATCTCCTGTGCACAGCCCTCTTCAGATCACCCCACATATTTTAAATCGGATTCAGGTCTGGGCTCTGGTTGGGCCATTCCAAAATTTTAATCTTCTTCTGGTGAAGCCATTCCTTTGTTGATTTGGATGTATGCTTTGGGTCGTTGTCATGCTGAAAGATGAAGTTCCTCTTCATGTTCAGCTTTCTAGCAGAAGCCTGAAGGTTTTGTGCCAATATTGACTGGTATTTGGAACTGTTCATAATTCCCTCTATCTTAACTAAGGCCCCAGTTCCAGCTGAAGAAAAACAGCCCCAAAGCATGATGCTGCCACCACCATGCTTCACTGTGGGTATGGTGTTCTTTTGGTGATGTGCAGTGTTGTTTTTGCGCCAAACATATCTTTTGGAATTATGGACAAAAAGTTCCAGCTTGGTTTCATCAGACCATAACGCCTTTTCCCACATGCTTTTGGGAGACTTCAGATGTGTTTTTGCAAAATGTAGCCTGGCTTGGATGTTTTTCTTCGTAAGAAAATACTTTTGTCATGCCCCTCTACCCCATAGCCCAAACATACGAAGAATACGGGAGATTGTTGTCACATGTACCACACAGCCAGTACTTGCCAGATATTCCTGCAGCTCCTTTAATGTTGCTGTAGGCCTCTTGGTAGCCTCCCAGACCAGTTTTCTTCTCGTCTTTTCATCAATTTTGGAGGGAGCTCCAGTTCTTGGTAATGTCACTGTTGTGCCATATTTTCTCCACTTGATGATGACTGTCTTCACTGTGTTCCATGGTATATCTAATGCCTTGGAAATTCTTTTGTACCCTTCTCCTGACTGATACCTTTTAACAATGAGATCCCTCCGATGTTATGGAAGCTCTCTGTGGACCATGGCTTTTGCCTTGGGATGCGACTAAGAAAATTTCAGGAAAGACCAACTAGAGCAGATTCACTTTATTTGGGGTTAATCAGAGGCACTTTAAATGATGGCAGGTGTATGCTGACTCCTATTTAACACAATTTGGAATGTGATTGCTTAATTCTGAACACAGCTACATCCCCAGTTATAAGAGGGTGTGCAGACTTATGCAACCCCATTATTTTTATTTTTTATTTTTCTTCCCTCCACCTAAAAGATTTCAGTTTATTTTTCAATTGAGTTGTACAGTTTATAGGTCACATTAAAGGTGGAAAAAGTTCTGAAATGATTAATCTTTCTCTTATTTTTTTACAGCACAGAAACCTGACATTTTAACAGGGGTGTGTAGACTTTTTATATCCACTGTATTAATGCAGCTAATAGAAGAAAGTGCAAAAGCTGGCCTGCTGCTCAGCATTAAAAAGAGAAAGGTTATGGGAAACGGCAATCTCAGTTCCTGGAAATTAGATGTGGAGGCAGTGACAGATTTTATTTTTCTGGGATGCAAGATCTCTTCAGATGGTGATTGTAGCCATGAAATTAAAAGACGTTTACTTCTGTGGAGGAAAGCCATGGCAGGACTGGACAAACTAGTAAAAAGTAAAGATATTACACTATCAACAAAGGTCTTCATAGTCAGAACTATGGTATTCCCAGTAGTAACATACGGATGTGAGAGCTGGACCATAAAGAAGGCTGAGTGCAGGAGAATCAACGCCTTTGAATTGTGGTGTTGGTGACAACTGCTTAGAATCCCTTGGACTGCGAGAAGACCCAATTAATCAGTACTTCAGGAAATAAAGACAAACTGTTCACTGGAATCATGTTCACATTGATCATAAGGCTGGAGCTCAAATATTTTGGCCATATCATGAGAAGATAATATTCCCTAGAAAAGACTCTAATAATGGGAAAGATCGAAGGCACACGGAGAATGGGACGACAGAGGCAGAGATGAATAGATGAGATAATTGAAGCGATGAACATGAACTTAACCGAGCTCAGAGAGGTGGTGACTGACAGATGTACCTGGCGTGCTGTGGTCACGAAGAGTCGGACATAACTGAACGACTAAACAAAAAAACAAAGTTGGGCTTATGCCTATGCCAAGGTTGTACTCCTTTGCTGTTTAAAATCCTCTACGTCCTGTGCTCCAGAGGTGCTTTTATTCAGCCACATTAAGATCCATTGCTGCTTTTGGGGTACAATACAGTATTTCTGGTATATCTTGAAAAGGGCACACAAGCAAAATTAATATGCAGGTTTGTATATATTCCCCAATTTCACACCAGTGCCACATATTTCCAGTCGTGTACTTTTACTTAGGTCAATAAGGTCTAGGCCTAGGGTAGCACATTTGTAAGGGCACTGCACTACTTCAAGTTTTCAGTTTAATGCGATGACACAGAGTGCACAGAAATGTCTATATGCTGTTACTGTTTTGTTTGTAAGTTTAAATAACAATATACATTTATGATAATCTCAAGATTGGGACATAGTAAGGGGGCAAAGAAATCTGATAAGGCTTAAGGTATCATAAATAGCTCTATACCCCCAACATACATGTCCGGCTCAAGCATTTTCTAAACCCTGTGTTAGATCTTTGAGCCCAATATAAGTCTCAAGTACAGAAAAATGGAACACCTGTTTGGGTTACTTGGAAAAACTATCTAAGATTTCAGTGTGGTTCAAGGTCAAGTTTTAATTTTAGAAGTCAAAATACAGAAATACTATAATCATAAAAAAAGCAGTATTGTGCTATTTTATACAGTATATTAGTGACATAAGGTAACAGATGTGATGTTAAGCTATAACGGGAGAATAAGTGAAAAAATGTAACCTATGCCCATGCATACATGACAGGCAGTGGGCACAGTTTTGATCTGAGGTGCCAGTTCCATGCCTTCAATGGCCCACTGCTTATGTTGGTGCCCAGGGAGGCTACCCACTTCTCACCTAGGGTAGAGCTGGCATTGTGAACATGCCAGTTACACATATTAAAGGTACTTAATACAATATTTTTTTTTCATGCATATAAAAAAATAATATATTAAATGTCATCAATGTTGTGTTTGCATGAAATAACATTAAGTAAACCTGTTTAAATGTCATTGAGACTAATAGGAATTGCACAGAGCACAGATTGAATTGGCAGAGAAGTACTCGGACGTCTTTATTACTGTTTGTTGGCTGACAGAGGCAAGCCCCCAGATCAGTTGAATCATTTTTAAGAGAATCAATTGAAAAAAAGAAAACATACAGTTGTACATTATCAAATTCCATATTTTGTAATCGTATGTAACAAAGACAAAAATGCCACTTTAATTGTGATGATTTTAGTGCAGATTTAAATTCTGTAACATGTTTTTATGTCCCGGTTATAATACTCTGTATTTGGTTATTCATGAGAGGCAGGTGTTTGTATATTTATGATTACTTAAAATACCCTGTGTTTGTTAGACCAGTATTCTGATAATACAGCCCAAATACTGATAATATAATGAAAAAAATAGAACTGGAAATTAGTCAGCACCATTTAACATTTTATGTGGATTAAAATGACCGACCTAAAAATGCAGTGCCAGGTTATTACTCGGTGGGAAGGAGTCACTGGTAATCTTAGCAAGATGGGGAATATATTTTTGTATTTTCAAACTTTATTTTATACTAGGAACTTGCCCGTCAAAAATGACAGGATTAAAATTGTAAGGCTGGCAATGCTGTTTGCCACACAATGTGAGGCTTTTGGTCCTCTGATCACCTTTAGCGCTCATTGCGAGCCCCGTGCTGAACGCCTTTGGCGTTCATTGCGAGCCCTGCACTGAGCGCCTTTGACGCTTCTTGCAAGCCTCCCCGTGTACTTCAAGTTTCCTGATTTGCACTGATAACCTTCAGTGCTCATCGCGAGCCTCCACGCTGAGCGCCTTCGGCGTGGTGACTGCCGTTGGTTTTATTTTTAAAGTTCTGCGTGCCTGGCGTTGTTGGTGTAAGTGTTAGTGTATTCAGTGTGGTGTATTTTCTAAGTCCTGCGTGCCTGGCGTTGTTAGTGTAAGTATTATTGTCTTAAGTGTTGTGTATTTTGTAAGTTTTGCAAACCTGGCGTTGCTGAGCTTCATTTTCATGCTGTTTTTGAAATTTTCCGATTTTTGGCCGCCATTTTTTCCTCGCTTAGGCAATTTTCGAGTGACGAAAAACACCAAGTATGGGAAGCCCTCCCAGGCTTCCTGTGTCTCCCCCTGTGCAGAACTACTGTCATGTGAATTCCAAAATTATAATTATCATTTTACACAATGATATAACATTAATATAACAAATTCTCCTCATAAACTTTGGTAAAAAAGTACTTTCTGCAAAGATTTTAAGCTCAAAACAGGGCCCTCCATTTTCTGCAGTTTGTAAATATGTATTTTTACTTTTCTTATCCCCTGTTATAACTGTTAAGTTATTAATAATAATAAAAATAATAATATGGATCATATGCATATAGCTCCTGAGGGAAGTTAGCACAGTGCGCATGTGCAGTGGGAATCCTTACACCTGAGAGGATTCAGGCGCAGAATGCGCATGCGCGTATTGGATGTGTGGCAACTGGCAGAAGGTGCGGCTAACGAGATCTCGTCACCAAGGGGAGGGGCAGGCTGGCTGCTGCGCGCTCCTGGGGTGACAGGTCGCGGGAACGCGCGTGAGAAGGGGACGGCGCCGCCGCCCAGAGAGACTGAGTGACCGAGACAGAGGAGAAAGAGTGAGAGAGACCGGAGAGAGGGTGAGAGACACCGGGAGAGGGACTTCCGGGAGAAACAGGCCTGCTGGGTGATGTGGAACTGAGTGAGAGGATGACTAACTGAGAGACACACACAGTAAGAGTGACTGAGACACACACACACACATATATATAGAGGGACAGAGTCTGACTGAGACACACACCTATAGAGTGACAGAGAGAGACTGACTGAGACACACACCTATAGAGTGACAGAGAGAGACTGACTGAGACACACACCTATAGAGTGACAGAGAGAGTCTGACTGAGACACACACCTATAGAGTGACAGAGAGAGACTGACTGAGACACACACCGATAGAGTGACAGAGAGAGACTGACTGAGACACACACCTATAGAGTGACAGAGAGAGTCTGACTGAGACACACACCTATAGAGTGACAGAGAGAGTCTGACTGAGACACACACCTATAGAGTGACAGAGAGAGACTGACTGAGACACACACCTATAGAGTGACAGAGTCTGACTGAGACACACACCTATAGAGTGACAGAGAGAGACTGACTGAGACACGCACCTATAGAGTGACAGAGACTGACTGAGACACACACCTATAGAGTGACAGAGAGAGTCTGACTGAGACACACACCTATAGAGTGACAGAGAGAGACTGACTGAGACACGCACCTATAGAGTGACAGAGAGAGTCTGACTGAGACACACACCTATAGAGTGACAGAGAGAGACTGACTGAGACACACACCTATAGAGTGACAGAGAGAGACTGACTGAGACACGCACCTATAGAGTGACAGAGACTGACTGAGACACACACCTATAGAGTGACAGAGAGAGACTGACTGAGACACGCACCTACAGAGTGACAGAGAGAGACTGACTGAGACACACACCTATAGAGTGACAGAGAGAGTCTGACTGAGACACGCACCTATAGAGTGACAGAGAGAGACTGACTGAGACACACACCTATAGAGTGACAGAGAGAGACTGACTGAGACACACACCTATAGAGTGACAGAGAGAGACTGACTGAGACACGCACCTATAGAGTGACAGAGACTGACTGAGACACACACCTATAGAGTGACAGAGAGAGACTGACTGAGACACGCACCTACAGAGTGACAGAGAGAGACTGACTGAGACACACACCTATAGAGTGACAGAGAGAGTCTGACTGAGACACGCACCTATAGAGTGACAGAGAGAGACTGACTGAGACACACACCTATAGAGTGACAGAGAGAGACTGACTGAGACACACACCTATAGAGTGACAGAGAGAGTCTGACTGAGACACGCACCTATAGAGTGACAGAGAGAGACTGACTGAGACACACACCTATAGAGTGACAGAGAGAGTCTGACTGAGACACACACCTATAGAGTGACAGAGAGAGTCTGACTGAGACACACACCTATAGAGTGACAGAGTCTGACTGAGACACACACCTATAGAGTGACAGAGAGAGTCTGACTGAGACACACACCTATAGAGTGACACAGAGAGAGTCTGACTGAGACACGCACCTATAGAGTGACAGAGAGAGTCTGACTGAGACGCACACCTATAGAGTGACAGAGAGTGACTGAGACACACACGTATAGAGTGACAGAGAGAGACTGACTGAGACACACACCTATAGAGTGACAGAGAGAGTCTGACTGAGACACACACCTATAGAGTGACAGAGAGAGTCTGACTGAGACACACACCTATAGAGTGACAGAGAGAGTCTGACTGAGACACACACCTATAGAGTGACAGAGAGAGTCTGACTGAGACACGCACCTATAGAGTGACAGAGAGAGTCTGACTGAGACACGCACCTATAGAGTGACAGAGAGAGTCTGACTGAGACACACACCTATAGAGTGACAGAGAGAGTCTGACTGAGACACGCACCTATAGAGTGACAGAGAGAGTCTGACTGAGACACACACCTATAGAGTGACAGAGAGAGTCTGACTGAGACACGCACCTATAGAGTGACAGAGAGAGTCTGACTGAGACACACACCTATAGAGTGACAGAGAGAGTCTGACTGAGACACACACCTATAGAGTGACAGAGAGAGACTGACTGAGACACACACCTATAGAGTGACAGAGAGAGTCTGACTGAGACATGCACCTATAGAGTGACAGAGAGAGTCTGACTGAGACACGCACCTATAGAGTGACAGAGAGAGTCTGACTGAGACACGCACCTATAGAGTGACAGAGAGAGACTGACTGAGACACGCACCTATAGAGTGACAGAGAGAGACTGACTGAGACACGCACCTATAGAGTGACAGAGAGAGTCTGACTGAGACACGCACCTATAGAGTGACAGAGAGAGTCTGACTGAGACACGCACCTATAGAGTGACAGAGTCTGACTGAGACACACACCTATAGAGTGACAGAGAGAGTCTGACTGAGACACACACCGATAGAGTGACAGAGAGAGTCTGACTGAGACACGCACCTATAGAGTGACAGAGAGAGTCTGACTGAGACATGCACCTATAGAGTGACAGAGAGAGACTGACTGAGACACGCACCTATAGAGTGACAGAGAGAGTCTGACTGAGACACACACCTATAGAGTGACAGAGAGAGTCTGACTGAGACACACACCTATAGAGTGACAGAGAGAGTCTGACTGAGACACGCACCTATAGAGTGACAGAGAGAGTCTGACTGAGACACACACCTATAGAGTGACAGAGAGAGTCTGACTGAGACACACACCTATAGAGTGACAGAGAGAGACTGACTGAGACACACACCTATAGAGTGACAGAGAGAGTCTGACTGAGACACACACCTATAGAGTGAGGGAAATACATGGAGAGAGTGACACTGAGAGGTGGAGTGACAGAGAAAGGGACACTGAGTGATAGACGGAGTGACAGAAAGTGAAGGAGAGAAAGAGGAATGTCTCCAAAGTGATGCAGAACTTAGGGGAAGGAGCCGGGCTCTGAGAGAGTGCCATAGAGATACACCGAGAGTGATACACAAGAATAGACATTGTGACAGTGGGGATAGAGTGATAATAAGAGACATAAAATGAGTTGTGTGTGTGTGTGAGAGTGACAGAAGAAATGTGAAAGACCAACTTGTAAAGAGAAGTATAGTGTCAGAATGAGACACTAAGATAAATACTGGGAATGAGGAGAAATCATGACATCCTTGGAGGATATGAGAGAGGTAGTGATACTATGAATGAGACTCCCTGAAAAATCGTGACATACTGGGAGGATATGAGTGAGGTAGTGACCCTGTGTTTATGTGTAAGAAATAGTGATACCATGAGAGTGTCATACTGAGAGAGGGAGTGTGAGAAGCAGAATGATATTGAGAGAGCATGCAAGAGAGGTTATTTGAGACAGAGTGACATAACCATTACGATAAGAGACCGCATGGGAGACTCACTGAGATATATAGAGATAGAGACTGATTTTAGTGGTATATTTTTTACAGATGAGATATAGTTACACAGAAGAGAGGTCAATATAAAGATGCATTTACTGAGATGTACAGCAGCTAGTACATCTAAGGCACTGATATATAGAGTGTCACAATAATAGAGAGGTGTTAGACAGTGGGAAAGACTGACTGACCAGAGAGTGCATGAGACACTGATTTAGAGTGTATATGACTTGTATAGGGAATATCTGAGTTAGATTGTGATGGATTATACAATTACAAGGAGGAAGAATGGCAGACATTGAAATACCAAGTGATGGCCTGTAAGACAAGGAGGAGGAATGTCACCAAGTGTGACCACGAGGGGGATGGGATCCAGAGTGAGACCTAGGAATAGAGTCAATGCACCTGTTTAGAAATCCTCTGGTAACGTAACTCCTGTGTCGTTTACTCTGTCTGGTTGTCGCCCTTTAAGAAATGCAAAATATTTCTTCCACCCATTATGTGCAAATGGGGGCAGTTTACCATTAATAATGAGCTGGCATTTTGTGCTGAGCCGAATCAGGCTGCCAGACAAGTTCAATATGTATTAATGCCAAAGGACACCCCCCAAAATATGCTTATGTGTACATGGGACTGCACCCTGGGAACTAATGATAAATCTGTAGCCCAAGATTAAATAAGAATCATATACAATATTTTGCTAAAAACTCTCCAACAATAAGATAAAAAGATTTAACTCTTATGTGTAAAAGATTTATAGTGGGATAAAGACATCTAAAATCATATGCTGCATTAATTCTATAAAATAATTGAAACATTAAATCATTAAACTCATTAAATTTACCAATGATCTACAGATATGTCCTAAAGGGATATGGAAGGTTCCTGGATTGTATTACATATCTGTGTATCTATTTACTTCTATGTACTTTATTGTATAAAGAAGTTCTTATAAGATCTCTCTTTACTGCCTAAAATCAAACAGAGTCCCTGTACGGGTCTCCCCTCTGCAGCATATGCAGACATAGACTCTCTTGTACTGGGTGTGCAGTCTCATACTCACCAATCAGGGACCATCCTTCTGCTACGTGCTGCTGAGACGTGGTCCCTGGTTGGTTAGGACACTACACTGCACATCCAGCCCTACAGAATTTGTGTCTGAATAGCTGAAGAGAGCAGACCCATACAGGGACTGTTTGTATGACATTAGGCAGTAAATATAGAGCTTATAAGCACTTCTTATTTTTTAAGTACATAAAAGTAAATATACGCACAGATATATTATATACCTAGTAAATCCAGAAACCTTCCATATCACTTTAAAAGGCCTTGTAAGTAACTTTCTGTGACTCTTCCTAAGTTATTTAACTATTTCACTCTCTGTCCTTTGCAAATATTAGCAAAGCTTTGATTTGCTTTAACTTGTGTCCATTAAATATGTAAAAATCATATTATTTCTTTCTTGAATTGTTAAAAGTTTTGTCATATCTTCCTCCTTACATTTTTACAACTGGTGCAAAGGAATGTACCATGTTGCATATCTTTCTCTCCTGTTACAAATACTTGTCTTCCCTCCTCCTTCCTTTGGAATAAGCTGCTGCTGTTAACACCATCATTTCCTTCAAATATTTTATGATGGAACCCCTCCTTGGGTTTTAAATCCCCATTACCCTATGGTATTCTGTTGGTTTTAGTGTAACAGCACGCTGTGTATAGATAAATAAAAACCAGTGTGTATATTGAAAGTGTAATTGTCTATGATATCATAATAATATATTTCCTAAGTATGATTTTTTTTAATGGAGTAATTTACAAAATTAGCAGAGAAGTTAACAATTGTATATGAAAAACTCTTTAGACTTGTATCATCACTTGTTGTTATTATGAGTTACTACTGGATAATAAAAAAAAGGAGGAGGATATACTCTACCTTTCAAAAAAGTCTCTGTTGATATTGTAATTTGGGACAATAACTATATAATATTTTTTTTCCTGAATGGTGTTGGCAGCATTTAACTTTGGACCTCAGTCCTTTTCATTCATGTTAAAATGCCCCTCTTAGCTCCTTAAGAAAGTCTTGTTCCCTTCCTCTTCTGGACAGTTTGCATTTTTACAAGGTATATAATATATCTGTGTATCTCTTTACTTTTATGTACTTTATTTTATTAAGAAGTGAATATAAGCTCAGTTTTTACTGCATAAAATCAAACAAATATTACCTGTTTGGGTCTGCCCTCTGCAGCTCATGAAAAGACAGACTCTGCTATACTTGCTGTGCTGTCTCATACAGAGTCAGTGATCATCTCTCAGCAACATGCTGCTGAGACATCTATGATAGGCTAGGACACTATACTGCACATCCAGGCCTACAGAGATTGTGTCTGCATAAGCTGCAGTGGGCAGACCCATACAGGGACTATTTGTTTGATTTTAAGCCGTAAAAACAGAGCTTATAAGCACTTTTTAATACAATAATGTGCCTAAAAGTAAATAGATACATAAATATATAGCTAGTAAACTCCAGAAGCCTTGCATACGCCTTTATGTTTATACAGGTATTTTGTTAATACTGTAAATTAGTCCTCTAGGTATATAATCAGTTATTAGACATCTGCATGATATGACTATCCAAGACTGCACTATGTAAATAACAAAATACTTTAATATAATACAAACTATATCCAGCATGTTCAACAAAAGTGTGACAAAATGGAGTGATAAAAATATGTTGAAATCCAAATGCATTTTTTATTTACTTGTTGAATAATTGAAGATTTCTTCCCTGCAGGTGAATCATCATTTCAGGTCTTGAGCACAAGCTGTCGGTTCTTCCTGGTGTGTGTGCCAATATTGTTATCGGTGGATATACTATCCTTCATGATGTAATACAAGTCCTCGTGATGACATTTTGGGAATCAAAGAAATTGTAAACGATCTGGGACATTGGAATATAATCTTTGGTGTTACCGTAAATGGCTTATTGGAGGAAACTAACATTTCCAAGCACGTGAGAGTCCTGCTAAGCTGGTTTGGGGCGGGCTTGTTCTGCAGGCAGCTTGTCCTGGTGGTTCCGCATTTTTTTTATTTGTTTGCTGAGAAGCTTTTTGTGGAAAGTTTTGAAATGTAAATAACTAAAAATGAAGCAGCATACAATGAAGAGCGACATGTTCTGAAGGTGAAGGGGTCTCCTGCAAATAGGGAGAGGAGGCCGAGGGATGGCGTCAAGAGAGAGACTATATGAGCTTTGGATGCTCTATTGCAGTAAGGTAAATCTTTATGACCATTACACATTTTCATGACTTGTTCTCACAGCCAGGATCATTCTTGCTGAAGGTTTTCTACTGCTCTTTTAAGTTGTTGTAAGTTGTTGACACTGAGGTGGGAAGTTACATGAGAAGTCATTTTGTAAAACTGAGGGTCCACGTCTAGAAGTGTGGATAGACTCTACAATATATCTAGGCTGCAATAACTAGTTAAAGGTACATGAATGATTTTAGGATTTTGCAATGAATATAATATACCTGTATCTCATTCTATGACTATAACTCTATCTATTTCATTTTGTCTGCATTATTTTATGAAGAAGTGCTTAAAAGCTCAGTTTTTTTCTCTTAGTGGGCTTGTCCTCTGCTAACCAATGAGATCTACAGAGTAAAGCATGCACTCTGTATTTCCAGTTAGTTTTAATAAAGTTTAAACAGGTTTTACTTATTTTTTCAAGCAAAATAACAACTCTTTTTTTTTTTAAGTGCTTGAAGAATAGTTGTTTCATGTCCCTTTAACTTACCACCTATTATATGCAAATTTATGTTGTCATAGATATTTTTTATTGTCGCCCTATAATGATTCCCCCCCTGCCTGTCATTCTCAGCTTCCAAGACCCCTTTCCTGCTTTAATGACAAATAAGAAGAGGTCAATTTCCTGTGCTAGTAAATTGTTATTTGCATTTTTATGAGCTTCAGTGAGCTAATATCAGCCTTCGGGGTACCTGCCTATTTGACAAGAAGCATATACTCACATATAGAGGGAGGACTAATAATACAGCAATGGGGTTGCATATGTTGTTGTTGTTCAAGCCTTCAGTCATGCCCGATTCTTGGTGACCATATGGATGCAACACACCAGGTACATCTGCCAGTGTTTCTAGTTGTGCTTATACATATGGTTTTCTTGGCAAAGATACTGTAGTGGGTTGCCAGTTCCTTTTCCAGTGGACTTCAATTTGTCTGCCCTCTCTACTATGACCTGCCCATCTTGGGTGACCCTGCATGATGTAGACCATATCTTCATTGAGGTACACAAGCCCCTTCACCACAACAAGGTAGTGATCCAGAAGGGGGGTCATATAGTTGCATAAATAGTTAATAAGTCTAATGGTTGTGCGTCTGTATATGTGTGTGTGTGTGTGTGTATATATGTATATATATATATGTATATATATATATATATATATATATATATATATATATATATATATATATATATATATATATATATATATATATATAATTAGTAAAGTAATGATACTAAAAAGTTTTTGGCCGTTATCAAAACTAGTTCACCCGGCCAATGAGATTGTTATTGAAATGAGATTCTTACTGCCAACATATTCTTAAGTTAAAAGGACATGGAATGTTTTTTTTTTCATTGTTGCATCAGAAAGATGGTATTTGATAATGTGCCACATTGGGTATTCATTTTTCTAATAAAGATCTCCGAGCACAAAAACGTATTGAGAAACTTAACTGCTCGTGGGGGCTTGTCCTCTGACAGCCAATGAGATCTCTGCACTTCCTGTTAGGTTCAGTAAAGTTTAAGCAGGTTTTACTTCATCGTTTTTCATGTAAAAACAACTTTTCCAGTGTTTAAATCATTCTCTTTTTAAATGCAATGACATACAGTTGTGTATACACTGCCCCTTTAGGCATGCACATGTGGCACTTTCACTTGGTTGTGAAATACATGTTTAATTACTTTCTGTAAAATGCTCTTTCAAAGCTTCTTGTATTTTACTCCAGGCGTGATAAAGATTAAAATCTGTTTCTACAGTAACACTTAAAGGCTGAGGCGCTGCCCATGAAACACAGCATGGCTACTGTTATGTGCTGGAACAAGGTCTTACTCAGGACTCAGATATTTTGACAACGAGCTAACAGGGCAGGCACAGAATTTATCAAATGCCCAGCTTGTCTGTAAGCTCCGACCCTGCTGAGTAAGCACAGTCTGCTAAGAGGATTTGCTTGTTTTAGCAAATACAGAGTTCTGTACAGATTTAGTTTTTTTGCATTTTCTATATATAATGTACTTGGAAACAGCATAGATGTAGCTGGATCACTTGTTAAATCAGTAGCTTTGCACAGAATCAATATTACTTCGTGCATACTAATGAGGTTATTGGTGTTATGACTTAAATTTAAGGAAATAATAAGCAAAGAAGTTTGACAGCTTTGGGCATCTTATTATTCTTAATAAACAGTTTGTTCAGACATTTAAAACAGCATGGCTTAGACCTGGGGTTTGGGAGCTTGTGAAATTTAAGCACAACGGGGGTTTCTAATGTAGAGGTGCTGACAAACACATTTTTGTTGTGTTTTTTAAGCACATTGTTTCTTGATCTTGTAAATTGTAGTTTAAAGGGATATGGAAAGTTCAATTTCACTAGATATATATTATCCTTGTGTATCTGTTTACTTTTATGTACTTTATTTTATTAAGAAGTGCTGTTTATAAGCTCTGTTTTTTTTACTGCCTAGTTCCAAACAAATAGTCCCTGTATGGGTCTGCCCTCTGCAGCTTATGCAGACACATACTTTGTAGGGCTGGATGTGCAGTATAGTGTTCTAGCCTATTTGGGGCTTCATCTCAGCAGCACGGTGCTGAGAGATGGTCACTGATTAGTTAGTATGATACACAGGACAGCAAGTATAGCAGAGTCTGTGTTCGTGAGCTGCAGAGGGTAGACTTATACTGGGACTATTTGTTTGATTTTAGGCAGTAAAAACAGAGCTTATAAACACTTCTTAATAAAATGAAGTACATAAAATAAACAGATACATAGGTATTTTAGATTCCTAGTGAAAACCGTCAACATCCCTTTAAATAAACAGTTTGCCATGCATTCAAAACAGCATGCCTTAGACCTGGGTTTGGGAGCTTGTAAAATTTAAGCACAAAGGGGGTTTCCACTGAACAGATACTGACCACACATTCTTTTTAATGTTTGTGTTTGTTGTATAAACGCACTGTTTCTTGGTCTTATAAGTAGTAGTTTAATTGTCGCAGAATATTATGCATATTTGTCATTGATGGGATTTAGTGGTGAATTACTGATTGGGTTGGTAGAGGTCATAAAGGCTAGTAGCTTGTAATAATCATCTAATACAGAGCTTTGCATGTCGGTGGATAACCAGTGGCCACTAAACTCTTGTGTATCAGGGAAGAAGGTAAGATAGCAAGGACTGCAAAGTAATAGCAAAGTAAAGGGGGACGGGTTGTGTGAGGGGGGAGCAAAGGAGATACAGATGGGTACTATGTAAGGCAGGTGCTGAGCGGGGTTGGGCGCTGTATGGTAATGGATGCTGAGAGGGGATGGTTGCTGACAAAGACTGACTGCAATGTAGGGATGGATGCTAAGAGGGCTGTGTGTTATGTGGGGGGGTATGTTGTAAGGGACTGGCTGCTATGTAGAGATAGTATCACATATATAGTTGTCAGTGTTTGGGACGTTTGTGATGTTGGTCACTCTTTGCGCCCAGAGGGCCGCAACTGTGAGCCTCTTGAAGCGTGGCGAGCAGTTGACGCACAGGCTTGCAGGGCTCGCTATGAGAGCCACAGGTGCTCATTGCTAGCGGCGCAGGACTTTGGACTGAAACACGTAAAACGGCCGAACCACGCAACTGGAAAGACAAAAAAACACAAGTATGCCTCAAATTCACTTTCATACATGGCACAGGGGGAGAGCCAGGGAGCCTGTGAGTGAGGTTGCAAGTTAATTTGAGGCATGAAAAAAAAAATGTTGGACGAAAAAAAGGTAAACAGGATGAAAATGAGGCCGAAGACAGTAACACTTAACGCAGGTCAGTAACACTTAACGCGGGTCAGTAACACTTAACGCGGGTCAGTAACACTTAACGCGGGCCAGTAACACTTAACGCGGGCCAGTAACACTCAACGCGGGCCAGTAACACTTAACGCGGGCCAGTAACACTTAACGCGGGCCAGTAACACTTAACGCGGGCCAGTAACACTTAACGCGGGCCAGTAACACTTAACGCAGGGCACTAACACTTAACGCAGGGCACTAACACTTAACTCAGGGCACTAACAATCATTGCGAGGCCCCTAAACTACACTGGGGGGAGAGGCTTGCAATGAGCGCTGAAGATGCCCATCACAAGCCAAAGGTGCTCATCGGGGAACTCGCAATGAGTGCCAAAGCTGTTCAAGTGCGAGGCCTATAAAGTACACAGGGGGAGAGGCTCTCAATGAACAACGATTTTACTCCTGTCATTTTTGACAGGTAATTTCCTACTATGTATATATTTGTTAGTGTGTGTGTGTGCGTACATATGTATATGCATGTGTATGTGTGTATATATATATATATATATATATATATATATATAATGCATGTATATCTGTTTCATTGTTTCCCAATGATTTTTATCTACAGTATTGGTGTCAAACAATTTATAGAAAGGTTTGTATGACACTATATTCTAGCAGGCCTCAGCCAATAAAAGGCGCCAGGTATTATAGGTATATGGGTAACCTTTGAACTGGTTGTCATGATGACACAAAACACTTCATATGGACTTTGACATTTCTATTCTACTCCGTGACTTCAGTAGATAGGAATTTATTGTACTAAAGCAAATTACATCATTTAAAGGAAGTTGGATAATCATACTGTTCACAACATAATAATTAATAAAATGCGTGACAAAAAACTCACCCTCTTTCATTGTATGTTAGGCAGGAAAGTGTATTTTATTTTTTTAGCATGCATCAATATTTTAGTAATCATTAATGTACTCATGAAGTCATTGGTAGGCTACTGCCAGACAATGTTTGGTGTCGGCCAAAGTTTTTATACATTTTTTGCTGTAGATTTTATGTTATTCTCAGACTTGAGAAAAGCAATAAAATCAACATATGTTTCTTCCACCCGCCAACCATTTACAGTACACATTAAATGGTTCATCTAGGGGACAGAATACCTTTTTAAGCTTTAATCTGCTTGATGAGCGCTGGAGTATTGCCTCATTGTGTTGTATAGTAAATAGTTAGGTAATAATTGGTAACTTAACGAGTATTGTCTGTTCTGGCTGTTTGTGTATGAACAAGTCATCTGTCCCACAAAGGTGACGTTCCAGTCTGTGACTTGCTTGACCTCTCCGTAGAGATAACCTTGTTTTCTGCCAGAGTTTTAAACTTGGAAGCTTTGCTCATAGCTCAACTTTATTATTAACATTTATTTGTAAGTTACTTTGTTCTGGTTATTTACCATGTATTTAGTAAGTATGTGGTGTCTCTATTAACCCTCTTACAAGAAACCTATGGAGTTTTGGGAGGCTGCAAGGGTCCTATGTTTTGCATCAATGCTCTAAAGCAGGGCTGGACAAGTTCTGTCCTGGAGGGCCATACACAGGCCTGGATTTGAGGATATACTTTTTGTGCAGGTGAGTCAATCAGGATGACTGAAGAAGTGACTGATTCACCTGTGCACAGCAGGGAAATCATCAAATCCAGGCATGTATGAGGCTCTCCAGGAACGAACCTGCCCACTCCTGTTCTAAAACATAGGTTCCCAAACTGCGACATGTGGACCATTAGTGGTCTATAAGCTCCATTCAGATGGTCCATGGATCACATGGTAAAAAATATTATGAAAATAAAAAGTAGTACATAAATGCCTAGATACTAGGTTTCTGTTCTATTCCACAAAGACCCTCGGCAGTATTTAGGTGGTCCGCCAAGACACTGGTCAATTTATAAGAAAGAAAAATGTTTGGGAAACACTGGACTAAAACAGTAGGATGTAAACCTTGTGATGATAAAACGAATAGACATAAGTAATGATCACAGACATTAACATTTTACTTTAAGGTTCAAAATTTGCAGGGCAAAGGAAAATGCCTTTATTTCAATACAATGAATAGAAATCCTATTCTATTTCAAGAACACACCTTATTGAAGTAGCAGCTCAGTACTGATACAGGAAGTACATAGTAAAGAATTATTTAAATGGGCTCTGTCACCCCAAAATCATTTTATACGTTTTTTCTTAAAGCGCAAGAAAAACTGACCTTTTTTTCTAAAGTGAATTAATCATGGGAAATTCCATGTTGTTGTTCGTGCAAATTAATGTTGTGCTTTGATTTGCTAATAAGTATTACAGCCTGCCTGTTTGTCACTCTTATCAAGAACTCTGAGCCGCACCTTAGCATGCAGGAGCAGCAACATCAATTTTAAATATTTAAAAATTGTTTATTTTCTAACAATATGAACTTTAGGGCCCTTTGTACTGTCATTATCTCTTTCTCTGGTTGTATACTCTCTGCATCGGGGCATAACATTATAAGAAAGCTGCAAAGTGAGCACATGGTTGATCTGTCCAATACATTCCTTCACATCCCTTTGTGTGGCCTAGTTTTCAAATTGAATACAGATCTGAGACGTGGACTCTCATTTGGAAAACATACATTTTTACACTGGTGCAAAAACGGAACAAAACTATAAGAAATGCATATACAGTGTCTAATATATATATATATATATATATATATATATATATATATATATATATATATATATATATATATATACATACATATATATATATTTAGTATTGGTCTCATTGAAAGTGAATGTATTTCTGAAGTTTTTATATTAATTATACTTCCCCCTTAAAGAGACCCTGTCATCCTTTTTTCTCAAAGAGCATAATAGACTCTATGTATAGTGTGTTATCCATTGTTTTCTAAAGTGAATCAGTCATGGAAAGTTCCACGTTGTTGTTGCTGTATTTATATGCAAACGAGGGGCTCATGCATAATAATTATATGCTTTGATTTGCTAATTAGGATTAAAGTCTGCTAGCCTGCCTGTGTAGGGGCCAAAATGAAGACCCGCAAAGTTATCTGGTAGCTAGTATCCTCTCCCACCCTTATCAAGCACTCTAAGCCGCACAATCAATTCTAATTGTTTCAGAAAAGATTTACTGTAGAGAAAAACTGCTAGTTCAATGTATAAACAATTTTATTATTCTTTCAAATGAAATCAACTTTTAAATTACAGTAAATAAGTGCTAGTAAGTTTTTTTTTTTTTCGTTTTTTTTTTCTTCTTCTTTTTTTTCTTCTTCATTGTTTTGAACAGGATTCTCCAGCTCCAATTAATCCTTTTTGGGTACAGTCTGAGAGACAATCTGGGATTGTTTAGTACAGCTTATACAACAGATACACTATATGCATGAGTTACTGGGGGAGACCATTGTAGGGACTGTTTGGAAGGTTTCAGTGAGTACAACATACTTTTAAGGACTTGTTCGTGAAATGATGTTTAGATATGGAAACACACACTTGGTAGTTTTATTTTAATATTAAGAATGGGGAACCGACCATATCCCTTTAAGCTGCACAAAAGATCTTGAGATGTCCACATCGCCCCTGTCATCGCCCATCTCATCGCCCATGTCTCATATTCTCTCATTTGATCAAATCACTCATCCTGCACCCTCTTGTCATGGATTTTTATCACAAGCCCCATAACTGATGTTCCCATCACATCGCTCCTCATTAAGATTAGTTTGTTCTCCGATTGAACACCTTTATTTTTATTGTTGCTTATGCAAATGACCATTAGTCTCCTTAAGGGGGATAGGGTCTTCAGACATGCACTCTGTGCTCACTGTGCAGTAGGACGATCAGCTACACCTTACTGACGAGGCCCGAGAGAGGCTGAAACATACATCTGGAGTTTGCAGTTTCTCCTGTTCAGGGTAGAATTGCCTGGTATTTTGGGTCTGGATCACTCTAGTGAGTGGGACCAGACTGATATACTACAGGATATCTCTCCCTGTGAAGGGTGCAAGTGGCTAAAAGAGGCTTCTCTCTGAGTGGGTTATCAGGTCCTGTCACCTCATTTATTAACTTTGTTTCTCAACCTGATTTCACAAGACACCTCAGAGTTCCACTTGTGGCCCTACTGCCATATATTTGCTGATCTATGAAAATCGATGGAGAGTTATGATGAAGCAAATTTAATGATTCAAATGACTATGTAGTAACAGTAGGCCCTATTCAATTCCCTAATTTGTAAAGTTTACAAATTAAACTT
The DNA here is from genome assembly GCA_027410445.1 of Discoglossus pictus. Lineage (NCBI taxonomy): Eukaryota > Metazoa > Chordata > Amphibia > Anura > Alytidae > Discoglossus > Discoglossus pictus. The sequence goes on along the minus strand of CM050173.1, from coordinate 106,286,362 downwards.
ACTGAGCTACTCATTTGACCTTGACCTACTTTTTCAAGTTGCTGTTCAATTGGCACTTTACTGAGCACTTGCAATATAAGGGGATATATATTTCCATGCACTGAAGAGCAGCTGCAAATGGTTTTAAAAGCCTTTCTGAGACCTGCAACAGCAGTTAAAGCGACATTAACGTACTAAAATAACATAACGAAGTGTGTAAGTGCATTAGAATTCAATGCTGAACAGTCCCACATGCCTAAATGTGCAATTAAAAAAAATATTATATTTTTATTATTATGTTTGTGTCATTATGCGATATCCAGGGTAAGATAGCACCAAGTACTCAATAGTTTATTTGTCTATTGTCTATTAAAGGGCTAGCCCTATTGCCAAACTTTACTTATTTACTTTAAAAATGCTTACTCACAATTTCTGGTGCTTATTTCTTCTCATTTTAGTTATATGTCCAATATCATGACTTTCCCATGTTTTAGGGTTCTTAGGGCTGTGTTTCATCATGAAGTAATATGTGTTATTTGGTGTAATTTTAATTCTGACCCTTGTATTTTACTGTATAAGCATGGATTTATGTATTTTGCGTGAGATACATAATATTACGAGGGAAGACAATTGAATCCATGTGTAACATTACTGGGAAAAAAAAAACTCAAATTGAGTGAGGCCCAATGTAACCATAGTGGTACTTTAATAATAAATTGTACTTAGTTTACTAACATGGACATCTGGCAATAATGTGCCTGATCATAAATTATTATTCAGAAACACTAAGCGGGGGCATCATTTAAATGAACTCCACGTGAGACCTCCTTGAACACATCTCGGAGTGTTGTCATTTATCACATGTACAGTAGCATTGAATAATATGGATGGTATGTGCACAAGACCCTGTGGATGGATGTCTCACAGCTCCCTGCTGGGCCTAACCATTTAATACAAAATCTTGTCTAACGAGTTCAGTCTGCTGTGTGAGCTCTAGATATAGAAGCCTTTTGTTATTTAAGCAGGATAAGTATCTGGAATGTGCACTTCACATAAGCAAAGACTCTTGTTTTTCATTTCATAATTGGATTCTTGCTAACTGTAAAATCTACAGCTAATCCTTCCACCGTAAACCAGTTTAGAGTAACACAAATATAAAATACGCATAAATAAAAATATTTATTACTAATTGGTTGTTTTGAGTGGAAGTGTTAGATAATGGAGCTGGAAAGATTGGTATTTTAAAGGACCACTGCACAATAGTTTGGTACATTCTTGACAAACTACAGTGCTTCTTTCACCATAAATTACATGTAAAATTCCTTCTGCTCTCATAATTGGAAGAAACCCAAGAGCATGCCCAACTGTAAAAAAGAACAAAAAATACAGCCTCTAATTACTAATAAATATATATATACTAGCGAATTGCCCGTCAAAAAATGACGGCAATGAAATTGTAAGTGAGCTAATGGTGTTTGGTGTATAATAATGAAATATATAATACATTAATAAATGAATATACTTTACCTATTTTGAAGCATTGTGTTGAAGAGCTGTCAATGTGTTTTGATGTTGCTGCAGCATTAGTGGTGTGGAGCTGCTGTGTAAGTGTGGTGAATGTGTGCAGTGTAATACTGTGCGTGCGCAAGACCAAACCGTTAGCATAGTCGTGTACTTCTGCATTGGCGTAAAATGGTGGGTAATCTGTGTTATGCGTCTTCGCGGATTATCCGTAGGTGATTTGTGGTGTTTTGCGAGTTTCTTGTGGTGTTTTGCGAGTGTGTTGTGTTTTCCGTGTTTAGAGTGCTGTAGCCTCGTTTTCGTTTTCTTCGTCGGCCATTTTTTCTCTCGCTTAGCGATTGTATTAGTGTCTAAACTCTTTTATTTTGATTTAAATGAAGGTGTAAGTTGCTTTTTTGAGGTCCTGGATGGTTCTTCTTGCTGTAGGTAAGCTTTTTATGTGTGTGTTGTGTGTATTTGTGTTAAATGTTTTTATGTTTGCGCGTGCGTCCGATTTTTGCCAGGTCGTAATGTGTGCTAACGTGTCTCGTATGGTGTTTGCGTGTGTAGCCTCGTTTTCGTTTTGTTCGGCGGCCATTTTTTCTGTCGCTTATGAAATTTTTTAGTGTGTAAACTCTTTTATTTTGAGTGAAATCAAGGTGTAAGTTGTTTTTTTGAGGTCCTGGATGCTCCCTGTTGCTGTAGGTAGCTACTGAGGCCCTCGCCCGCTGCCCTCGCTATGCGAGGGCCACGGCTCGCTGCACGAGCTCGCGGCCCTCGCTTCGCGAGCCGCGCGCTCGCTATGCAAGCCGGCAAGCGTGAGCAACAGCCCGCATGCTCACAACTATATATGTGATATATATATACAGTCAGGTCCATAAATATTGGGACATCGACACAATTCTAAACCTTTTGGCTCTATACACCACCACAATGGATTTGAAATGAAACTAACAAGATGTGCTTTAACTGCAGACTTTCAGCTTTAATTTGAGGGTATTTACATCCAAATCAGGTGAACGGTGTAGGAATTACAACAGTTTGTATATGTGCCTCCCACTTTTTAAGGGACCAAAAGTAATGGGACAATTGGCTGCTCAGCTGTTCCATGGCCAGGTGTGTGTTATTCCCTCATTATCCCATTTACAAAGAGCAGATACAAGCTCCAGTGTTCATTTCAAGTGTGCTATTTGCATTTGTTGCTGTTAACTCTCAATATGAGATCCAAAGAGCTGTCACTATCAGTAAAGCAAGCCATCAGTAGGCTGAAAAAACAAAACAAACCCATCAGAGAGATGGCAAAAACATTAGGTGTGGCAAAATCAACTGTTTGGAACATACTTAAAAAGAAAGAACGCACCGGTGAGCTCAGCAACACGAAAAGACCCGGAAGACCACGGAAAACAACTGTGGTGGATGACCAAGGAATTATTTCCCTGGTGAAGAAAACACCCTTCACAACAGTTGGCCAGATCAAGAACACTCTCCAGGAGGTAGGTGTATGTGTGTCAAAGTCAACAATAAAGAGAAGACTTCACCAGAGTAAATACAGAGGGTTCACCACAAGATGTAAACCATTGGTGAGCCTCAAAAACAGGAAGGCCAGATTAGAGTTTTCTAAACAACACCTAAAAAAGCCTTCACAGTTCTGGAACAACGTCCTATGGACAGATGAGACTAAGATCAACTTGTACCAGAGTGATGGGAAGAGAAGAGTATGGAGACGGAAAGGAACTGCTCATGATCCAAAGTGTACCACCTCATCAGTGAAGCATGGTGGTGGTAGTGTCATTGCGTGGGCATGTATGGCTGCCAATGGAACTGGTTCTCTATTATTTATTGATGACGTGACTGCTGACAAAAGCAGCAGGATGAATTCTGAAGTGTTTCGGGCAATATTATCTGCTCATATTCAGCCAAATGCTTCAGAACTCATTGGACGGCGCTTCACAGTGCAGATGGACAATGACACGAAGCAAACTGCAAAAGCAACCAAAGAGTTTAAGGGAAAGAAGTGGAATGTTAGGCAATGGCCAAGTCAATCACCTGACCTGAATCCGATTGAGCATGCATTTCACTTGCTGAAAACAAAACTGAAGGGGAAATGCCCCAAGAACAAGCAGGAACTGAAGACAGTTGTAATAGAGGTCTGGCAGCGCATCACCAGGGATGAAACCCAGCGTCTGGTGATGTCTATGCGTTCCAGACTTCAGGCTGTAATTGACTGCAAAGGATTTGCAACCAAGTATTAAAAAGTGAAAGTTTGTTTTATGACTGTTAAACTGTCCCATTACTTTTTGTCCCTTAAGTGGGAGGCACATATACAAACTGTTGTAATTCCTACACCGTTTATCTAATTTGGATGTAAATACCCTCAAATTAAAGCTGAAAGTCTGCAGTTAAAGCACATCTTGTTCGTTTCATTTAAAATCCATTGTGGTGGTGTATAGAGCCAAAAAGATTAGAATTATGTCAATGTCCCAATATTTATGGACCTGACTGTATATATACTGTATATATACATACATACATATATACGCACGCACGCACGCACCCACTCACAAATCTACCATTTTAGTTTCCCTTAATCTACATCCTGAGATTGGAGGGCACTTCAGTTTTCTCCCCAGCCCCATTTACGAGGGCGCTCCACCCACCTAATTGGAAGAGCCATCCGTCTTCAGAAGGACAGAGACACGCATAGAATTATATACCTACCCGGCTACTCCTTCATGGCACCCAGATTAAAAAAAATATTGGGGGGGCAGGGGGGGGCACTGTCCGTGCTCACATTATGTCTGCTGCAAAGCTCATTAAGTTACCAAGCCCCCCCCCCCCTCTATTAAAAAGGTTACAACAGTGGTCCTTTAAAAGTTTCTGTATTTATTCTTCTTTATCCACTTGGACAAGCTCTTGTGGTTTATCACCCACTGTGAGAGAAAATTGTGATAAAATCATTAGGAGAGCGAAAGGACTTTTCATATAATTTATGCTAAAATCCCTTAACTTTCTTTTATTTATTTATAAACATTTCTTTAATGTTTATTAATCACTTTGTACACATAACAAAAATACAAAATAGTATACAAAAATACATACAATTATTTAACGTTTATTCTTATTTTCCCCTGATATTGCATATCTGAAATGTTAAATACCTCTTATCTTATGGGGGGGATATTTACATGACCATTAAAATTTACATTTGTGCACATTAACAGATTGTGTCCGTTTCCTCTTCTAGCTAGATACAAGATATGGCACTGAGAGAACGTCCCAGACTTTCCTTTGCCAATATCTTGCTTCTGCAATGGGGCTCATTCTGTGATGATATCTGAGAGGAGGGAACACAAAAACCAAAAAATACACTAAGAACACAGACATACCAAAAAAAAAACAAAGTGAATCTTTCCGGCCCAAATAGGGAAGGAGGAGTGTGCAAGAGCCCTGTAGTTTACTCTATATAAAGTTTGGGTCCTAAATGTTTACCTTAGAAGCAAACTGATCCCATATAATCCATTTGTGCAACAGAATGTGAATAACCCAATATCTTTGAGATCTGTTTCTAAGAGACGATTCCTACTTAACTTGTTTCATGCCAGGTTGGCAAATCTCTTTGTTTTTATTTTAAAACAATTAGACCTTTGGCTACCATTAGGACCTGAATTAAGAAGCCCTTTAAGCCCAGGGCAAATGTTTCAGGAAAGATGTGAAACAAAATAATTTCCGGTGTGGGGATTATAACAACTTTCCTGATTGAGGAGCTGTGATAAGAACAATCCTTACAAAATATCAGAATTAGTGGGCACTACCACCACATATGTAGGTGAGAGCCTATTTGGTTGCAATCCCGCCAGTAAAATTTATGTTTTTGATCTCTGCTAATTTGTTGAAAATCACCCAATTTTCAAACCCAATTATCTAACACTTACAATCAATATTTTTAATAACCAATTGCGATTACATTATTTATATTTGTACTATTAATTTCTCCAATAAGTGGGACCTTTCCTGTGTCTGTATAAATAACTTGAATACTGTAAAAAAAAAAAAAATATAATAATGTAAAAAAAATGAATAAAGCCTATATTTTACTAACTTTTATATGCATTGCAATCTACCATTTGGTTTCTGCTAATCAATATCTTGAGACAGTAACAGAATTTGAATATACAGGAAGTATCTATGCAAAATGGGAATGTGGCAACTAAAACTGCCACTGCTTTTAGCGTGACTAATACAAAACTGATTAGTTTACAAGCTGTTTTATTAATAGTTGTGCTGTTTTATTTAAAGAATACTGTTCTTTATATTTTTTAAATATATGACTACAATGCATCAGTTGACTCTCTTATTAGAGTAAGGAGGCTCCAAGTTATCTGCAGATGGTGACTGCAACCCTGAAATTCAAACAATTGTGTCTGGGGAGGAAAGCTATTAAAAAGTAAAGATATGTCACTATCAACACAGTTCCGCATAGTAACATATGGATGTCAGAGCTGGACCATAAAGATGGCTGAGCGCCAGAGAATTGAGGCCTTTGAATTGTGGTGTTGGAGAAAACTTCTTGCAGTCCAAGGAACTCTAAGAAGATCTGGTCAATTAGTACTACAGGAAATGATGGCAAACTGTTCACTGGAAAGTTTGATCATGAGGCTAAGGATCAAATATTTTGATACAGTGAAAGATTAAAGGTAAATGAAGAAGAGGGAGGCAGAGATGGATAGATGAGGTCATTGAACATGAGCTTGAGGGGGCTCAGAGTGGCAGTGGCTGACAGATGTGCTGGCATGCTCAGTTCATATGGTCACAGAGAGTCAGACATGACGAAACAACAAGGTAACATCGTGGTTCGTATTAGAAGGGGAGGTAGGGCAATATTACTCCGCCAAGCAGATATTAGGCACTTGGATAGAAAGACTTGTGTCTGCCTATTAGGTTTTATAAATCAGTCAGTGAATTATATCTGGTCCCACAATATGCTAGCGAGTGGTGGGTTGTTTCAGCTGGGTTAGCAGAACGTGTTGATGATAATACAGAAACGTACACTAGTCAAACTCTACAATATCAATCGTCTCTCCATGTTTAGTGTCACAGAAGACTGTCCATGGGCTGTATTGTTTTAGACTAAAGTCCCATGAGATTCAGGGGAGGATTTAATTCTGCAAAATAATATATCTGTTGAGAGCTGGCGTGATGTTACAAAGTCGGACATTGGCGCTCAGAATTTGAATTCCATTCATTATTTTTAAAAAGCCTTTGTTGAGCCCCTTAAATGATGAACCATCCAGAATAAGCAGCTCTCCAGTCCTTAGAATATTCTCTTTATGTTGCTTTTATCCTCTCCATACAAAATATAAATATTGCTGCATTTAAAGGGATATGGAAAGATTTCACTAGTAAAATAATCCCTTTATATCCATGTACTTTTATGTACTTTATTTTATTATGAAGTGCTTATAAGCTCTGTTTTTACTGACTAAAATCATACAAATAGTCCTTGTATGGGTCTGCCCTCTGCAGTGTATGCAGGTACAGAGTCAGTGGTCATCTCTCAGCAACATGCTGCTGAGACGTGATCACTGATGGGCTAGGACACTAAACTGCACATCCATCCTACAGAGTCTGTGTCTTCATCTGCTGCAGTAAGCATACCCATACAGGGACTATTTGTTTGATTGTAGGCAGTAATGACAGAGCTTATAATCACTTCTTAGTAAAATAAAGTACATAAAAGTAAATGGATACACATATTATACACCTGGTAACCTCCAGAAATCTTCCAGGTACTTGTAACCTTGTAATTGTAATTCTATCTGTTTGTATAATTCATTTGTGCCGTAACCAGGACCTTCTGCTGTGTCCCTGTAGTAGTATAACCGGTGAGGTGGCTTTGGGCTGTATTTACCTACTGGGTATTTAATAGTAGGCTCAGACGTTGTGTTGTTCTATGCAGTCCTTATCCAGGGCATTTTTGCTTTGTTTGTCATTGTACTGGTTTGAAAGCTGTAAAGTCACCAGCAGATCTGGGCCGGGCCGCTCCGGATACCGCTCGCTTTAACTGGAATCTTGTTTTTACATTTTCACAGTTTGTGCAGCTAAATCTGCAAATGCCAACATTCCCCAGAATAGTAATATGACTTCTGCCTGAGCCAGCTGTGAAAGTGTGCACCGTGTGTATCTAATGTGGGGAAAACGTATCAGAAAAAGTCAGAATTTCTTCTACTGTGTCCTGCTCCAGTCCTCAAGCTTCATAAAGCAAGCAGTTTTATTTATTTTACAACACACACATACCGTATATTTGTTTGTGTATATGTATGTGTGTATATATATGTATATATATATGTATATATATATATGTATGTATATATATGTATATATATATATGTATGTATATATATATATATATATATATATATATATGTATGTATATATATATATATGTATGTATATATATATATATATATATATATATATATATATATATATATATATATATATATAGAGAGAGAGGTTTTTTTAATTGTTTTAGACATTCAAATGTGAACACAGATGTACTATTTATTTACTATATATATATATATATATTTATATATATGTGTAAATGTGCTGTGAGGGCACCCCTTTTTTGCTTTGTATGAATGCAAAGTAAAATATGTGGTGCAATACACAATTAAAATGCTATAATCAATCAAAATAAGTATAAAGGACCACTATAGTTCTCACACAATAAGATTTTATTTGTTAATAAAATAACCCAATAGCAATAAAATCCAAATTTGTAGAGAAAAATGTAATTTAGCATTTAAAACTTATATTTGAAGTTTAATGCTTTATAAATTAGCAGATCTGCTGCTTTCCATCCCATATCAGATGTCCATGGCACGGGAAAGGATCGGCCCTGAATGGAGCCCGGCCAAAAAAAGCCCTCTTCTCCCCATTGATGTTATTGCTAAGCCCTTTTGTTTGAGTGCTACGGTGGCCTTTAAATCCTGGTATGGCTGTACTTTGAGCCACACTCAATTGCAAGCCCACATCTCGATCGTAGCAGTTCATGAACATGCACAATTAAGCAAGCCCGTAACCTCCCGTTTCGATTCAACCAACAGAAAATGAGTGTAATTATTATGGCAGTAAAACATAGAGGTCACATACCATTCAATTAGGTTCGGGGATCCCATATGCGATCAGACTCGCAAACCCAAAAATAAAGAATTATGAAAAAGAATGCCAGTACAGTTCTAGTCCATGTGGGTGGCCGGATAGGTATTAACTCATTGATACCCGAGATCAATTTAACCCCGAAATGAAACCTAAAAATAATTTAAATTTCCTGCCGATTTGCGGGCTTGAGACTGTTGTGCAATTAATTCTAATGTCTATCATCGCTTTCCCCGTTATTTACAGTGCAGTATTGATTTTTTATTTGCATTTACAGTGCTATGAATAGGTGTTTAACCCCTTGCAGGTTCCTCTCTAGCACTCGTAGGATTTTCTTCTTCATTTGCCGCTTACGGGTTTGACAACATTTGCGGGCTTGGGGAAAATGAGCAATTGAATAGCGATTTGCGATTTTAGTCTTGCGAAATTGAGATCAAGACGGAACTCAGAAGCCGATCAAGCCTGCAAAAAGCCGCCAATTGAATAGCAAAGTAGCTTTGACCTCACTTTTGGGCTACAGTAACATGCAAAAGCTTAATTGAACGTGGGCTCTTTGTTTATAAGATGCCAAGGCTTCAGCTGAATTTGTTATATTTTGGAGAATCTACAACGATTAATACATATATGTGTTATTTAGATATTATAATTATTACTGTTTGTATAATTCATACAATTCATGTCCATATTTGTTAATAAAGGGATTTATTACTATAATATTATTCTTTCAACATTAATTTATTAACAGTTCTGTTCTGTTCTTAAAGGACCACCGTGTGTATGTGTGTGTGTGTATGTATGTATATATATATATATATATATATATATATATATATATATATATATATATATAGATATATAGTTGAATAATCATAGTATTGCAGTGAATAGTGATACCTTTTTTATTGGACAAACGTATTCATAATAAAGCGACGAGCTTTCGAGAGATAATGCCTCTCTTTATCAAGTCAAAAAGCGATACTGATACAAATATGAACTAGAAACAGCAAACAGAAAGAGGTAGGGGAAAAAAAATAATAAATTTGGAAAAACAAGAAAGACTTAATTAATTGGCCAGAGTTAAGTGAGAAACAGACCAGCCCTGTGAATAATGTCCTGATAGGTCAGTAAGTCTATAGATCAGGTTGTAGATAAGAACACAGCAGAGTGAAATAAAGAGCAATAAATTTAAGCATAGCATGTAGCTTACAAAACTTTATTATGAATACGTTTGTCCAATAAAAAAGGTATCACTATTCACTGCAATACTCTGATTATTCAACTGGATTACTGGACATTCACGGCTACCTCACTCTTTATATATATATATATATATATATATATATATATATATATATATATATATATATATATATATATATATATATATATATATATATATATATATATATATATATATATATATATATACACACACACACACACATATTATTATTATCTTTTATTTGTAGTGCGCTATAAAGAGGTTAAGTACATGACAAAAATCAAATTAACACATTGCAAAGAATGTAAAGACCCGTTTTTTAGCATAAAATCAAACGTACACAAGATTGAAAACTTGCAAACTTACAATCTAAAGGACACATATATATATATATATATCACATATATAGTTGTGAGCATGCGAGCCAGCTCGAGCCGTTGCTCACGCTTGCGGGCTCGCATAGCGAGCCGCGGCCAAAGGCGCTCATTGCCAGCAACTGCGACCCTCGCAAACTTCACGTCGTAACGCAAAAAACATACGAGACACGTTACCACACATTACGACCTCGCAAAAATCGTCCGCAACACGCGGACATGAAAAAATTAAAAACACAATAAATACACACTACACATACATAAAAAGCTTACCTACAGCAAGCGGGAGCATCCAGGACCTCAAAAAATCAAGTTACACCTTCATTTAATTCAAAATAAAAGAGTTTAGACACTAAAAAATTCTCTAAGCGAGAGAAAAAATGGCCGCCGAACAAAACGAAAACGAGGCTACAGCACTCTAACCACTCAAAACACCACAAGAAACTCGCAAAACACCACAAAAGACCTACGGATATTCCGCTAAGACGCATACCACACATTACCCACCATTTTACGATAATGCGGAAGTAAACAACTACGCTAACGGTTTGGTCTCACGCACGCACACTATTACACTGCACACATTCAGCACGCTTACACAGCACCTCCACACCACTAATGCAGCAACATCAAAACAGATTGCAGCTCTTCAACACAATGCTTCAAAATAGGTAAAGTATATTCATTTATTAATGTATTACATATTTCATTATTATACACCAAACAGCATTAGCTACCTTACAATTTCATTGCCGTCATTTTTTGACGGGCAATTCGCTAGTATTATATATTTCTCTATAAAAAGCATTTCAAGTATAGTTCGGCCAAAAAATAATATTTTTTTTAAAAATGTATGATTGCAATGGTTGCTTAGTATTTCTTCTTTGCTCTTCTTCAGTCATAGCTCCTAGATTCACTAAACTTTGAAGTATGCATATCATCTAATACTCTCTTTTACTGCTTATTGGTGGTAATGATATGAAACCTGTAATTAATAAACTATTTGGCGGATGAGTTTTTCTAACTTGTCAAAGCTAATTGGAGTAGCTCATTGTTATTTAGTTTGGTTTCCGTCACGCAGCATGATGGGACATTGAGCCCTGACACTGGCCAGTGTAACTGCTTTTCATGTTGAATCACATATAATAGTTGTCAAACTACAAGACGTTGTCACGCTTTGCGTGGTGCGTACAACTTAGGCGATGAGTGCCAAAGGCGCTCCTCACTGGCGAATCTCGCATAGTGAGGCGAGCCGTTAACTTGCAGCACTTTCAGCGCTCATCGCCTGCGAGCCCCGTGTAGCGAGGCGAGCAGTGAAGGCAATGAAACACGCGGGACTTAGCCACAAAGGTAGCGCCGATCACACATTGAAACACGCAGGACTTAGCCACCAAACACTTAGTAAACGCTGGAACACCTAAGGCTGCAAGCAGTTGACCAATGCGGGACTTAGAAAAAAAAAATACGAGGCGCAAGATTTAGAAAAAAATAAATAGGAGACGCAGGAAAAAAATACGAGATAGGAAAAATACCAAGTTAACGGCCGAACTGCGCAAAGCAAAAAACACACAAAATGAGTGCATGAGCAGCAAGGGGGGGGGGGGGGGGGACCTTTGTTGGAACTGTTTGGAAGGTTTTAATGAGTAAAAACAGAACTTTGAAACACTTGTTAATACAATTATATTTAGATCTGCAAACACAAACTTGGGTAGTTTTATTTTAATATTAAAAATAGGGAAACTTCCATGCCCCTTTAATGCAAACTCTGATAAATTGGTTGTCTTCTTTTCTGTAATGCTCGGGACAGTGAGCGAGGTGGGGAAGGGTACAGCAGCAGCCATTAATGAGGTAAGCTGTGTTTTTACATTTTTTTGGATAAAGCTTTGCTGCAGCTTATCTGTGTATTTTTAATATTAATTTCAATGAGAGTTAAAGCTGAGTTAAAGTTCTTACACTGTCGCTTTAATTTAGCAGCCGCTCTCTAACAGTCACTTATCTATAATTGGTAGTTGCCTGACCTTTATCTCTGACTGCCTCAATTGTCTGACAGCAGCATGGAAGTGTCCTATTATAGGATCCCAGCTCCACCAGTTTATGTGTCTCGGTGGCGCCCTGTAATCTAACCTAGTTCTCCTTTCTTACATCCATAGCTGGGAAGACAAATAGAGAAGTATCTCCTTATCCTGCTCCATCAGAGCACACAGAGTAATACAGTAATTACAGGTACAGGTGGGACTGCAGCTCTAGACCTGCTCAAAGTGCACTGAGATATAGATCACTGAGAAGGGAAACTCCTAAATGGATAGGAAGGATCCTGGGTTTTACTAGGTGTATAATTATATATATTTTGTTTGCATCATTCGGTCATGTCCGACTCTGTGTGACCTGAAACACACCATGCAGATCCATTTCATGGCAGAGATACTGGAGTGGGTTGCCAGTTCGTTCGCTGGGCCACAGCATACAGCTCCTGGTATTCCTAGGTGTCTCTCATCCAATACTGACCAGGCCCAGCCCTGTTTGGTTTTAGGGTGCTGTGAGCGCTCAGTTGCCTCACTGGTATTGAACCCAGGTCGCAGTGGTGAAAGCACAAAATCAAACATTGTCCCTTTATAGGGCTGCCCACTGCAGCAAATGCAGACACAGAGACTCTGTATGTGCAGTGTAATGTCCTAGCCTGTGTGGTGGATTGCCCTGCCTCATAGTAACCAATCAGTGGCAACATTCTGCAACATGCTACTTGAGAGAGCTCAAGGACAGGCTAATTTGAAACGCTTCAATTTACAGTCTTTGTATTCATGAGCTACAGAGGGCAGACCCAGACATGTACAAAATGAATGTAGGCAGAAAAAAACAGAACTTTTCAGCACTTATTAATAAGAAAGTACATAAAACAAATTAGATGCACCTGTGTTTTATATACCTACTAGGAAATTGCCTGGCAATGCTGTTTGCCTCACAATCTGAGGCTTTTGGTCCTCTGAGCACCTTCGGCGCTCATTGCGACCCTCATCCCCCCTGTGTACTTCAAATTTCCTGCTTTGCACTGATCACCTTCTGTGCTCATTGTGAGCCTTGCCTCTCGTCTGCTCTCATTGCAAGACTCTTCCGCTCGCGGTACTTATCGCGAGCCCCGCGATGAGCCTTTCCTCCCCTCCTGCTGTAGGAGCCGCTCATTGCAGGTTTCGTTAACCTGCAGGATTTGTGCTTGGGAATGCCATGTGTCTCTTTCCACCATCTCCCCCTGTCCCTTCAGTGTGTCTTTCTCCTCTGTGTGTCTGCTGAATGTTTTGGTGGCGCGCGGTGACTGCCATATGTTTTCTTTTCAAAGTCCTGCGTGCCTGGCGTTGTTGGTGTAAGTGTTAATGCTGTGCCCCTATCACCTTTCCTCTTTATGGAGCCGTTTGCTGCTACTATAAGAGAGAATGAGGCGATTAGGGGAGGAGTGGTATAAGATCATGCTTTTTGCAGTAACCAACCCTTTAAACTCATGTGCTACTTTACACCAAATCCTGCTTGAATTTGGAAGATGCTCTTATTTTAAAATTAACATCTCCAAAACAGATATAATACACAGAAGAATAGATTTAGAATCTAATAACTATATATGTATAATTAGGTATCAAAATCTATAGAACATCTAGGAATAAAATTTTCCTTCCAATCAAAAAATTTGATTAAAGACAACTTAAGCCCTCTGTTAAATCACATTAAGTCAGTAACAAATGATTGGAAATCATTGAACCTCTCCTGGGGACTCATTCAATTGCGATTTGGCCAATTGTATAGGGCTCTATATAAGCACAGAGCATATTTTTTTACAGAAGTTTTTAGTTTGTGAACTTTTATCCAAAAGCAAGGTCTTCACTAACTAAAAACTTCTGTAAAAAAATATGCGCTGTGCTTATATAGAGCCCTATTCAATTGGCAAATCGCAATTGAATGAGGCCCTTGGTCGGCAAGAATTGCCGCTATTAATATGTGCATTATCCCAAAGTTAACTTACCTTTTCAGATGTATTCCAGAAAGAGTCCCTAGTACCACTCTAAAACAAATTCAATCTGTGCTAGATAGGTTTATCTATCTGGGCAAAAAAGTGTTGGCTAGCATGACATTTTAAAAGGGAGATCTAGGGACCCCACAAATAAAAGATATTCACAATAATATTGTAGTTGCAAATTTGATTGTTCTGAATTTACAACATAACAAAGCTATTTGGAAAATATATATAGAAAAATACTTTATTAGCATGCTATTGATCCTGGAAAAACACCAAAAAAATGAATAAAAAAGTATTCACCCCCTTGGCATTTTCCATGTTTTGTTGCCTCACAACCTGGAATTAACATGGATTGTTTGAGGATTTGCATCATTTAATTTACAGAACATGCCCACAACTTTGAAGAGTTTTTTTTTTTTTATTGTGAAGCAAGCAATACATAGGACAAAATAACAGAAAAAGTCAATGTGCATAACTATTCACCCCCTAAAGTCAATACTTTGTAGAGTCACATTTTGCGGCAATCACAGCTACAAGTCGCTTTGGATAAGTCTCTATGAGCTTGCCACATCTTACCACTGGGATTTTTGCCCATTCCTCCTTGCAAAACTGCTCCAGCTCCTTCAAGTTGGATGGTTTGCGCTGGTGAACAGCAATCTTTAAGTCTGACCACAGATTTTCTATTGGATTGAGGTCTGGGCTGTGACTAGGCCATTCCAACACATTTACATGTTTCCCCTTAAACCACTCAAGTGTTGCTTTAGCAGTGTGTTTGGGGTCATTGTCCTGCTGGAAGGTGAACCTCTGTCCTAGCCTCAAATCACACACAGAGTGGTACAGGTTTTGCTCAAGAATATCCCTGTATTTAGCACCATCCATCTGTCCCTCAACTCTGACCAGTTTCCCAGTCCCGGCTGCTGAAAAACACCCCCACAGCATGATGCTGCCACCACCATGTTTCACTGTGGGGATGGCGTTCTTTGGGTGATGTGATGTGTTGGGTTTTCGCCAGACATAGCGTTTTCTTTTAATGGCCGAAAAGTTCAGTTTTAGTCTCATCAGACCAGAGCACCTTCCTCCATACATTTTGGGAATCTCCCACATGCCTTTTCATAAACTCAAAATGTGCCATTTTGTTTTTTGCTGAAAGTAATGGCTTTCTTCTGGCCACTCTGCCATAAAGCCCAACTCTATGGAGTGTACGCCTTATTGTCGTCCTATGTACTGATACTCCAGTCTCTGCTGTGGAACTCTGCAGCTCCTCCAGGGTTACCTTAGGTCTCTGTGCTGCCTCTCTGATTAATGCCCTCCTTGGCCGGTCCGTGAGTTTTGGTGGGCGGCTGTCTCTTGGCAGGTTTGCTGTTGTGCCATGTTCTTTCCATTTGGTTATAATAGATTTGATGGTGCTCCTGGGGATCATCAAAGATCTGGATATTTTTTTATAACCTAACCCTGACTTGTACTTCTCAACAACATTGTCCCTTACTTGTTTGGAGAGTTCCTTGGTCTTCATGGCAGTGTTTGGTTAGTGGTGCCTCTTGCTTAGGTGTTGCAGCCTCTGGGGGCTTTCAAAAAAGGTGTGTATATGTAATGACAGATCATGTGACACTTAGATTGCACACAGGTGGACATCCTTTCACTAATTATGTGACTTCTGAAGGTAATTGGTTGCACCAGAGCTTTTTATGGGCTTCATAACAAAGGGGGTGAGTACATACGCACATGACAATTTCTGTTTTCTATTTCTAAAAAATTGTTTTATGTATATATTTTTCTAATTTCTCTTCACCAACTTAGACTATTGTGTTCTGATCCATCACATAAAATTCAGATTAACAAAACATTAAACTGTAATGTAACGTTACAAAATAGGTAAAAAGTGAAGGGGGTGAATACTTTTGCAAGGCACTGTATATCATTGAAAAAGCTTCTGCTGCAGTAGAAATTCAAAACGATCAATGTGGATATAATGTCTAATTTGCAGCTTCTTGTGATTAAAGGTGATGACTCTAAAATAATCTCCAAAAATGTAGTAAAGTGATATCTGACAATATGGTATTTGTAAAATCAAGTGGCATAGCTGTCTGGGAAGATGATCTCGGGTCGATATGGGATGAATCCACCTGGCTAAATACTCTTCGCTTGGTAAAAAAAATCGGCCATTAATGCAAATACCTAGAGCTATTTTTCAAAATAACTCAGAGGTGGTATTTTACCCCTCAGTTTATGGGGAAAATTAACCACCCGTTAGGAGATTTATGTTGGAAAAATTGTGGCAAGCAAGGTACGACATTACATGTATGGTGGGAGTGCAAAAGTATTAGGCCTCTTTGGATAAAATGCTTTTCAGTAATTTCAAAGTTGGTGGGAAAACAAATTATAGCCTCCCCCCAAACTGCCCTCTTGCACCTACATTTAAATCAGATTGCCCCTCAAGCAAAATATTTAATTTCTCATATTCTTCTGTGTGTGAAATATCTTTTAACAAAATATTGGAAACTTCCATCAAATCCTTTGTGGAATGAAGTTTAATATTGTTAGTAATAATAGAGAAATGATGAGGGGGATTCTTGTAAACAATCCAACGAAAAAGGGCTTAAGGGGTTAATTGGCCGATCTGGGATCAGTACATTTTGGCCTCCTAGGGGTTTTATTGATGATCTGATTTGTATTACCAATGTGTATTTTATGGATGCTTTTTGGATTATTTTTTTCTTTACTAATTGTGGGGATTTTTTGAGGGTCTGGTGAAATTGTCGATGTATGTTGTTGATGGATATATTTGTTATGTTCCATTCGTTTTGTTTTTTGTATATTGCAAAAAAAAAGTTAGTGCTGTGTGTGAGTTATAATTTTTTGTAGATGTTTTCTTATTTTTGGTGGGTTTTTTCTTTGGCACTCATTGCAGCCTAGTTACTGCTCCGCTGCTTCGCCCCTCTTCGCGAGGCTCGCATGTGTGACGGCGCCGCTGGCTGCAATAAGCGACTTTGGTGCTCATTGCAGCCTAAGTGCTGCGCGGCTGCTTCGCCTTGCTTTGCGAGGCTTGCGTGTGTGACGGCGCCGCTGGCTCGCCTTGCTTCGCAACGGACGCAACTGTGTGACCAACATCGCAAACGTCACCAACATCGCAAGATCCACAACTATATGTGTGATTAAAATGCAGAAACCTTCCATGTTCCTTTTAACAGTATTACAAATGACTATACTTTACCTGACAAGGTTTTCCAAAGCAAATCATGAATATAGTCGCCATTGTTTTGCGTCATGATAATGCTAACGTTGCTTTAGTGTGCTAGTTTGTTACACCGTGTGCTTATTTGTATTTCTTGTGGCAAAAAAAATCAGTCTTTGATCCCTTTCCTCATCATTATCATATAAATTGAGATACTAATTGGTGTGAGAAGTGATTTATCGGTTATTTCAATGTATAGAAAAGTACAAAAATAAAAATCATACAAATTATAAGATTTTAGTCAGCAAAAACAGAGCTTATAAGCACTTCTTATTAACATAAAGTACATACAAGTAAATAAATACACAGGGATATAATATACCTTGTAACATCCATGAACCGTCCATATTTAAATCTCTCTTCCCACACCTGCACTCTGCAAAACAGCTGTGTTGTCCTGGTGGGAGTATTATTAAAGGCGCAGTGTCTGCACCTGGTACCTTGAAAGAAAGGGCCACTGTTCAGTGAAATAAGTCTCACTAGGAGCATGATTAAGTATGGGGGAAAAAAGCCATACAGTTTGTTCTTTTAATTAAAAAAAATAACATTTTTCATACATTTTTAGGATACTTTGATAGAAGCTTTGTGTGTGTGAGAGGGGTGTTGGGGTGTTTATATTGATGCACTCAGTCTGAATCTTAGCCTGTTAGGGTAAAGGGGTGTGGGATCAACTTCAGTCAGATCCAATAATCTAACAAAACCTCCAGACCTCTTCTAGTTCCCTCCTGTCCCACCCCTCACTCTCAGGAAGTGATGTAAAAGAGAAGTTTATTGAGTTATGAATGGCCCATATATTACAAGTTATGTCTAAATCCTTATATACACGTTTCACTGCAATAATCAGGGTTAGAATGTCTAAGGAAACCAAGGAAAAAGCTGTGTTTTTGTTAAAGCAGACAAATTGCCTTGCAGGGTGCTTGTGATTGTTTGGCTTTTCAGAACCTGCAGTGTCAATTAAGCTCCAGACAGGAGTTAAAAGTATATTAAAGTTAGCTGGGTTATGAATGCATCTGATAGAGGAGAATTTATAGTGTCTGAAAAATAGAATTTGCATGAAAAAAATTCCAAAGAAAACCGTAAAACTGTTGGCCTGAAGTTCGCTGAATTTCTTGCTTTTGCAAAGAGTTTTCTCTCAATGTTGACACCCCCAGAAATCCCCAGGGATAATTAGCATAATTTATACAATGTTTCTTTTTTTCTGGGGATTGTGCAGACATGCTCAGTTATCACATGAAGTCTGCCCTACTGTGGGAAGTCACATGATGTCAGACACTTTCCTTTCCTTTACATTTCTGTCCCTTCATTCAATTATTGTTTTAGCTACATTCCAGGTGATACTCCCCCCAGCCCCAGTGATTTGCTCCGTGACCTCCCCCAGCCCCAGAGAATTGCCCCCCAACCCCAGAGAATTGCCCCAAAGCCACAGAGAATTGCCCTATGATCTTCCCCAACCACAGTGAATTGCCCCACAGCCCCATAGAATTGCACAATGACCTCACCCAGCCCCAGAGAATTGCCCCATCACCCCCCAGCCACAGAAAATTGCCCTGGGACCTCCACCAACCCCAGCGAATTGTCCCCAGCACCTGCCCCAGTGACATATACACTGTGTCTCTCTATCTCTCATATATATATATATATATATATATAGATATATAAATGTATGTATGTATGTATATACACTCGCGCACCTGTATAAATACTTTCTTACCTGCCCGATGCTGCACTCCACGGCAGGCCAGAGAGCAGAGGGGGGCCACAGTTGTCCGAAGGGGCTCAGTGGTCCGCAGGGGGCCACAGAGACCTCCAAGGACTGAGGGGGCCACAAGAGGCTGTACTGGTCTGTGGGAGGCCACAAAAGGCAGAGGTCTGCTGGGGTCCAAGGGAGGCCACATGGGGCAGTGTAGGGCCCAAGGGGGCTGAAGGAGGCCGCAGAGGTCTGCGAGGGGCCACACGAGGCTGAGGGGGGACACTGGTGGCAATGGGGGACCACATGGTCTGCAGGGGGCACAGTGAGGCCTGTGGGGTGCCACAGTGGACCATAAGGGGTAGCAGGGGATCCACGGGGGCCACAAAGGTCCATGGGGGCCACAGGCAATAGAGTACCATGCAGGCAATAGAGGAAACGGGGGGGGGGGGGGGCACAGAGATGGGCAGGGGCCATAGAATACCCGAAGGGGCTACAGGGGTCCAAAAAAAAAGTGCCCCCCAGTGGTCACAGAGGATCTGCGGACACACAGGGCGGCCATGGGGACTGTGGGGGGCTGCAGGGGTCCCAGGAGACGGCCGCTGAGGCCACACGGACACTGGGTGCCACAGTGACCTTAGGGGACCCGCGGGGGCCAAGGCAGGGATGCCACTAGAGTGCCGCTGGGGTGCCGCAGTGGCACGATGAGAGGGCCACACGGGACGCTCTGGGCCACAGTGGAGCCAAGGAAGGGTCACTAGGGGCCGTGGGGGCCACTAGAGGGTTGCAGGGGACCCGCAGGGCCATGGGGGCCACAGGGGGCTGAAGGCAGGGTCATGGGGGAGACAGGGGGGGCAGGAACCACAATAATATGTATAAATAATATGGGAGCAGATTGTGGGGGTGCAGTGGCAACCCCCCTGCCTTCCTGTTGCTTTTTAAAATTATATGTACTTATTTTTTTACATACAGTAGACTCTCAGTTAACCAGAAGTCAAGTAACCAGAAAAAAAATTGAATACTGTACTTTAAATATAAAAATAATTTTACAGGGCTCAACAAATGCCAGGAGCCAGTTTGTCGTGTCACAAAATGCTTACAGGCACCTAGATTTCATTCACTGTACGCCTCTGCAATTCAGTGTTACCTGGAAGCAGAAAGGCATTAGTGACTGAGCCAGGCCAGTGTTGGGGTTACATCCCCAAGGGTCAGCACCGCACCCTCCAGCCAAACGTACCTGTGAGAAGTGAAAGCTGCTGCTTCTAGAACAGCCCTCACTGACATATATACTTAGCAGAGAATCCTATGTGCAGCTAATCTAGGCCTCTTTTATTAGTAACTCTCAAGCAACCAGAAACTACATTTATTCGGCATCTACCAATCCCTGACGGTGCCGGATAACTGAGAGTCACAAGTTGAAGATAATGATTTAGAACCAATTACTTAATAATGAAAAACATTTTTTAAACCACTACACCAACAAACTAGAGAAGTGAATATAAATGTTAAACTAACTTCTTTATTTGAAATGTGTGTGTGTGTATGTATGTATGTATGTGTGTGTGTGTGTGTGTATATATGTATATATGTATGTGTGTGTGTGTGTGTGTGTATATATATATATATATATATATATATATATATATATATATATATATATATATATATAATTTCTTTTAAATAAGTAGTCCGCATAATTATTCTTTTTTTTTTTTAAACAAAAAAACAGGCAGTTACTTTTGTATTGACATATGTTTTAGTATAAAACTTAAGGAACTTATTTTTAACAGTAAAGAAAAATATGAGTCTCTGTGGGGATTTAAACCCAGGAGCTTCAGCACCACAGGCTGTAGCATTACATGGTCAGTTGCTACACTAGCAGCTAGAATATAATGAAGTAGTTACATTTGATTCTAATTAATATTAATTATGTTCCATGTGGTACAGAGCTCATTACTCATTTAGGAAGAGGCAACACAGTGAAATAGCCTGACTTCTATTGATCAGAACTCCATGAATTCCACATCAACTGTCAAAAATAAAACACCTTTTCCGCATGCTTTACCACCCTCTGTCTAATGGGCACTTTAATCCTTTAGTCTCAAGTCTTGCAAACTCAGTGTTGTACAGCACTTTGTATAAAAGTGTCAAGTGTATGATAGTTTTTTCACGTGCAGGGCCGTCTGCTCCTTTTGTATCAGTACATATGATCATACCAATGTTGTACATACCTACAAAATGTGTTGGAGCTGCCTCCATAAGACATGATAATAATCAGACTGCCATGAATGGTAAATTTTGCTGTGTCATGTTAAATTCCAGATATATGTTCATTTTTATAATTGTGTGTGTGTATTAATGTAGGCATATTTGTGGTAAATAATGTGGCTTCCAGTTGAAGATTAATTTACAGGCTCCCGGCTGTTGGCATCTCAAAGTCCACCTGCTCTTAATTACTGACCGTTTATGTATCTACAAACTGGTTGAGCAGCTGCTAGTGTTTGTATTCAATATAAAGCTACGGATAATAATATAAGGAGGAAGTCTGGCCATTCTCTACGGAGCTTTTCTTCAGCAGAATTACATCTTTTTTCTTAAACTGACTTTAGTTTCCCAAGAATTTCATGGGAACAATCACATCAGACAGTGTTGTGTTTTACTTTTTGCTTTTCTTTACATTGGTCAGGCTGTATTTTTTGTCTTACTGTAAATCAGTTTTAATGCTGATTAGTATCTCCGTGTATATGATAATGATGGGGGAAGGAATTCAACACTTGTAGATTGTTTTTGCCACAACAGTACTTAGGCTGCAATGAGCGCCGGAGGCCCTCTTCGCAGCCAGCGGCGCAGTACTTAGGCGAGCCTTGCAGCACTGTTCAAGCAAGTAACTCTAAACCCCCCCCCCCCCAAAAAAAAGAAATCATATACAAAAAATTATAACACTCACACACAGCAAAGGGGGAGACAGAGGGAGCCTGGGAGTTAGGTTGCAAGCAAATTTCACCCATATTTAGTGTTTTTCATCACTCAAAAATCGCCTAAGCAAGGAAAAAAATGGCGGATGAAAAATGCAAAATTTCAGAAACCGCATGAAAATGAAGCTCAGCAACGCCAGGCACGCAAAACGTACAAAATACACCACACCGAACACACATTTCACCAACAACGCCAGGCACGCAGGACTTTGGAAAATAAAACCAACGTCAGTCAACGTGCGCCACGCAAACATACACCACACACACAGAGGAGAAAGACACAGGGAAGGGACAGGGGGGTGTCAACATAATCATTAGAGGGATTTTTATGAGATGTGCTGCATACATAAAGGCTACAGAAATGTATTAATCCAGGAGACTTGGATATCCCTATAAAGATCAAAGACCATTGTAGTTTATTTACAAGTAAAGCTCATGTTTGTTTTCTTGGCACAAACTATTAAAATCCATATGCAGTTAGAATAAATAAAAGTATATTTTTTAAAACTATCTTTTCTCCTCAAGCAGAGCTGTGTATCTCCCACTACCTTTGTCATCGGGGCGTGGCAAGCTTGTTCTGGTTGCTGGACTAATAATAGAATCTGACCAGTGCAGGTTCTGCTTCAGACTGAGCATGCTCTGTAAAAGGAACCTTATTCACTGTCACTGGGCGGGGCTTCTGAGGCATGTTACAATAGAGCTGTTACCTCTGTGTAACTAGTAAGCAGGTTTCATGGGGCAGGCAGTGCTTTCAAGCATCAGGATAGTCCTTCACACAGGATGAGCTGTCTGCACCCCTGATAGACACAGGTAGGAGGAGATAACCAACTCTGCTTGAGGGGAAGAACTGACAGTTTAAAAGCTAAATTGTTTTAATTATTTTAAACTGCATACTATTTTTAATAACCTATGCACAAAAAAACAGTGTTAATGCTGTACTGTGGTCCTTTAAAGACACAACAGAAATAACTAAAGGAAAAATAGCATGTATGGATGTTTAAGAGCATGTCGTAAGAGCGGCATTCATGGATGATGTTAATAGAAGTTGTTTCTATGAATGCCGTATAAAGAGAATACAAAAATAAACCACTGCAACCCCTCGCCCCTCAAAAAAATGAAAAGCTTTGCTAACTAACTATCCGCAGCAAACCCCTTGTCTCATATTATCGGTTCTCTCTTTTGATCTAGAATAGGGCCTGACAAATTTATCTCAAATTTAGGAGCCAGCTAACCAATTTTTTAGGACCCTCGCTATGGATATATGTACAATATATATGAATAGTAACTACAAAGTCAGGAGCCGCAACTTTTTAGAAGCTCTGTCTTCCTGGATTTGTCGAGCTCTGAACTAGAATTCATGAAGGACCAACTGAAATGATAAGCAACTTTATGGCGTCTCGGGTTCTGTATTGGTGACTTCTTCCTGTTATATCTCAAATTACAAAGGCTTCTTCCTGCTTTGCGTAGATAAGTATAAAGTAATTTTTGTGTGGTGTAGCAATGCAAATATCTTCTTGCCCCCAAGTGAATTGCTAACATTGGAACCCTTGATAAAGATGAACAATAAAGTCACCCTGTGGGGCGAGGTGAGGAGAAGAGTCCACAAGGCAGGACATGGATCTGGAGAACTTTTGTGTGGAGGAATGATCTTAGATCCCTTTATATGTGATCTCCTCCCTCAACCAGTATTTGAAAAGAAGATTCTGTACTCTTATCGAGGCAAAGCAAGGGGTGGTGAAAGTGTTAATGGCAGGGAGGCCAATCATTTTTGTCTTTGACAAGAAATGTGTATTTTTTTTTTAATAAGAATTGTATTTCTTTGACTAATTTTACTTGGTGTTAGATTAGATCAGAAACATTAGATTTCTCATATTGTCAGTGTAAGATCAACCTGATGAGCAACAAAAATAGTTTTCATAGCATTTTCTGGTAATTTTTGCCAAAGGGGGCCAATAATTCTGTACTTGATGAGGAACACCCAGATAGTTGGAGGTATTGGAAGACAACCATGGAGATGGCATAAATTGCTTAAGTAATTACGCACAAGTTAGGAGACCTACCCACAGTACAAATGCATTGTGGACTCCTTTGCATGTCCCTGCCCAGCATAATAAAAAATGGAACTACAGTGACCCTTTTAAATTGAAGAAATATTAACAGCATTTCCATTATGGGTTAATCTCAAATGTCATTCTATGTCCCTTTAATGTGCCATACTCTAAAAGAACAAGTGTGTATTAAGTGTCCTGAGGTCAGGATGGGTGTGGAGGTCAGGATGACTTACCAGGGTATACTATGAACCTCTTGTTAATGTCTAAACCAAAACCCTGAATGGAACATTTGTAAACGAAAAAAGGCCTCATTGATAAGTGTTGGACATTTTTCTTTCTTTATTTTGGTAACTTGTGTTACCCAGGGGTGATCTGATGTAGACTCCCATGGCCTAAAATAGAGTGGAGGGGATTGCGTGGCTGGGATTAATATTGCGCTACAGCATGGAAGGAATTCGCGGCCCAGCCCTACTTGTTCTCCCGGTTTTGGATGTGATCCCAGTTTGCTTTTCCCTCAGGAGAATTATGATTGATGTGTATCATAACCGAGCTGATAAGCATGCCAATGTCAGCCTCGAAATATCACTTCCTACTGTAATACATCTGTGGGATCACTGCAATTGACAAAAGCACTATACTTGATAATGGGTAAAATAAGCCATGAATGTATTACCATTTATATGCAATTATATTGGAGAGGGAGCCACCATTGTGTTCTCTGCAGATCTTCTATTATAGGTGGGAGGAAACCTTAAATGAACTTGGTATATAATATCCCTGGGTGTCTATTTACTGACATGGACTTTATTTTATTAAGAAGTGCTCATAAGCTCTATTTTGTGCCTAAAATCTTACGAATAAGTGGTTTCACCCCTCTGCTGCTCACGAGGACAGTGTACTTCTAAGTACAGGGTATCCCATAGTAACCAATCATTGGCTGCATTCTGCAACATGCTACTTGAGAGAGGTCACTGGTTGGCTAATTTGAAACTGCACTTCCCAGTTTGTGTATTAATGAGCTGCATTAGCTAAAGTACTTTATTTTATTAAGAAATGCTCTGTTTTTTAATGGCCTAAAAGGAACTAAATAGTATCTGTCCTCTTTAGCCCATTAAGAGACAGACTCGGTAGTACTTGCTGTGCCTCATATTAACCAATCAGTGACCATCTCTGAGCAACGTGCTGAGACATGTTCTCTGATAGGCTAGGATACTACACTGCACATCCAGCCCTACAGAGTCTGTGTATTTGTGAGCTGCAGAGGGCAGACCCATATGAAGAATATTTGTTTGATTTTAGGCAGTAAAAACAGAGCTAATAACACTTCTCAATAAAATAAAGTACATAAAAGAAAAGATATACATAAGTATATTATGTACCTGGTAAAATCCAGGAAGCTTCCTATCGATTCCAAAGGAAACTTAAATTTCCCATAATGGAAATACTCAAAATGCTAGTGTTTCCAGTAGTACTAATGGAAATCTAATGAGAAGCCAAGTGAATGCAGCTCAAAAAATGAAATTTAAAACCTGCAGTAAAGAATAATTGCGTACAAAATGTATTTAATCTATTTATTTATCACCTTTGTATAAAACATGCTAATAGGTGGCGAGTGTCTAATCTTGTGGGTTGCTTTTGTGAAAAAGCACTTTTGCAAGACTTGAAGCTCAAAGAAGGGCCCTCCATGTTCTGCTTGTTGTCAGTATTGTATGTTGTATATTTCCTTGTTCTTCTCCCCTGTACAGCGCTACGGAATATGTTGGCGCGATACAAATAAAAGATAATAATAATAAATATAATAATATTAATAATGAAAGACAAATTCAGTGACTGAAGCATTTAGCAGCTTTTTAATGTCTAACACATTTTCTCATTATCAGGTTATTAGTTATTCAAAGGACCATATAGTAAAAATGGGACTGCAGCAGTCCTTTAAGATCTAAATAACCCTAAATGCAAATAGGAACACCTGTTTTATTTTATGGTCCATATCTACTAAATAGTGAAGCTTGAAGAGCTGTTGGAGATATGATGTATAAGTAAGTAAGTACATGTGGCTCATATAAGCTGCTCAGACTGAATAAACATTTATATCCATTTTATTTCTAAAATGGCCTATAATTAAACTAATTAAACTATTTTTTTCTGTGTCGATATAATTTTTAGCTCCTCTGTCAGTAACTCCACTGGCTTCCCGTAGCCGCCAGAATAAGATTTAAAATCCTAACCCTAACGTATAAAGCCCTCGACAACAGTACACCCCCTTATATTTCTGCTCTCATCTCAAAATACTCTTGCAACCACCCTCTTTGCTCTGCTAATGACCTTCTATCCCCCTCTCTCCTCCTTCTGGACTTTTCTTGCGCTGCCCCTACTCTATGGAACTCCTTGCCTCGCTCCACTAGACTATCTTCCTGTCTCAAGGCCTTCAAAAAGTCACTAGAAATGCATCTCCTTAAAGAAGCTCGTCACCATCAGCCTTAATATGCACAACTGCACACTCTACAGCATAATACCAACCAAAATCTCCTGTGTGGCCTCTTGCCTTACTCACCGCCATCTTGTATCTTATCTCCCTCTTGTATTAAACGCAAACACTTTAGCGAGGTTTCAGACTTGTGCCGGTGCCCTGGGAACAAGCTCTATGTACATTTGATTTTAAGCTTTTAAGCCATGTACTTATACCCTGTATAGCTCTTCTGGAAGATGTTGGAGTGTTACAAATAAAGCATAATAAAGTGTCTATTTGAATATTGTAACATCATTTTATGTTTTTCCAAAGATGAAAAATGGTGATCTATTATTATTATTTGTTTTACTTAAAATATGTATCTGTTAATAGTTATGCAAAATCTTTTAGTAGCCCTAATATATATTTTTTTACATTTTATTTATTTATTTATATATATTGTTTACAAATATAGTGTGGGAAAATGTTATGTTTGTATACACAAATCACCCCAAATAACCTTTGCTAGCCCAAATAAACATCTCAATCCATACTGTCTGTTTTGCCTCTGCTTCTGCTCTATATTTGCATTAAGTTAATTTCCACAAATTGATTTGTTTTATTCCGTCTCTGGGAACATTTTTGTCCTTGGGACTAAACTATATATCTGTGTTTTGTGGAATCTGCAGCAGTATTTATTTATTTTTATAGGAAAGTGAAGAGTAAAAAAAAAAGCTAATTTAATATCTAGCGTAACGGCATAAAATTTAGAGTTGTTCTTCCCAGGAATCTTCAGTCACTGGGCGACACAAAGGAGTAGGTGGGTGACGCAATGTAGCACCTAAGTGGGCACACAATGTGCGCCTGCCCCACATTGTCCTCCTAAAGCCAGGTGGCACTCCAAAACTGACCAAAAATGGCTTTGGGAGAGCAGAAATAACAAACTCAATGTTGTCTAAATTGGCTGGGAATAAAACCGTTTTGCTTTGCAGCATTACTGTGAATCAATCTTTGGACGTTCCCTGTTGTTGTTGCATTTATATGCAAACGAGTGTCTCACAGATATTAATTTTCTGCTTTGATGTGCTAATTAGTATTACAGTCTGCTTATCTGTCTCTGTAGTGGCCAAATAAAGATCTACAATGTTATCTGGTAGTTAGACCCATCTCCCACCCTGAACTCTGAGCTACATGTTAGCACTCTTAGCAGCAAAATAATAAAAAAATGAAATCCGCTTTCTGTTGGGGTGAAAGTGTCCCTTTAATGTTTTATAGTAAGCACCTTTGAGCCCCTCCTGTTTTCTGGATATTCGAGAACATGTTCCTCTTCGAGAGCATTAAAGGGCCACTGAACTCCCTGTAAGTGCTCTTCATGTTGTGATAGAGCACAATATTGTATGTTAAAACAATCTATATATTTTTTAATTGGACTAAAAACAGTGATATGGTCCAAATTGTGCTGAATAAAGTGGTCCTTTATGCTCTTTTTCTTCATTTTTATTTAAAGAGACATTGAAATCTATTTTTTTTGTTGTATCTGGTATTTGATAATGTCATACTCTGTAATTTTATTTTTTCAAACAATGCTTTTTAACTGTTCTGGCAACCAGTGCCATAATATAGATATATGACATATACTGTCTGCCAATGAAATCTACAGATAAAGATGAGCCAAATAAAAAGATGACCAGATTTTAAATGAGTGAAGCATTTTGCTCCATTTGTAATAGTTATCATGGGCAGGAATTACATTTGTGTATAAATATATACCCATTATACTACTAAAGTCAAGTTAATGATGATGATTTGGTTTGTTACATTTGTTAATAAAATATTGTGTGGACTGAAGGACGCACAGATTACACTTTGGGTTTCCCTGTCATTAGTGTTCAGAATTCCTGAAGTAATTAATCATTTGGTTTTGTATTACAGAAAGACCCGGACTACCTGCGGCTGTGGTTGGACAGTTTCGTTTCCAGCTATGAACAGTTCATTGATGCAGATTTTGATGAGTTGCCAACAAGGTAGGCCAACGTCCCCAAAATACCACTATTAATTTTAATTTATATTTTTCAAATTGTTCAAGACTAATATTAAGAACAAAATCATTGTTTCTTCCTTTCACATTCCAAAATATTATTTTGTACCGTGAGGTAACGGAAGCGAACTGCAGTAGATATTCAATAGCAAGACCCTCTTTTTTGCGAGTCTGTCACACATGGAATCATCAAGAACTTCTAAAATGAGGAGTCCATGTACTAATATAAAAATGAAAGGATTGTAAAAGGCACCACATGTTCTCTGCACCATCAGCTAGAGGACGAAAAATCATGTGGAAAAGGTGTTTACATTTTTAAAATTGATCAACAATTCACTTAGATATTGTCATTTTAGTTTAGACTTTGAAGCATAAATAATAAGGCTGGACCTGTAATGGTTACACATTATATTATAGATTTATAGATGGACCATTTACCACCAATATAATAATATAAATAAATGTATGTTTTAAAGATTATTTTATAAAGTCATAGGTTTGATTCCCTTGCCTTCCACTTGTTTTTTGTTTAGTTTAGAATCAATGACTTGCTAATGAAAACATTTTATGAAACCACTAAACACACTTTAAGAAGTAAAAAAATAGTTTAACTAATTTCATTATATATAAAAAAAAAAAAAATTATATATATATATATATATATATATATATATATATATATATACACAGTATCTCACAAAAGTGTGTACACCCCTCACATTTTTGTAAATATTTATATATTTTCATGGGACCACACTGAAGAAATGACCCTCTGCTACAATATAAAGTAGTAAGTGCACAGCCTGTATAACAGTGTAAATGTGCTGTCCCCTCAAAATAACTCAAAGCACAGCCATTAATGTCTGTGGAAATGTCCAAATTGGGCCCAAAGTGTCAATATTTTGTGTGGCCACCATTATTTTCCAGCACTGCCTTAACCCTCATGGGCATGGAGTTCACTTGAGCTTCACAGGTTGCCACTGGAGTCCTCTTCCACTCCTCCATGATGACAGCACGGAGCTGGTGGATGTTAGAGACCGTGCACTCTTCTTCACCTTCCCTTTGAGGATGCCCAACAGCTGCTCAATAGGGTTTAGGTCTGGAGACATGCTTGGCCAGTCCATCACCTTTACCTTCAGCTTCTTTAGCAAGGCAGTGGTCATCTTGGAGGTGTGTTTGGGGTCGTTATCATGTTGGAATACTGTCCTGCGGCCCAGTCTCCGAAGGGAGGTTATCATGCTCTGCTTCAGTATGTCACAGTATATGTTGGCATTCATGGTTCCCTAAATGAACTGTAGCTCCCCAGTGCCGGCAGCACTATACCCTATTGAACAGCTGTGGGGCATCCTCAATCAGAAGGTGGGGGACTGCAAGGTCTCTAACATCCACCATCTCCGTGATGTCATGGAGGAGTGGAAGAGGACTCCAGTGGCAACCTGTGAAGCTCTGGTGAACTCCATGCCCATGAGGGTTAAGGCACTGCTGGAAAATAATGGTGGCCACACAAATTATTGACATTACTACTGTACACTACTACATTTACTACTGTACAGTGGAGGCTTCTGTCGCTCGTCTGCCCACCATAAATTAAATGATTGTTGTGGTAAACTACCTCCCCACAAAATCTACTACACAAGTTAGGATCCAGCCCCACACAGTTGAGTGACCGTAACGTCAAAACAGCTGTACGTGGGTAGGTTTCCTGGCTTGTGCATAATCCATCCTGGGCTTTGCTTGAAGCTGTGTAATACAGCAAGCTTATGCTTAAAGGAAACCATTTTTAAAATGGTATTGATTACAAGAGTGAAGCCTTTGTTGGCACATTTGCATGTCCCTGACCAGGTTCCCAGATTGCAGTGGAATAACTGTATTTCTCGGAATTCTGAACAGGAAATACATTTTTTAACATGTTATATTTATTTATGTATGTGTGTGTGTGTATATATATATATATATATATATATATATATATATATATATATATATTTATATATATTACTAGTTCACTTAATTATTCAAATGGTTGTTTTTAAAATAAACAAAAATCCACACGTTACCTCATATTGACATATGTTTTATTATATAACCTAAAGGACATATTTCAGATTTGTAAGCAGTAAAGAAAAAAAAGGGTCTTTTATTGTGAATTGAACCCAGGACCTTTACCACCACAGACGGCAATGGAATAATCACTTAACTGCTGCCTGATTCTAATTAATATTCATTATATTCTGTGCGGTACAGAGCTCATTACTCATTCAGGCAGACACAACACAGTGAAATAGCCTGGCTTCTTTTGCTCATAACTCCATGATTTCAGCATCAATTTTAAAAATGAAACCCTTTTTCTACATGTTTTTACCTCTATCTAATCATACAGAGCACATTTGGGGACTTCTGTGGTCCTTTAATGTTACATTGTGTTTGCACCAGCTGAGTTATTGAAGTTGTGCACATCAGCTGAACCTCTGGGAGACTTTACTTTGCATACAACCTAACATAAGCTGCTTATAGACTTTCCTTGTAATGGAAATGAGGGTTTCTGAAATGCAATAAATAAAAACATAATTATTTAGAGGTGCAGGAGAATAAATTAGGCAATGGAAGAATATTTTGAAAACAAAACAAAACAAAAAAAACCTTTATAGGAGCTCAATCAGAGAAGGAACTAATCTTAATAGGTTCTAATGATAACCTTCATAGGTTATTTCTGTGGACATGATAACACCATGAGAGCAGCCTTTTTTATCTCACCTTCAAAGGGGGGAATAAGCATTTCTATTATACTTGGCTGACTCTGCTCGTGTTGTGGGGATTCCATCTTGCCTGTAGCTTCGGGGGTAGAGAATCCTGCTGGGCCTTACTTTTCCATTAAGTTCTGCTGTAAAATGTCTATGTATATTGCAGGTTTTCAACTGAATTGAATAGCGATGTTATCGGACTCCACTGCTCCCCTACTTCCTGCTAGGTTCTAATCCTGTTAAACAT
Source organism: Discoglossus pictus (assembly GCA_027410445.1). NCBI lineage: Eukaryota > Metazoa > Chordata > Amphibia > Anura > Alytidae > Discoglossus > Discoglossus pictus. The sequence continues at coordinate 106,254,706 of CM050173.1, read as the reverse complement.
TTTGCACATTAACAAATTGAGTTCTTCAAAAGAGCATCATTTCAGTGGTTCTGGTTCATCTGATATTAGTTTGGGCCTTGCATTTAGGTGTGACTTTGCTAACTGATATTAAAATATGGAAGGTTCCCTGAATGTAATATTAATATAAACTACCTAATTGTTTGTTTGCATATCTAAACATAATTTTCCAAATTATCCCTACCAAGTTTCGTCCCCAGTAGCTCATGGGCACAGTGTTTCTATTGGTACTATACGTGCTAGCCAATCACAGACTGTTTCTCAACAGCATGTTTTAAAATGCAGTCTGTGATTGGTTAGTATATCTAGTACTATAGAGATCCTGTGTGCATGACTTAAGGGGGCAGACCTTTGTGGGGAATGTTTGGAATATTTCTGTGAATAAAAACAGAGGTTGTTAATAAAATGATATTTGCATTTGCTAACCAATACTTAGGTAGTTTATTTTAATATTAAAACAGGGAAACATCCATATCCCTTTAACAGGCTTCCACTGAGTGTTGGTGATTATCTTATTTATCTCATTCCATGGCCACAGTCTAACTATCTCTTATTTATGGGTTATTTTTAGGGTCGATGATGAACCTCCAGGAATATCACTGCTGCCTGACCATATACTGCCGGTCCTTAGGATTCAGCTGTTACATTGTGTGCAGAAGACAGCTGATGGTCTGGAGGAGGAACAGCAGACTCTCTCGCTCCTACTTGTTAAATTTTTTATCATCATTTGCAGGTACTTGTTTGTTTTATATTCAGAATTGCCCATATTGACGAATCTGCACTTTGTCTTCAGTCTCTGAATTTTGGGTGACACAGTGACACAAATGGACTGCCCTAAAAGGATTCTTCAGGTCTCAAAGACAAGCAAATTAAGGAATAGAAACTGCATTGACAAGCTGGTAATATATTCATATGGGAATATGAATACGCTATTAAAAAGTAAGAATATATCACTATCAAAAAAAGTCTGCATAGTTCGGTCTCTGGTATTCCCATTAGTGACATGGATGTGAGAGCTGGACCATAAAGATGGCTGAGTGCCGGAGAATTGACGTCTTTGCTTTGTGGTATAGAGTTCCTTTAACGGCAAGAAGATCCAATCAATACTACTGGAAATAAACAAGACAAACTTTTCTCTGGAAGGTTTAATCATGAGGAGAAAGCTCAAATATTCTGGCCATATCATGAGAAGACAGGATTCCCTAGAGAAGACTTGAATGGTGGGAAAGATTGAAGGCACAAGAAGTAGGGGACTGCAGAGGCAGAGATGGATAGATGGTTCATTGAAGCAATGAACATTAGCTTGAGGAAGCGCAAAGTGCCAGTGGCTGACAGATGTGCCTGGCATGCTGCAGTCCATTGAGTCACAGAGAGTTTGACATAACTGAAGGACTAAACAACAACAGCAACAAGTCATCAATTTGGAAGAAAAACAAGCACATTTAGAGCAATTCAGATAACTTCCATGTTGTATGCCAGTAATCAGCCTGTCCATAGATTTACAGATTGGCAGAGGTTCCCCAATTGTGCAGCATCTTCCATTCAGGTGGTCCGCAGTACAACTGGTATTATAAATAAAAAATAAAGAAGAGTGAAAATGCATAAATAATACAGAAGTACCAAGATACTCAGTGTTATGGTTTACAATAAACATTTTGATCTAGTACAATAGATTATAATTGTTAAAACATTGGCAGAAAAATAATTAGGGTGTACATGAAGACCCTAGTGCACGTTTAAAGTCAGCTCAATATCAAATTGTTGTTTTTAGGTTATTTTTAAAAAGCATGAACTGGGTATACATTATGTTATCCATTTTTTTAGACTCTATCAATCCTGTATTTATAGGCAAATCAATAGCTTGTGAATATTTATAAGCTGCTTTGATGTTAAAATAAAGACCCCCCAATGTTATCTGACAGACCCCTCTCCCAGCCTTATCAAGTACTCTGAGCAGCACATTAGCATGCAGGAGCTGCAAATCAATTCTAAATATTTCAGAAATTGTAGGGAAAAATTGCTAGTACAATGTATAGGCCTTTTTTAATTCGGAGTCCCTTTAAGTGGTCTATTAAGAAAAGCTTTGGAACCACTGGCATTGAGTGTCAAATTTCAGCTGATGCAATAGAGTGAAAGAAAACTTTATGGGCCTTTTGGGGTTGACAAAAAGTGCATGTCTATGTGCTTGACATATCTCAGGATGGCTGGCAGTGCTTGTTCTTCTTACACTTTAAATTAATTTAAGCAAATACATTTTCAGTAGATATTCTGCAAAAATGTTAAAATCTCAGATTTTTGTCATGTCTAATAAAGCATTAGAATATTTTTTTTATTTTATTTACATAAAATTTAGTGATATGAACAAAGACAACTTTTGAAAACCTTAGGACTTCACTCTTAAACACCACAACAGTCCCCATATCTGATCTGTACCGTTAGATAGAGGGTGAAAAAGCATGTGTGACAAGTGTTTTCCTTTTTAAAATTGATGCAGAATTCACGGAGTTCTGATCAATATATGTCAGGCTATTTCAGTGTGTTGCCTCTTCCTGAATGAGTAATGATCTCTGTACAACGGAAGATGCAATGCATATTAATTAGAATAAGTTGTAGAAGCTTAGAAGGCAGTGCTAACTGCTTGATTATATTTTAGAAGCTAGTCTATCCACCGATCAGAGGTTCTATCCCGTTGTGTATGCGCATGAAATCGCCAGCACTGACAGCTGCAGTGCCAGCAAGTATCCGCTAGATGGCGACGTCAGGTTTCATGGAAAACCTATAATTATTCCCCCTCCGACGTGGCACAACTCAACGGTGCTGAATTGACAGCGAGGCCATTGCTATGTTCAGCGCTGGCACTCGACGCAGGCACCCGGCCCTCAGAGCTCAAGGCCTCTTCTGTCGCGAGCTTTATATGCAATGTGCAGCACTATTCCTAAAATTGGCAGCGCCATCTAGCGGTTGGTGGCTGCACTGCAGCTGCCAATGTTTTGTGTAAGGGAAGAGCAAAAGGACCCCAATCAGATAGCATTGCGGGTAAGGTTATAGTCTGAGCTGGTGAACTTCCTATATTGAAATATATCTGTTTGAGTTAATGCCTGATGGGACTGCACCTCAAATACACTGTCCTGGAGGCTGAGCTGGACCCAACATAGACCTCCGTATAGTGGCTGTTCAGCTTATAATTCTCTGGACCTTCCACACTCATAAGCAAACATTTATTATTTAGTTTGTTAAAAATCCTACATTTTTCATTGTACTAAAATTTTCTATCAGAAATATTTTATACATTTAAAATATGTTTGCATGAATCTTAAATGTTATCACCTAAAGTAAATAAAGTTAACAACAAAACAACACATAAATAAATGAAGAATAGTGTTTGCACCCTCTTATTGTTAATTTAAAATTATTGGTAATAACAAATACTCTATCTGTTGAATGATTTAAAAAAAATGCGATTTCCTACTGTAAAATAAAATTGAAGTTTGCTTTCTGATCCAGCAACAAAAAGATGTTTAAACATTATCTTAACGAGAGATCACTGCGTTTAATTATTGATAAGCCACTGCATTGCGTTTGGTGCTGTCGGCTGCACAAATAAAACAGGCATGCCCCAATCTAGGCCGCTGCACAAAAAATGTGTGTAACTTATTCTTTTTTTAAAAATGTATTTGGTCCTTCAGTATATGAGCGTAACAAGAACGTATAACTGTTTCAGAAACCTGTCCAATGTGGAGGAGATCGGAAGCTGTTCTTACATCAACCACGTGATCACAATGACGACGCTCTATGTGCAGCAGGTGAGCGTGTTCTGCGGCCAGTGTAACATTACAGCTTTCTGTGCTATCATGTTCACAAGGCGCACCCTGCAATGCTTTAAAGGGATATAGAAGGTTTCTGGATTATACAAAATATGTACTATTACGGTTTATCGGTTTACGTTTAAGTACTTTATTTTATTTGGAAGTGCTTATAAGCTCTGTTTTACTGCCTAAAATCAAATTGTACCTTCTTGAGTCTACCATCTGCAGCTCATGAAGAAACAGACTCTGCTATGCCCCATACTAACCAATCCATGACCAGCTCTCAGCAACATTCTGCAGTGTGATCCCTGATAGGCTCAGACACTACATTGCATATCTAGCCCTACAGAGTCCAATATGCTGCAGAGAGTAGATCCATATAGGGACTATTTGTTTGATTTTAGGCAGTAAAACGTAGCTTATAAGCACTTCTTAATAATGCAATGTACATGAAAGTAAATAGATACATAGGGATATTATATACCTGGGAAAATCCAGAAAACGTCCATATCCCTTTAAGTACTGATAAGAAGACTAGACTGGTGGGAGAATATCTTTAGTTGAATTAGTAAATGCAGAGCTTTTTTTTCCTAATATTAAATTACATTGTTTTAATAATTTCCAAGTGTAAATATTTATATTGCTATTGGCAGGGGAGGACATTTTTTCCGAAGTTTGATATTTAGCAATTTTTTGTATTTTACTACGTAAAATATTTTTTAAAGGGTCACAGCAGAGGTTTCAGAGTGTCATGAATACAGGTTATCTCTTCATTGAAAATATGACCATTTTTGTTTATTTTTGCAGTTAAAAAGCAAAACCAAGGAGAAGGAATTCACAGACCAAACACCCATTGAAGAGTTTGTAAGACACGCACTGGCGTTCTGTGAGAGCCTGTACGATCCTTATAGAAACTGGAGGCAAATAACTGCAGGGTACATTGCAGGCTTGTATAACATGTTGTGTACTAAGATAGCCACAATTTTCTTTTACTTTGTTGTTTGTGAATAAATTCATGCTTTTACTTCTTAATTAGTGGTTTGTGTAAGGGGCCACTTAATTCAGCACAATTTGAACAACTTCACAGTAAATATTTCATAAAAGCATGTTGAAATATTTTTTTTGGTTTTGAAATATGGGCATTTTTTTAATAATAAAATAAAAGTTGTATTTACATGTGTAGTAGACTGCCCATATGCTACTGCATCACTGCAAGCCCCCCGGCCGGCTTGCTTATATTTCCAGTTTGAAGCTAACAGACCTCGTAATGTAGGTTTCTGCTCTCTTGGCTCTCTGGAATTTGAGTAAAGCCGTCCAGTGATCTGCTTCGGTGGTGGTGCTCCATGTAGTGATGAAAACAAAAAAAATGAACCCTTATTAAATCTATTTGTGCAGTCATGGAAAGCTGCACTCACCTAAAACAGGTCAGCTATGAGTTAAATGGTAAGCGCAGTGTAAATTAAGTCCAGGGTGAAGCTGCTATCAGTCATAGCCTTCACTTAGAGAATCCTCACAGTCTACATTCAGCAATCTGTCATTACTTGTGCAACAGCCAGTGGGCAGGATAGACTTATATGTAAACATACATTTAACATTGTAGATTGTTTTAGCTGTGACTAGTGTATTTAAAAAAAGTAGATCATTTTAACATACCTTGAAGATCACTTACAGTGAGGTAAATGGCCCTTTAATGAAAACGCTAACTAGTCTAAAGCTGACAAATCAATTAAATTGATGCGGTCATCCCAACAGGAAATGTTGTTTAATCCCATAGAGCATTACAAACTGTCTATACAATTTATTAGCTGTTTTTCTCTACAGTAAATCATTCCTGAGATATTCAACAGTGAATAATAGTGCGTGCCTCAATATGAGTGTAGAGTGTAGGAGGGGAACTAACTGCATATTACCATTGGGGGACATCATTTTGTCACCACAAGCATACTGTAATTCTAATTAGTACATCGAAGCAGAGAATATACTTTGAACTTACTCAGACATGTTTAGTGAATGTAGGCCTATTGGTTGTGTAAAAATTAAACCCATTATTCATTGCTACGTTAAGATTGCTAGTGGTTAATTAGTGAAAAAGACCTTGCCAACAAATTACTTTTATATTTTTAAAGGGACACTGTAATAGATTTTGTTTTGTAGTTTGAATTTCAAATAAGAGTAATAATGAAAAAATTAAAGCCACATTTGCCCACCCAAAGTTTTACATATTTTTACTCCCTTTGGGCCTCATTCTATTATCGTCCGTAAATCGTCCGTAAGGCTGCGATTCCTTGCGGGGGTTCAGTTAACTCGCGATTCTATTATACGGCCCCGCAAGGATCTCCCCTTACTGCCGGACGCATATCTTGGAACCGGCCGTAAGCTCTGAAATCTAAAAAATAAAAAATAAATTCAAGCCTGCACTGTACAGCTCTGTAAATGCTAGGGATCATATTGGGGGACATGAGGATTAAAAGTAACCCCCTCTCAAGCTTGCACATCAGCCCAAACCCGAGTTTAAATTAACTGTTTATTTTCCGGCTGCGGCGTGGGCGTGTCTGAGGTGCTCCAAGCACTCTGGACTTTTTACATGGATATTTTACGTATATTAAAAAAAAATTATTTTACGGATTTGAGTATAGGGTAATTATGTGCTATTTTTGCTAACACCGAATATCACTTTATAGACTCCGCAAAGTGCAGGATGGCTTAATTTGAGCTATTTTATGTGCTTAATTGGTGCTAGCGGGACCTCTTTCCTGCAAGTAAGCTGCGGCTCGTTTTTAGCTTTGCAGAGAGGGTTCCCGGAGCAATAGAATCGCAACCAGGCTTTTCTTACGCCCGATTTCCTTGCGGCCGTTTTAGATGAAAGGATTTCCTCCGGCGCGATCGGCCGCAAGAGATAGCAAGGCGCCGGCCGCAAGCCTGCCGGAGTCCCCGGCCGGAGGGGAATAGAATAGCCGGAAAGCTTGCAGCCGGTCCTTGCGGCCCCGCAGCGGCTGCGGCCGATAATAGAATGAGGCCCCTTGTGTTTACTTACTCACCACTAGGGGCACTACATTTCCATTGTCTCTACCTTTCTTATAGTGTGTTCTAATCTGCTGCACTAAACTTTGTAAATAATAGACAATTTTGTAAGTACATACTGTGATTACAGCCAAAACAGACCTATGCAATGCAGTAGACTGGGATGCACTAGATGAGAGGATAATTAAACAGGAATACCCCCAGAGGTTTCCAGTCAATAAAAAAAAAAGGGGTGGTGCGAATGTGCCTTTAATTTTTTACTGCCATTTACATTCATATTGAAAAGTTCTTTTATTAGAGTTTATATAAATATTTCTAGACAAAATCAAATTTAGCAATCTCAGAAATATAGATGATCTCTTTTCTGATTGTAAATGTCTTCTTTTACATAGAACTATTCTCAGTCCAGTGGAGAAGAGCAGACAGAAGTATAAAGCTGCCCCTCTTACAGTGGAGTTTATACCATTCTTTTATCGTGAGTACAAATGGTTTATTAGCGGAATTTTCTTTAGAATGAGGTATTCTAATTTACATTATTTTAAATTGAAATTCTTGTTGTTTTAGAGTGTTTTCAAGAAAGTGAACACCTCAAGGAAAGCTTAAAATGCTGCTTGCTACATCTCTTTGGAGCCATTCTATCTGGTGGGCAGGTAAGAGGAAACCTCATTCATAATGATTCTTATAGCCCAATATATTTCTAATTTTTCTGATTTGAAGGTCTACTGCTATAATAACATATGTTCAAAAGCACATTTTTACATATTCAAAATAAAATTTAAACTCACATAATCAAGAAGGAATACTCCAAGATGGTGTTTTGGTTTTTGTATGAGGAAAATACACAGCAAGTCTTTTTCATAATTGATTTCAAAGCATCATCATGTATAATTTGCTTATTTCATGATTAGTTCTTAAGATTAGTTCTTAACTTGGTTGTTGTTCATTTTTAGTGTTTGACATAATCGTTTACAGATGATTATTAGCAGAGAAAAAACGGGGTTTCAGACATAATCAGCCTTATTAAATTGCGATTCGGCCAATTGAAAATGGCTCTATATAAGCACATAGCATATTTGTTTTACAAAGATTTTTAGTTAGTGAACTTCTATCCATAAGCAAGGTCTTAACTAACTAAAAACTTCTGTAAAACAAATATGCTATGTTCTTATATAGAGCCCTATTCAAAGGAAGCCATGTTTGAAAAAGGCTATGGACTGAAGAGCGAGGCATTTGTGGGCACATTTGCATGTCCCAGCTCAGCTTCCAGAATGCAGTGGGAATGCAGTTTTTCTCGGAATTCTGAGCTGGAAGCAGGTTTTTTTGGTTTAGACATTCAGATGTGAACACAGATGTACTATTTATGTACTATATATATATATATATATATATATATATATATATATATATATATAATATATTTTTATGTCCACTAGAGTTCAGACTTGCTCCATGGTCTAACTATAAAATAAGACAGAATGTCAATATGTCAGAACCTACCATTGTTTCTTATATGCAGCTGCTTGGTCGCTCTTTGCTTATACAAATATAAATGGGCGAGGGAGTACCCCGGATACATTTATTATACATGTTCATGGTGAAACATCTGTGTGAAGATAATTGGCAAATTATCTCATCTCCTGTTTATGAGGACTTAAAACAATCTGGAATATCTGTGTACAATAGAATAATGTTTAACCCTTCACGTAAGAATTGTCAAATAGTATTTATATATATGTATTTACAATGGTAAGTAATAAACAAATAATTTGATAAAGTAGATGGTGTATATGATCTTTTGTATGTGTGTGTGTGTGTATATGTATGTGTGTATATATATATATATATATATATAATTTGTCTGTGTGTATATTATTGAGATAAAAACAAATTGAATGTACATTATTATTTTTTTGTGACTGTGTATTCTGTTATAGAGGAATGCACTACAAGTCATCTCACCAGCCACCATAGAAGTCCTGATGCGAGTCTTGGCAGACTGTGACACTTGGGATGATCATGACCCAGAAGACGTGAGTCGGAAAGCCGAGCTGACTCTTAAGTGTCTGACAGAAGTGGTTCACATCCTATTGGTTAGCAGCTCTGACCAGCGGCAGGTGGAGATCAGCACCATTTTGGAGCATTACTTCAAGTTACTGAACTCAGATCACTCCGCTCTGACCAGTTTGAGGAGGTCCAGGCAGTGGGAGAGCCGGTTCATCACACTACAGATACGGATGCTAAGTATGTTTTTCAGCTCCCCGCCTAAAGATATACTTAATTTACTTTAATACAAGTCACCCTATATGCTGTGCATATAGACAAATATATTAGAAGACAATATAATTGTTTACATACAATTTGAGTTCTTCTGTAATGTTAACATATTTGACATCAAACAAAATAATTAAGTACATGCAGGTACACAAGGTCTATGTCCCACATTTCGGGAACCTCCTAACTCCTTTTAGGAGCATAAATTCAATTAGTTTGATTATACCCATCTAGGGTTTGCTCTTTAACTTTTTAAATTAGCCTTTGCTAAATATTCAGTGGGTCATCAGTTTGTTTGGTGACTGTTAAACAAGGACACATTTTGATACCCTTTGCAGGGGCTGTATGATTGATTTGTTCCAGTTTTTAAAGTGTGTGCATGTTTTTATGGTTTGAATGGCACATACCAGTGTTGCATAATTTACTGATGGAATACAGCATACTAAATTTGGGATCAAATTTCCATTCAGTTAGTAGGTTCCCCAAAAGTGGGACATAGGCCTTGTGTGGCTGATTGTATATTTTCCACAAGTCAACATATTATCTACCTCATACCTTTTTGAAGAATATTCCCTCATATATACTTTTTGAGTGTGCCATCTAGTTTGGAGCATTTTAATATTTTAACAAGAATTTAAAAAAAGTTTCCTATTCTTATTTTTCTTATTTGGTACTTACTTATATTTTGGTGTTTCTTTGGAGCTTGTCTATTTTGACTAAACATAGTATAATTCTATAAAAGGGTTATGGATATCTGTAATAATAATAATTATTATCATTCTCTAATTAAATTTTATGTACTGTGTGTGTCTGTGTGTGTCTCAGGAGTCCATTAACCTGTCTATCAAAATGAATTCTGGTCGCACATTTATCACAACTATTTTTTCTACCAGAAACCTCCCCATGTATTCAGTTTTGTGTGGCGTGTATGTATTGTCGGGATTATTAAACGACATGTATTTTCTAAATACTTAGAATAATAAATTTTAAGTTCAGAATCAATTTATAGACACATATTCCTCTCTATAAAATAATATTTATTGATAAAAACAAATACCAACTAATCTAATACATTTGTATCAAAAATAATGTATCAGATTAATTGCAAATAAATAGCCAGTAGGCTATGATTAGGCGTAGCTCTGTTGGCCATCTTGGAAATTTAAACAAAAAAATAAATACAAATGATTTTAGTTCAATTAAGTTTCACTAAGCATAATTCTAGTAAATATAACAACAATGTACCTCTTAATATAATATATTGGATATAAAATCTCAAGCATGTGCTTCCATAATAATATGCCGTGGGTTTTGGCAATTTATATGGTGATATTATTAATATCAATAACCTTTATTAATATTAATTAATAATTTACATGTTTCACATATTTGCCAATTTTGACTAATTTCTGAATTCTTATTACACAATATATTAAGAGCATTGGCTTCATGAAATAAACAGAACTGTATTATGTGAGAATATATTTATTGTAAAGGAATAAAAATAATAATACAGTATATTTTAATAACAATTTGGTATAACAATTGTAACAGATATATCAAGGTACATCAATTATAAAGTGTTAGTTACTATTACATTATCCACATAAACATATAATAAGACATGCCCAATATGCTTTAATGTTATAATTAAATGAGATGGTTTTAATTATTTTCGTATGTTACACGTATCTATTAAGCTATCATACCCTTTTAATATCTTATGATTTTATAGTATTATCTCTAATAAAGATGTTATCTCTAATAAAAAGAGAACATATTTTTAATTACAATTAAGTATCAAATTTATTAACCTGCTATAAAAGCTGATATTTTGTAATATTTGTAAAATAAACTTACAAATGATATGTCAACTTACAGTTTATAAGTTATAGTGATATATCGTATATATCCGATAATATTGATATAGCAATTTATTCTATATTATATTAATAAAATAGTTCAATGATTGTAATGAAAAAGAAATCATATGATTGGAATTCTGGATCTTTTGAGAATTTCTTGATATGTGATTGTGTAAACTCTTTTCCTAGTTTCTTTGTAGAATGCATGTTAAGTTTTATATGTGTTTGGGAAAAAACCCAGTAGTTTTAAAGTATTCTTTTTGAGAGTTTACCAAGTGTATCTATGTGTCTCTTCCCAGGAAACTGTCCGTTGAGAAAATGCGTGGATGTGTCTGTTTCTCTCTAGCTCTCCCTACAATTTGTTCTCCATCTTATTTTTTCTTTCAGTCTCTTTCTGCCCATAATTCTACCCACAACTTCATTTGCCTCACAAATTCCAATCAGGACATGTCTTTGTTAGCCAATCAAATGTTCTTATGATGTCATCACATATTTAAATCTTAATAGTGAATATATATTTTTATAGAAACATTTCAAATTATCATAAGAATGTCCATAAAATCACTAATGAACTTTGACATAAACAAGCTATAAACCAAATTATAACCCAGACATGGGCCCTTATTCAATTGCGATTTGGCCAATTGAATAGTGCTCTAAATAAGCACATAACATATTTCTTTTAAATAAGTTTTTAGTTAGTGAAAACCTTGCTTTTCGATAGATGTTTACTAACTAAAAACTTCTTTAAAAAAAATATGTTATGTGCTTATTTAGACCCCTATTCAATTGGCCAAATTGCAATTGAATGAGGGCCTTGGTGAATAAAAAGTGTCATTATATTTATACACAGGAGAAATTAATTGTCTTGAGAACTAATCTTTGCAGATGTAAAATCTATATATGTATGGGAATTTAAAGGAGTATTCCGTTGTTTCAAACCTTATCTTTTGAATTTGCTTAAGTATTTGTCTTTACATAACAAAGAAGCTTTTTAGAAATTTCCCTCAGTGAGAAATAAAAATAGAAAATATATTTTACATAGAATATTCTCCACAATGGAAATGCATACACACACACACACACACATATATATATATATATATATATATATATATATATATATATATATATATATATATATATATATATATATACAGTCAGGTCCATAAATATTGGGACATGGACACAATTCTAACCTTTTTGGCTCTATACACCACCACAATGGATTTGAAATGAAACAAACAAAATGTGCTGTAACTGCAGACTTTCAGCTTTAATTTGAGGGTATTTACATCCAAATCAGGTGAACGGTGTAGGAATTACAACAGTTTGTATATGTGCCTCCCACTTTTTAAGGGACCAAAAGTAATGGGACAATTGTCTGCTCAGCTCTTCCATGGCCAGGTGTGTGTTATTTCCTCATTTTCCCATTTACAAAGAGCTGATACAAGCTCCAGAGTTAATTTCAAGTGTGCTATTTGCATTTAGAATCTGTTGCTGTCAACCCGCAATATGAGATCCAAAGAGCTGTCACTATCAGTGAAGCAAGCCATCATTAGGCTGAAAAAACAAAACAAACCCATCTGAGAGATAGCAAAAACATTAGGTGTGACCAAATCAACTGTTTGGAATGTCCTTAAAAAGAAAGAATGCACCAAGGAGCTCAGCAACACCAAAAGACCCGGAAGACCACGGAAAACAACTGTGGTGGATGACCGAATAATTCTTTCCCTGGTGAAGAAAACACCCTTCACAACAGTTGGCCAGATCAAGAACACTCCCCAGGAGGAAGGTGCATGTGTTTCAAAGTCAACAATCAAGAGAAGACTTCACCAGAGTGTATACAGAGGGTTCACCACAAGATGTAAACCATTGGTGAGCCTCAAAAACAGGAAGGCCAGATTAGAGTTTGCCAAACAACATCTAAAAAAGCCTTCACAGTTCTGGAACAACATCCTATGGACAGATGAGACTAAGATCAACTTGTACCAGAGTGATGGGAAGAGAAGAGTATGGAGATGGAAAGGAACTGTTCATGATCCAAAGCATACCACCTCATCAGTGAAGCATGGTGGTGGTAGTGTCATGGCGTGGGCATGTATGGCTGCCAATGGAACTGGTTCTCTATTATTTATTGATGATGTGACTGCTGACAAAAGCAGCAGGATGAATTCTGAAGTGTTTCGGGCAATATTATCTGCTCATATTCAGCCAAATGCTTCAGAACTCATTGGACGGTGCTTCACAGTGCAGATGGACAATGACCCGAAGCATACTGCAAAAGCAACCAAAGAGTTTTTTAAGGGAAAGAAGTGGAATGTTATGCAATGGCCAAGTCAATCACCTGACCTGAATCCGATTGAGCATGCATTTCACTTGCTGAAGACAAAACTGAAGGGAAAATGCCCCAAGAACAAGCAGGAACTGAAGACAGTTGCAGTAGAGGCCTGGCAGAGCATCACCAGGGATGAAACCCAGCGTCTGGTGATGTCTATGCGTTCCAGACTTCAGGCTGTAATTGACTGCAAAGGATTTGCAACCCAGTATTAAAAAGTGAAAGTTTGATTTATGACTGTTAATCTGTCCCATTACTTTTGGTCCCTTAAAAAGTGGGAGGCACATATACAAACTGTTGTAATTCCTACACCGTTCACCTTATTTGGATGTAAATAAACTTAAATTAAAGCTGAAAGTCTGCCGTTAAAGCACATCTTGTTTGTTTAATTTTAAATCCATTGTGGTGGTGTATAGAGCCAAAAAGATTAGAATTGTCTCGATGTCCCAATATTTATGGACCTGACTGTATGTATATATATATATATATATATATATATATATATATATATATATATATGTGTATGATTTTAAGTCTGCGAGTTTCAATCCTGCGCGGTGCTTTAGGGAAAGCGCTATGGACACCGGATTCCAAGCTCAAAGACAGGGCCATCCATTAATTGCAATGTGTGAATCTTGAACTTGTCATTGCCTGTAACTTAACTTATGTATAGCGCTACGGAATATGTTGGCGCGTTACAAATAAATGATGATGATAATAATAATATATATATATATATATATATATATATATATATATATATGTGTGTATAATAAAATATTAGTACATTGGTTATAAAAGAAAGGTTAATAATAGGATTATTAAATTATAATGCCCATATAAAATTGGATTTTATTCATCAAAAGGTCTGACAGTACAAGCAGTCACATCATAAATATTTTTTTTATTCTTTATCGCAGTCAGAAAAATCTTATGAGTGCACCAATACACTGATCATATCATTTGTTTGTCATTTTCAGACTGTATGAAGTCCATGTTAAACTGCACAGACAGACCAGTCCTCCAAGCTATTTTCCTTCATAGTAACTGCTTTGAGCACCTTATTAGACTCCTTCAGAATTTCAGGGTGAGTATCCTGTGACAGAGGCAATTCTTTCTTTTGTTCTTATCTGCAACCTCTCTTCTTATTTTGTTATAAGGAGTGATCATTTTATATATAAAATGGCTCATTAGATGTTCCGGGCTGTGCATTTTATTGTAGCTTCTGCATTAGTTTAAAGACATGCTCTAATGTCTGCTCCATTTTTACCAGGATCTGACTAGAACAGGGATGGGCAAGTTCTGTCCTGGAGGAACACACATAAGTCTGGATTTGAAGATATCCCTGCTGTGCGCAGGTGAGTCAATCACTTCTTCAGTCCTCCTGATTGACTCACCTGTGCACAGAAATTATATCTTCAAATCCAGACTTGCTTCTGCCCCTCCAGGACTGAACTTGCCCACCCCTGGACTAGAAGGTCCAAGTCTAAATAAAGCTTTATTGACCTTTTTTATACTAATATGCATGTGCTAACTGCAACAGAGGCATTCATCTTGTAGTGTCAAGTCATTATAAAGAATACTGTTTGCAACTTCCATTATGATGTGTTATGCATTGCATATTTATAGTAAGACTAGCAATAGGATTTTAGGCCACAGTCCTTTTTTTGTTATTTTTTATTTTATATGAACAAAGTTTACTTTATACTATGCAGCAGATTGTGTTGTCCATGTGTAATAATTTAACCCAATAATTATTGCTATGTTAAGCTTGCCAGTGGTTAATTAGTGCCAATGTGTTGATTTAATATTTACGTTTTTACATGCATAATGTGCATGTTCCTGTTGAACGTGAGAGGCCTCTACCTTCCTGGCTGCTGCTAATTGTTAACACACCTCTATGCAATGTTCTTGTCTTCATCCCGCAGCTCTTGTTAAGCGCTAACACTAGAGGGGCAGACAAGAGTGAAAAAGACCTTGCCAACAAATTACTGACAGAAATGAATGATAACCAGGTATTCATAGCCACAGGAGCTGAGTCTGGACTAACCACTCATCAAGATAACCTTTCCTCCACTTTATTTCAACTCAATTTGCGTCTTTTTTTTTAATTAATCTTTTTATCCTCTAGTACAGATGGCACCTCGTACATCTAGGGGCTTTGTTAGCTTTTCATTCTGTAATTTATGTGTATTTTAAACGTGTTTAAAATATAATTCAGAGCCTTGGTGCATATGAACGGGTCTCTTCCTCAATCATATCAGCCAAACCTGCAAATATTTACTAAAATGTACGGTGTGATCTTTTTAACTTTACTATTTTATAAGCTTATATCAAAAGACATATTATTTATTCTAAATAGGGCACTTATTTTAAGTTCAGTCCTAATCTGCAAATTAGAATTCAAGCAAACAAATACTACAGTTTATTCAAAATATCTTAATCTGTAATATTTATATTAAAATTATCCTTCTGCAAGATGTTTTACAGACGTTAAATACATTTTTTATCAAATTGTGTTGAGGTAATGTGGAGGAAAAAATGAAATTAGGATGACAGTGTGTATGTATGTATATATATGTATGTATGTAGTATAACATTTTTCTCTTCTCTCTCAGCATTTCTGTGGATTGGTATTCTGGTGTCCTGTGTGTGTGTACAATACATCTGAGTGTGTGGTGTTATTTATGATGCATTGTGAATATTTACATTCTCAACAGACCAAAGTTATTGTATAGACAAAATAAGACACATTCAATGGCAGTTTTCATAAAAATATAATTAAGAATATAGGAGTGTCCAGATATCAGCAAGTAAGAATGATCCTGCATAAAGCACACTGTCCTATTCATCCACATCCGTTTCTTCAAGAAAAGGGGAAAATCATGTTTATTAACATTTTTATCCCTAAATTGAGTGCAACCTCTGATGTGAGATATTCTGTACAAAAAATTACACCTATTAATAACAAACACTTTGGCTTACTTTTGGCAAGAGCAACACAACATCCCTGTTGTTCCTTAGAGGGGGTATTGACCTTAATATTTAATTTACCTGAGGTGTTTTGGCTCCAAATTCTCCTGTCCCGGCTTGGAGGGTATTCTTGTATAGCTAATAGTGTGGATATTCACCACAAACTCAAGCTTGTTGTCAGGATTTATCAGCATCTGTGGAGAGGATGAATTAGTTTATGGTAAGTATTGCCTTCCTGTGGTCATTTTGCTCTATATGATCTTTTGAAAGGCAAAAATGTTCTTATATAGAAAATAAAATAAACACAATCTATGCATTTTTGCCATTAATATCAAATACCGGTAATTCTTTAGTGCAAATATCTGTTTTCTTTTGTCATCGTATCCTGCTACTTTCTTGGGGGACTGCCCTTTTATTTAAATAAACTTCCAATACTGCTACTGAAATTGTGTAGAAATACATTTCCTGTGCAATCTGTTACCTCCCATCGAAGGAAAAATATCAGTAAAAAACAAAATAGTAGATTTCACAGTAGCATTATTGCATAGAAAAAGTAATGTAATTGGGGCTGTATTATATTTTTTCAATTCTAAAGATATTTTGCCTATTTTCAAGTGTAGTTCTTGAGAACAGTGTACTCTATGTACATGATTATTGTGGTTATTTAAGATTGGCTAGCATGGTGCTCTCGTTATACCTCAGTTTACATATTAACTGAAATAATATTGTATTTTTATGTTGAAACAGAAGTATGTCCTGTGTTATGTGCATGTGTGCGCCTTTTTCTTCTCTATCATTGCTTGGCTATCAGACGTGCTAATGGTGCTGGTGGAGGGTCCTTATAGACCAGTGGTGTGTAGGTTAAACAACGTTCTCAAATCAATGGGAGTGGACATTTGAAATGATTAACATGTTTTAGTTGTGATTTCTGCAGAACACTCACAAGCCAGAAGAAGGAAATCACCCTCCTGTGTGTAACTTTATTTTCTATTATTTTTAGGTCTTTCAGGAACAGTTAGATTGTTTATCAGTAACAACCATGCAAGCACTTACAGCAGTGAAACACAGATCTCCTGCTGCAAAGGTGACATTTACAGTTACTCTCACATTGGACTTTTGTTTTTTATATTATTTACTATAAAATAAATATATTATTAATAACTGTCATTTCCAGGTGTAAGGAAATAATTATTTGGTTCATGTTTTTCTTCACAATTTAAGGAAGTATTTAAGGAAAGAATTGGCTATACACAGTTCTTTGATGTGTTAAAATCTTTGGGACAACCATCACGGATGTTGCTGGAAGAACTTCTTAATATGGTGAGATATTTGCCAGTTATTGTTTTCAGTTTGCCCTCTCTTTATCTTTAAAAACAAAATCACTGTGTCCATGTTATGTGCATTATATTTTTAGGGAAAAAGCCTACAGGACCACAAAAGTCACCATATGTACTTGGCACCACCAGTTAGAGGGTGGGAAATCATGTGGAGAATTTGTTTACATTTTTAAAATTAACCAAAAATTTTAGTTTAGTTCTTGAAGCCGACCCACAAGAATCTGCATAAATAATAAGGGTGGTGTCTGTAACTGATACACATTATATTATATATTTACACGTTTTATGAGAGCAGTGTGACGTGTAGTAGTAAGTGTTCTGTTTTGAAGATTATTTTTCCATTGGTCAGTAGATTCCCGTTCCACTTTTTCCACATGCGTTTTTGACTGTCTAATTGTGCAGAGCAGATATGGGGAATTTTAGTGGTCCTTTAATTTTAGCAGACTACAACTTTTGCTTAAGGGACTCAATGTTGTCTGCCATCCACACTTCTTATGCTCTGCCCTTTTTGTCTCTGCAGGGAGGGAGATTTGCGGTATCATTAGTTTTTTTAGATTAACTTCTATTATTTGATACTTTCCACACTCTTTGTACTTGCTCAGAAGCAAGCAAGTCTAAGCGCTGTAATCTCTCATGCACTGGGCAAGAAGGACTACTACCATATCAGCCTCCATACACTAGCACTGGGCAAGAAGGACTACTACCATATCAGCCTCCATACACTAGCACTGGGCAAGAAGGACTACTACCATATCAGCCTCCATACACTAGCAGAGTCTTCTAAAACTTCTATTAATCATATTATTATTAATCGTTATTTATAAAGAGTACATTTTTTAAGTTTATTCTCTTATATGTGTAGCTTTCTAGAAATATGTGTTTCTGTAAATTGTCAAACTCATGCTTCATTGTTCTCTGCAGGCTGTTGAAGGAGACCACACGTCTGTTGGAATTCTGGGCATCAGCAATGTCCATCCCCTGCTTCTGCTTATTCAATGGCTTCCAGAGATTGAATCCCATGATCTCCAAATCTTCATCTCAGATTGGCTGAAAAGGATTTGCTGCATAAACAAGCAAAGTCGAACAATGTGTGTGAATGCCAACATGGTCATCCGTATCATAGACACCCTGAAATCCCACTACTCTCTCCATCGGAACTGTGCTGAGAACTTGATTGGCCTTTTAGGCTCGTTGGGCAGCCAGTCAATGAGCTCAGAGGAGCTTTTTCATTTAGTCCGCATGCTGAGGACGGATGACCCCAAACAGGGCCACCCATATGTCATTCCCGTTATACGTGCATTGCTTGCCATAGCTCGTAAGCAAGGATTGGATAGTGCACTGCAGTATTTCAACCTGTCCCACAGCATGGCAGGCATCGCTGTACCCACCATTCAGAAATGGCCTGGTTCTGCTTTCACATTCTTTGCATGGTTTTGTCTGGATCAAACCCAGTCAATTCTTGGAATGACCAGCAGTGGGCCGAAGAGGAAACAGTTATACAGGTATTGCTGTCATTCTTTATAAAGCACCTATATGTTCCAAACAGCTAAATATTGGATAGTATTGAGTACAAAAGGCAGACAAGCAGTAGTGCATATACTGGTACGTAATGAGTTTCGGATACTGCTTGTTTGAGAACTTATAGTCTAAGTGGTAAAGGTTCTGCTAGACTTCTGATATAGATCTGATTATATCGCCTCTGAATGAGGCAACTTGTATATTCTACAACCAGTTAGAATCCATAATTGTAAGCTTTTCTGAATAGATGTATTTTCAACAAGCTTTGAAGCTCTGCTGTGTGGGGAAGGGTCTGAAACGATATGTAAAGAGATCCATAGTATGGGGGCAGAGCAGGAGGTACTTAATCATACTTTATTTGTACATGGTGTTACAATTTCAGCTTTCAGTGTTCCGGCGTTTATTCTGTGCTGTGCGCCTGTACAGAGTGACCTACCTACATTGCAGTATATAGAGAATTTGTCCACTTTATTTGTCTAGAAAAATTGTAATTTGCCATAAAATAAAATCTAAACAAATGTTAAATTTTTGCTTTAATTAACAATCACTAGACTATCTCTGGTTCTGTTTCAGTTTCTTTACCAGCAGTGGAATGGGGTTTGAAGCCTTTATCAATTCATCTGGAGTTTTAGTTGTAGCTGTGTGCACCAAAAAGGAGTATGCAACAGTGATGCTCCCAGATCATTGCTTCTGTGACTCCTTGTGGGTAAGTCAGCTCAAGTCACTATAACATGCTGCTATTGTGCAAAATATTAAGTGACATCGTTTCTCTACCTGCAAATACCTAAACTTTGCTTAGTCTCAATTCCGAAAAGGACATTGCATAGTGAGTAGCAGGAACCCTTTCATTCCACTTACATTCTCAATTCTTACTGGAACCTCCCTCCTTTTGCCCCTTTCCTGCTTCTTCATATTATCTCACTTCTAACCTCCACACACTTCTTTTTGCCACATCTTCCTCTCTTGTCCTTTTTTTATTATTTTAAATGGCGTTTTCTCTCCTTTTTACCTCCTCCATTGTCTCCCTTTTTATTATTTTTCTCTCCTTTATTTCCCTTTCCTTTTATTCCTTTCTCCTTCCCTTCCTGCATCCTCACCTTTATTTCCTTCTTTCCTCATCTCCTGCATCATTCTCTTTCCATTCTCCCAGTAACCATCCCTTCTTGTCTCTCTCTGATTCCCACTCTTATCTTCTTACTGCTTCCTCCCTTTTCTATTCTCTAAGTCTCACAACACGCCTCTTTTTTCTCTCCTGGTTTTTCTTCTCCATATCACAACCAATAGCTTATTCCCACTTGTAGCATGTGCCACCACCAAATTGTTGATTAATTGCTGCTGTATAAAGTGCTGCTGAATAATGAAGATTTCCTCTTATATTGATATTTTTCTTTGTCTCGACAGCACAGTATAGCGATTGTTCACATGCCTGGGAAGAGACCCTTTGGACACAGTCTTGTGTATATTTATGTGAATGGGCAGCAGAAGGTCTCTGCCCAGCTCAAGTTTCCTTCTATGAATGAAGTAGGTGACTGAATTGTTGCAGACATTTTGTTTAGTTTTAATCTGGAAAAGTATTGAGAACCTCCTAATGCATTGACTTGATGGACTTAAGATTTTATAAACTTAATTAAATTAATCAAGCTGCCTCATGCAGCTCCTGTGTGAACTTTGCTTCTCAAAATGAAATGGGTGATTATCTAGGCTAATTCACATTTTATAAAAAGTAAAATAAAAAGCTTTTTCCGTCAATTTAAAAATATTTTCATGAGTTAACAGCTGTGTTGAAAAACATAAAAACAATAGAAGCCAGCTAGGTTTTTGAGGAGTTGAGTGGAATTTTAGGAGCCAGTGAGGAATATACCCGTGACGATCCGGGGGTAGGGGCTATTACTGCCCAGGGCCACCTGCTATAGACTACTGGATAACTACCCACATGGACCTTTAGGTTCTTGGAAATCTCGGCACCAGCACCCTGATATCTGGCTTCTGTATCAGTCAGAGTCTCTCCATCAGGGATCAGCACTTCCAGGAGTCCCAATAACCTTTCTGTGGTAGTGATCCGGACAAGTTACTTGCAGGGTGGAGATAGGATTAATATTGCAACCACCAGGAGCAAAATAAGAGGCATACAATTTATATATGTATCAGAAATAAACAGTTTTATTTTTGAAAAGTTAACAATACTTATGTGGTTATATGCACATCAGAGATGTAATTAGGTTATCTGGCAATCAATGGGCCGAAACAGATTACAATACAATCACTGGTTCCTGTCTGTCTAACTGTTTCATGACTATATAGTTACAATTTAAACATAAAACAGTAATATAACATGGGGAATTGCATATAGTATACAGGATAAGGCAGAGACATATGCCATAATATGAAGCATGGTGGTACACTATGGCCCTATGTTTTTTGGCTATTCACCCCACCTGCCCACATTTCCGATGTGGCAATATGATTCCCCTACCCATTTTCCAATAGGGAGGTATGTCCTCTATGGTGGCTCAATGCGCCAGGATCCAGGCACTGGAAAGGGTTACGCGACGACACCAAATCCTGGCAAATTATATATATATATATTTACCAATATTATTTTTTATGGTTTATCTGTAATGTGCTTATGATCTTCATGATGCCTTTTCCCCTCAGCCTTTCACATCATGCTGCATTGGCTCGGCTGGACAGAGAACAAACACCCCACCCCCCTCCCAGATTCCAGACCCACCTGTCTCTCCTCCAAGTGCATCCAGTAGGACCTCTCTGGGTGGGATTCTGTCCTCCCCTTCGTGGAGTGGGTTGCACTCGAGAACAGATAGTATGACCAAGTTAATCTCTGCAGGGACTCAAGATAGCGAGTGGGGGTCTCCGACTTCCCTGGAGGGTCAGCTTGGATCTGTTCTCATATTCCATGAGGCACTGCAAGCAGCCCAGGTGAAAGCTCTGTATTTGTCTGGTAAGTATCATAGTAATTTCACCAACCTGATATAATACTATTATTAAACACTTAGATTGACTGCTGCATTTCTCTCTAATTTTGGACTAGATTGGATTGCAGTTTTTAAAGTTTATTGGAAATATGCGATTAATTAGATGGCTAAAAATAATATCAAAAGTTTCTCTATGTTCTTACTTTTATCAATCACACAGCGCTTTCAGTTTATTCTTAGCAAATATAATAATTCTTTCGGAAAATATAAAACAATTCTGCAAAAAATATGTTGCTCTGAACTACTCTACACTAAGGAAGAGGGTGGTTGCCTTGAAGACGATCTTGGTAGTGAACTAGGAACAAAATAAATGTATGATTTTGTTTAGAAAATAGAAAACAAACAAAATAATTAGTAATAAAACAAAAAAAAAGCTCACAAAAAATGACAGAGAACACAAGAGCAGACTAGGAAGTATATGAGTAATCCTAGGACACCTGCATGTCCTCCCAAGCTTTCATCAACCTTACATACTCGCACACGTGGCCGTAAAAAATACAATATATTCTCTCCCCATTACTTAAATGAAAAGGCAATATATTTCTAGTATATATAGGAAGATCCTGACTGTCCATTCTCTCCTCTCTGCTTTCACTAGCACTCTCCTGACTGATGAGGCGGCAGATTATCCCTGGTGAATTAGGGTAGATCAAATGCTTTCAGTATATGTTTTTTGGGTACTTATTTAGTACCCCACTGCTTCTGATAACACCACATCCAGGCAGGACATGACTTACAGAATTAGGATTTTTGTCTGCATATGAAAGTTACACATTTTGGAGACTTAACATATGTAAAAATGGCAATATATGCAAATTAATTTAATGTGAGAGAAAAAGGTGAGCAGAATCTGATATAAGGCAGTGGCTTGATTTTTAAGTTAATAAAACATAAGGCAGATTTTAGGTGTTGGGACTGTGATATAAAGTTAATTTTCCAGATTTTAAAATGTTGAGCTTTAAATAGTACATTCTTCTATTTGTTTTATTTATATAGTTAGAAGCACCTAAAACTGCAGACATTTTGCATCTATGTGCCAGAAGGTTGGTTTATCTACTATAACACAATTTAATGTTTTATAAAACAAAACATGAGGTTTTTTTTTATTATTATTCTTTGCTGATTACGAGTCATTAATGTCCCAAAATTATTTTAACAACTATTCCAGTGGAAACCTGGGCTTGTTCTGAAATAGAATCATTACATATAGACTGGACACTGGAAACCTTTATAGGGACTGGGTATCAATGAACATTGAATGAAGCTGTTGTGAATCGTGCTTAATACATATTTTTGCTTTTTGTAAGTAATCCATGCTAATGCATCCAAACATGACATTTATATTTTTCAGGACCTAATAGCTTGAATCCTTGGAAGTCTCCAGAATCCGAGTTAACAGACTTACCCAGCAAACTGCTGCTCTATTACACACCAAAGGTGAAGCCGAGTGCTTTTAATGTGTATAGATATATCCTAGAAATGCAACAGTTAGGTTATTCATTACTGCAACGCAGAACAGATACTCGCTAGGAATTAATGGCTACTGTAGTTTGAAAGTTTTTTTTTTCATGCAGTTAAAAGGTTGTGTTATCTATGTTACAAAGGTGTTTTTTTTTCTCAGTGGAAAATAAATTGTATTGATTGAAATAATTAAAAAAGTGGACAGTTGGAGTCTATCCTTGGTATATGGGTCAAAAAGGAAGATTTATAGGTAAAAAAGGCAAGCTTCAGTGTGAGTATACTATAGGGAAATGCATTGTGAACTGCACCAGCCAATCGCACCAATTAACATCTGGTGTCCAGGTTTTAGAAAGAACAGTTACACAGCAGTGTCAAAACTATATTAAATATATTGTTCTTTTTAGTAGTTTGCTATGGAGTTTGAGGCCTGTGTTCAATTTTTCTCTGTGCCACGTTTTTAATATCAATAGTACTTTTGATTTTCTTTTAAATATTTATTCATATTTAAGTAGTTTCATATATATGTCACTGAATATGTAGTTTAGTCTACAGATTTTATTTCACTCTACAATTATACAACAATCTAAAGATGTATTTAATTAAAAAACATGTTTTGAACAGGATGCAATTTGTTCTAATACAGTAAGAATTAAGTTGTGTGATAGTTGCTGGACTTGATGTTCATTGAAAAACTGCATAATGACCCCAATGGACTGGCACAGTCATGTCTGTCTTTTTATATAAATAGTATTTTTTATAATTTAAAACACAACCTATATATCCATCCAAAGGGGTCATATGAGACACATAGAACAGTTCTATATCCAGTATTTGAGGACATAAGGTGAGGTCAGTATCCTTTTTAATCCAGTTAGTTATCAGTCTTCAGACACCATTTATGCTTCTTTTTACAAGGTCAATCATTGATTTTTTTTCCCTCTAACTGAACATGAATAAAAAGCACATTTTTATACCTGTAAGTGTTTTTTTCCCCTTTATTTGTATATTAATGTTTATGTGTTGTTGCTTTTTTGTTAAATCTGTTTGCACAGGCTTGCAGAAGCCCAATCTGCCTTGATTTATCTGCCAACCTTTTGCACGGAAGATTAACCGGGAACAAAGTTGTGAACTGGGATATTAAGGTAACAAATTATTATGTCCTTGGCAGAATGTCAGCAAATGCATTGCCATTTATAATGAATATTACATATGGCTGTATTGGTGATGACAATATAATGTGTTATAATTAAAACTTCTGAATCCATTTTCCTTCTCTTTTCCAGGACATGATAAACTGCATTGGTGGATTGAATACATTATTTCCTTTGCTGGAACAGATCAGCTGCCTAAATGAATTCCTATCTGAGAAAGCAGAAGCTGTAGCTCTACCTGCTGAACTTTTAACGCCAATGGAAGGAGATTTTGTGCTTCTGTCATCCACAAAGGCTTCAGGTATTAATATATTTTAATAATGGTTTGTGGTAGCAAATTGGTAGCAAACAAAAGTAAATCCCTGTTGATGGTTAACAGGTGTGATTTTTAAGTGTCTTGTGTGACACATCAAATGTAATTTATTTGATTTATTTTAGTCTATAGTGTTTGGTTACTTGTTGATACAGAACAAATAAACTGTATACTGTGTATTGCCTAATTTAACGTGTTTAATGTTAAAATCTGTAACATAACTCAAATAGTACAAAGACCCTAATCCACACCCTTACTGAGTCCAAAATTAATTATTGCAACTGCAACATAATTGACCGTTGACTCATCATACCATCCTCACTCCAGTCTATCCTGAACTCAAGGTTAAAATTGAAAAACCTAGGCCTAACATACAAAGACCTCCATAGCATCATGCCTCACTGCATCTCTTCACTTCAGATACACTCCCAGCCAACTTCTCCATTCTGCATACAATCTGTGCTTCTCATCTTCTATTTTAACCTCCGTACATGCTCTCCTAGAGGACTTCTTAAAAGCCTCATTTGTTGGTAACCCATAACTCGCTCTATTAGACTCTCGCCTTGTCTCCTGATATTTCCACTTTCTCTGAAAACCCAACTGTAGAAGCATCCTGCCCATCTCCATCATTGACAATTTTTTAAAAGGTTATCTATTATAATTCTCTCATACCACCCCCCCATCACCCCATAACATTTATCCATCAAGCATCCCCCTCTCATCATGACTTTGTTACCACTTAGATTATAAGATTTCACTAGAGCATGGCAGTCATCTCGTCCTGTACCAATGTGTTGCTTCGCCTTTTTTTACTGTCTTTAAATCTAAATATTGTTTCTTGTTACGCGCTACAAATAAAACATGCTCTGTGTTTAAATACAATAATGTACACTTTATACACTTTATACAATAAACAATTCAATCAATAAATACAATTCCTTGGACTTTCTTTCTTTATGCTTGTTTAAACATTTGTTCCTCTCAATGATAAATATAGTCAAGGCCTCATGTAAGAATACCGTATTTATCGGCGTATAACACGCACCGCATATAAAACACACCTCATTTTAAGAAGGAAATTTCAGGAAAAAAAATAAAATACATTTCAAATAAAGAACTTTGAAGCAAAATCCTCAACCTCCCTCCTCAACCCCCTCCTCATACCCCCCATCCTCAACCCCCTCCTCCACACCCCTCCTCCACCCCCCCATCCTCATCCTCCTTCCTCAACCCCCCTATCCTCAACCCCCTCCTCAACCACCCTCCTCATCCTCAACCTCCCTCCTCATCCTCAACCTCCCTCCTCATCCTCAACCTCCCTCCTCATCCTCAACCCCCCATCCTCATCCTCCCTCCTCAACCCCCCCATCCTCATCCTCCCTCCTCAACCCCCCCATCCTCATCCTCCTTCCTCAACCCCCCATCCTCATCCTCCTTCCTCAACCCCCCATCCTCATCCTCCTTCCTCAACCCCCCTCCTCAACCTCAACCCCCCTCCTCAACCTCAATCCCCCTCCTCAACCTCAACCCCCCTCCTTAACCTCAACCCCCCTATCCTCAACCCCCCTCCTCATTCTAAACCGCCCTCCGCATTCTTACCCCCCCATCTCATTCTAAACTCCCCCCCCCCCATTCTAAACCCCCTTACCCCCGGCACCCGGTATATGCTAATGACGTGGCGCGCATGTGACGTCACATGCGAGCCGGGTCGTGGAGCGGAGGCCGGAGCAGAAGCAGGTAAGTGAGGGGGAGGTATTTAGGGGGGTTTAGGTTGAGGAGGGGGGGGTTTAGAATGCGGAGGGGGGGTTAGAATGAGGAGGGAGGTTGAGGATCAGGAGGGGGGAGGGAATATCGGCGTATAACATGCACCTATCATTTGCCCCCTATTTTCAGGGAGAAAAAGTGGGTGTTATACGCCGATAAATACGGTATATTTCTGAATAAAGACAAATGATATTGTGCGGCTTTGTTGAAGTTCATATGAACGGTGATTAGGTCTCTGAATCGCATCTAAATAGGTGTAGATATAACTGCCTCCTCAGATAATGTGTCAGCTCCTCCAAGAACAGAACACTTTCTCAGCTTTTCTCTCACTTTTGCAATACGGGGTAAAATGTAAATAAGCTACACAATGGAGCATAGTGTCTTATTGTCATATAAAACAAAGTTGTTTAAAAAAGACCCATACACAGAGTGAATGTTTTTTTCTTCATAAAAAGCCACCAAGTTCATCTAGGGTCAAATCATGCAGTGACTGTCACTGCTACTATATATATATATATATATATATACTAGGAAATTCCCGTAAAAAATGACGGGAGTAAAGTTGTAAGCCTGGCAATGCTGTTTGCCACACAATGCGAGGATATGGGCCTCTGAGCCCCTTCGGCGCTCATTGGGAGCCTCTTCCCCGGTGTACTACCTTCGGTTAAGTGTTACTGCCTTGGGTTAAGTCTTATTGGCTTGAGTTAAATGTTACTGCCTTGTATTACATTGTCTTAGTGCTTAGGGCTCGAATTTACATCCTTCAGTCTCTTATTACGTCCTTCGGCCTTGTTTTCCTGTTTACATTTTTTCGGGAGCCATTTTTTTCTCGCTTCTGCGATTTTCGATCATAAAAAAGGCAGAATATGCCTCAAATTAACTTGTAACCTCACTCACAGGCTCCCTGTCACTCCCCCTGTGCTGTGTGTGAGTGTGTAAGTTAATTTGAGGCATATTTGTGTGTTTTTGCAGGTATTTTCATTTCGGTGGTTCGGCAGTTAAAGTCTTATTTGTGCGAGCCCCACATTCCATCTACGTGATTCGGGTCCTAAGTCATACGGGCCGTAATTTTGCGGCCGTTGCTAAGTCATTGCAGTTAAGTCCCGCGTGTTTCAACTGTTTGTCAGCAAAGTCCTACTGGCCTTACGATGAGTGCCTTTGGCGCTCATTGCAGCCTAAGTCCCTTGTGCCTCAACTGCTCGCTTCGCGAGGCTTGCAGTGCAATGAGCGCCTTTGGCGCTCATAGCAGCCTAGGTCCCGTGTGCCTCAACGGCTCGACTCTCTTTGCGAGACTCGCAAAGTGTGACAAAGCCGCAAATGTGACCAACGTTCCAGGTCCACAACTATATATGTGATATATATATTATCTTCTGTTAAGTGTCGTTCATGTTGTCTTGATTTCATATTTGTTTAATCAAAATGTAAAAAATGTGATGTGTTTATATCTGTGTTGGAAAACGTGATAAACAATTTATCATTAATATATTATTCTGTAATTTTATATATAGTATATATTCTATACCAAATCATGATGAGTTTCTTTCAGAGGCTCGTCTGGAAAAGAACATTGTTGCAACGTTTATTTTGTTGATGAAGCACTTCATCCAGAGGCATCTGATTAATCAGGACAATCTCATACACTCCCATGGAGTCGCCACATTAGGAGCTTTGTTGCAAAAGGTATTCAGTATTTTATGTTTTTGTTATTGTCGGTCTGCTGTCCAAATCAAAGCTCAGTTTCACTGTACTGTTTTTTTTTTGTCGATTTGACAATATTCTGTAATTACTAAATATAGAAACCTAGATTTGACTGGTGATAACAACAAAAAGTCCAATCTAATTTGCCCATTCTATCTACCTAAAGAAGTCTGGCTTAAATAATCATCAGGGTAGCCATATGCTTATCCTAGGCAAGGAAGTTCTTAATTAAATTCCTTAACTGTGTTTGTTTTCTTCCATTTGGCTGTTCCACTTATTTGCTACCCTTTCTATAAAGCAATGCTATCACACATTACCCATTAAACGTATTTATCTAATTTATTCACTAATTTATTCAATATTTTAATATATTTGAAGACCTTTAACATATATGAAACTACCATTAAAGTCATTATGTCATATGTTGCCGACATAACAAGGTTGTAATGTATGTGATCGGCACTGTTTGGATAATGTGGCACTTAACCTCCTCCTTTCTTATTTTTCTATTAGGTACCAAGTAACTTTATGGATGTGAATGTCCTTATGGCCGTGCAGCTGCTTATTGAGCAGGTATCTGTGGAGAAGAACATGCCGCTTTTACAACAGATGTACCAGCATTTGCTCTTTGACTTTCGTATCTGGAATCGTGGAGATTTTCCGTTCAGAATTGGTGAGTGTTTTTAACATAAAACTGTATCTGTTGGGGATACATTTAAATGGAGAGTGGCAGATCAAAACTACTTGGCTTTTTTTGGAAGCTTGTTTGTTTTGCGTCTTTAGTTTGGGCAGATATTCATACAGATTAATCTAGGCTCCCCACATGAATATAGCAATTTATTATGTGCCATCCCACTTTTTTGGGTCACTTGGCCAGCACTGTTATGGCTTATGCACTTAAATGAGCACCATTTGTTTCTCATGCATTTAAAAGGGCATGTTTTTATATTACAAAAGTATTTTCTGTATGAAAAATTAATTAAAACGCATTTAAACTTCTTGAAACTAAAAGGAAATGCAAAGAGTATTTAGAGATCATCCGCTGACCAGTACGACTCTACACCTATTTGCAAACCCCTAGTACAAATAAACATTTGGATCAGTATTTTTGTACTTTGAGACCTTAATTTGAGAAAAAATAGAAAACCCTGGCACACATTAATAAATACCCTCTTTCAGGTGTTTCAATGGAAAAAAATTCTATGCACCATCAAGAAAATGTTGGCTCTGTATAAATAAAGGTTAACAATACTAATAATATTAATTTCTGCAGTTGTGAAAATAAACTTCGGATCAAAAGGGTATTAAGTAGCTTTGAGAGGCAAATCTCCATTTAAAGAAAAAAACTAATTACGGTATATGTATTTCTTTTGTTGTAGTATAATTTATATTAAATTAAAATTAATAAAGTAAAACAACAAATATACTGTTCTAGACAGTTGAGGTATATGCATAATTCTCTGGTTTAAACATCTAACACCCTGGCACTGTGCTTTCCTTGTATTATTACAGGACATATACAATACCTGTCTACCATAATCAAGGACAGCAGGAAGCTCTTCCGAAAAAAATATGGTGTACAGTTTCTGTTGGACACAATCAGGATTTATTACAGGTATAACATAATTTCCCTTAATATACAGTATCTTAATTTAAAAAAAACAAAAAAAACATAAATAGTTATGTCAAGTAATATATTCTATACAGATAGAATGAATATTTCAGTATGGTTTGGTGGATTATTACATTGTCATTTCAAATCCAAAGGAACTCTGGGCAGTGATAACAATACAATAGACAGATTTTATAGATAGTGTGTAGAAAGTATGAAACACCCATACAACATCAGGAAAGAAATACCAGTTCAAATGATTGAGGGGAATCAGTCCAATGTTGTAATTTGTTCGAAAAAAATAAAAAATACTCTATAAATCAACTATCCGCTTTCTATATTTGTTAGTCTTCAATTCTATCTAGTCTCCACCAATAACATTTTATTTTTATATAACCAAGAAGTGTGTTTAATTTGAATGTTCTTACTTTATTGCCGACTGGTTTTGTTTTGCATCAATGAGCTGTTCTGGTTACTCTCAACTTTATATAAACCGTAACACAAAACAGGGAATGACCATCCTGTACATTACAATTGATTTAGGCGTTTCCTACCCCAAGGAGTTTGTACTACCATGATGGAAGTATAGTATCATGAAGCCACTGCACATTAAAGGACCACTATTGGACTCACACAATCACATTAAAGGACCACTATTGGACTCACACAATCACATTAAAGGACCACTATTGGACTCACACAATCACATTAAAGGACCACTATTGGACTCACACAATCTTTCATGTGTTTATTTTCAATAAAATCAATATTTTGAAGAAAAAAAATCATATGAAGTTTAGTGTTAGACTTGTGCACATCTGACTCAATCTACACCTATCAAATGCCCAGGATGTGGTTGAGGTTCGGTCCAGGAGTCCATACCTGCCTTTTTACTTGCAGGGGACACTGCAGGGTTTCCTACAATGGTTAGGCAAAATGTTTATAATAGTGCCCTGGACAGATACTCCTCTACCCCATTACACCTAAGAGGGGGTGGAGAGAAGAAGCCCTGCTAGATCCTGAAACACTGAAGTCCAAATGTATGTTTTTACATACTGACAAATATTGACTTTTTACCTACCGAATAGATAAGTTTGCTTCTTGGTAAAATAGTATGATTTTTAAGAGTATCTATTAATCCTTATGCTCCAGAAGTAAAACTCCTTTATTTGCTAAAAATGCATTACTCATTACAGATTAACATTTGTGACTTCCATATTTCTCCCCTTGAATTCCCAGTAAAGAAAACTCTTTGGCACAAGATGACTTGACAACAATAAGAACATCACTCTTGGGGCTGATAAAATATTTCCTGAGCAAAGGTGGGACACATGAGGAAATCCAGAGCATTGTAGGATACATAGCTGCCATCAATGATGAGGAACAGGTACACAACTCCATTTTGTTCACAGAAATGTATACTAGCTCACCTTTGTTACATGTTTTAACTAAATTACACTACTAGTCCTTTAATTGTAAGGTATGCTTTAAAATCAGTTATAAGGCAGGTTTCAGGTAAACAGCATACAGGTTGAAGTGAATAAAAAAGGATGTGCTAAATACTCATTTGCTATTTCCTAGAATTCATGGCTGCAGTCCATAAATATGGGGAGAGACCCATTCAGGCATCTGTTGGAGATGTGAATATATATGGGTATTATGTATCACTACTTGTAGTTATCTAAACTCTAATCTAAAATGAATTCTCATTAAGAATTACGCATATTATGATTTTGTTTTCTATTACAGAAGTAAAAGGGACATTGCTCCTATATGAAATAGGATCTATAAATAAATAGTCACATCTCTAACATGAAGATTTAAAGTGGCGGTGAAATACATTTCTTTATAATAAAAAAAATTGACTTTGTTTTTAGATCAGTGTGCTCTTTCATATTTGTATTGAAAGCCCTGTATCTGCAAAATAGGCTGCACATTTGAGATCATTTGCCTTTTCAGTGTTCGTATTCGTGTACAGAGAGAGTTATTAAAGGGATATGGAAGGTTCCTGGATGTTACTAGGTATGTAAAATACATGTGTATTTGCATTTTTGCACCTTGTTTTATTAAGAAGCTCTTAAAAGCTCTGTTTTACTGTCTAAAATCAAACAAATAGTCCAGACAGAAAACAGAGCTTATAAGCACTTCTTAATAAAATAAAGTACATACATGTAAATAGATACACAGGGATATTATACACCTAGTAACATTCAGAAACCTTCCATATTCCTAGTATCGGTTGTCATGTACCAGATATTTCTCTAGACAACAACGACAATCCTACAAACACTGTATAAGTTAATCTCACCACTACTGTGTTTTTTTGGTTTTTAGCTCTGTGGAATTCTTGAAGTCATCTTACACCTCCTTAATACCAGCCCAACACGGGACCAGTTGTTTTTGCTTCTTTTTGAGCCAGCAAATGCTGATATTCTTTATGCTTTGCTGCTTAACCAAAGATACACGGACAGACTGAAAGAACTTGTGTTCAAGGTAAAGTATCCACTAAGTAACGTCATGTACTTAACCTATTACATCACTACCAAGAATAATTAAGATTAACTAATTTATATAATGTTTAATAATTTTCTTTGTGCTAAAAGTATACTATACACATACCTATTTAGACCTTTAAAAGAGTAAATTTTAAATATATGACTACAATTTAAAGGGTAAGAAAGGTATTGCTTGTTCGATACAAGGGAAACATTATAAAGTCCATAATAGAGTACAATATAAAACATAAAAATGTTTTTATTCATCAATGAACATTTCTTGCAATTACACGTCATGATATATGAAGATAAGATATTTTATGGACTCTCACATTACCGTTTATATAGGGTTCAAAAAGTAGGTATCTTCTCTTGCAATATGTTTGTGTCCCTTTAATGTGTGATTCATACACATCAGTACAGGCTTTTGTAGTGTTTAACATGTTTTTTTAAATTGTGATGAAAACATTTCTGACTTCTGCGTCCCAATAAAATTCATACATATGGCAACATTCCCGTAGTCATTGTAAAATTCACTGTGTTGGCAGATATTTGAGCAGATGCTGAAATGCAACAAAGTTTACGAGAAGAGCAAGCATCGCATTCGACTGAGGGAAGTGGGATACTCTGGTTTGGGTCTGCTCCTGAACGAAGCTCCCACCAACAACTTACTGATAAAAGGACTTCTTAACCAAGTTCTCAGTGCAGGTAACAAAGGCAGTATTGCACTATATGGGCTATAATTACTACTAGGAGCAGTACATTGAATGACCCATTTATAGTGGTGCAATGGTCATCAAACATCGATATGGTCATATAGATAGTCATAACACTTAGATTTCACAGACTCTGAGTCTTTGTATAATCATGTGAATTAAAAATATGATGTTTATCTTCCATCCATCTTAATCTCACAGGAATAAAAGGAGCAGCTCCAATGAGAATGACAATTATCTGGGTGTCAAAACTCTATTCAAATATTTTTTCAAAGGTCTCCAAATGTCTTTATGGAGATCCTGGAGAATTAAAAACTACCTGAATAACATTTTTCATGCGCACACACACACACACACACACACACACACATATGTATATATATGTCTATATATATATATATATATATATATATATATATATATATATATATATGTATATATGTACGTATGTTTATATATATATATATATATATATATATATATATATATATATATATATATATATATATGTGTATACAGCGCTCCATTAAGTATAGTATCTTGGTGTTCGTTAAAGATTGTTACAGAGGTGCAAGTGACACCACAAAAAAATTCCACTTAAAAACAACAAAAATAAATAAGTCATGATTCTCTCAAATACTGTAAACCAGAGTAGACTGCATCATGTAAGTTCCCAGTGTATATCAGTCTCTTTCTTTGAATGCACATAATGTTTATTGTGTTTTAATTTGAGATGTCTTCAAAAAAATAGCTGGCAGTTAGCGAACTGAAACCTGATAAACTGCATTGTCTCCTCTGTTATGAACCATGACACCATCCCTGTGAAAACGACATCTTCCTGGCATGTGACTTATTGCAATATTGTGTGACTAGCTGGTGATGCAGAAATAAACGGGTTCTTCCTGTGGGTCACACTATTCCCAGCTCTATAAATCACTAATCAGTAGTATTAATTCAACATCTTAATTTGGACATATGTTATTCTTTGAAAGCTAGTTTGTATGCTAAAATAGCTTACAACTTATAGGAGGAAAATTATAGTCTGAAATTCAGTGAAAAAATACCACAAAGACTGAAATTTATCTACAAAAAAACTTACTTTTGTGCAGTAAAAGGAACTGTTTCTAAATATCTAATTTAATTGTCTCTTTATGGCCAACAGACCCTGTAATAAATTACAAGGACCTATTAGCAGTGGTACATTTGTCTCATAGAGCTGATCTTACAGTTCGGGTTGCCATATGCAGAAAGGTAAGCTAACATAATTATTTTTATTTTGTGATTTTTTTTAAATGTATGCTTATCGTATAAACAGAAACGTAAATTTAGAATTTGGGCATATTTTTAAGACATGGGTATTATACAGTGCCTTGCTAAAGTATTGGCATTTTTCGTGTTTTGTTGCCTCACAACCTGGAATTAACATGGATTGTTTGAGGATTTGCATCATTTAATTTACAGAACATGCCCACAACTTTGAAGATGTTTTTTTATTTTTTATTGTGAAGCAAACAACAAACCTTTTGCGGCAATCACAGCTCCAAGTCACTTTGGATAAGTCTCTATGAGCTTGCCACATCTTACCACTGGGATTTTTGCCCATTCCTCCTTGCAAAACTGCTCCAGCTCCATCAAGTTGGATGGTTTGCGCTTGTGAACAGCAATCTTTAAGTCTGGCCACAGATTTTCTATTGGATTGAGATCAGGCTGTGACTTGGCCATTCCAACACATTTACATGTTTCCCCTTAAACCACTCAAGTGTTGTTTTAGCAGTGTGTTTGGGGTCATTGTCCTGCTGGAAGGTGAACCTCTGTCCTAGCCTCAAATCACGCACATCAATTTAGCACCATCCATCTTTTCCTCAACTCTGACCAGTTTCCCAGTCCCGGCTGCTGAAAAACATCCCACAGCATGATGCTGCCACCAGCATTTTTCACTGTGGGGATGGTGTTCTTTGGGTGATGTGATGTGTTGGGTTTGCGCCAGACATAGCGTTTTCTTTGGTGGCCGAAAAAGTAAAATGTTAGTCTCATCAGACCAGAGCACCTTCCTCCATATATTTTGGGAGACTCCCACATGCCTTTTCGCAAACTCAAAACGTGCAATTTTGTTTTTTGCTGAAAGTAATGGCTTTCTTCTGGCCACTCTGCCATAAAGCCCAACTCTATGGAGCGTACGGCTTATTGTCGTCCTATGTACAGATACTCCAGTCTCTGCTGTGGAACTCTGCAGCTCCTCCAGGGTTACCTTAGGTCTCTGTGCCTCCTCTCTGATTAATGCCCTCCTTGCCCGGTCCGTGCGTTTTGGTGGGCGGCCGTCTCTTGGCAGGTTTGCTGTTGTGCCATGTTCTTTCCATTTGGTTATGATAGATTTGATGGTGCTCCTGTGGATCATCAAAGATTTGGATATTGTTTTATAACCTACCCCTGACTTGTACTTCTCAACAACATTGTCCCTTACTTGTTTGGGGAGTTCCTTGGTCTTCGTGGCAGTGTTTGGTTAGTGGTGCCTCTTGCTTAGGTGTTGCAGCCTCTAGGGCCTTTCAAAAAAGGTGTGTATATGTAATGACAGATCATGTGACACTTAGAATGCACAGATGTGGGCATCATTTCACTAATTATGTGACTTCTG
Organism: Discoglossus pictus; assembly: GCA_027410445.1. Classification (NCBI taxonomy): domain Eukaryota; kingdom Metazoa; phylum Chordata; class Amphibia; order Anura; family Alytidae; genus Discoglossus; species Discoglossus pictus. The sequence goes on along the minus strand of CM050173.1, from coordinate 106,218,724 downwards.
AGGTAATTGGGCTTCATAACAAAGGGGGTGAGTACTTACGCACATGCCAATTTTCTGTTTTCTAATTCAAAAAAATAGTTTTATGTATATATTTTTCTCATTTCACTTCACCAATTTGGACTATTGTGTTCTGATCCATCACATAAGATTCAGATTAACAAAACATTGAACTTAAGGCTGTAATGTAACAAAATAGGTAAAAAGTTACGGGGGGTGAATACTTTTGCAAGGCACTGTATATATTGTCCAAAGCTTAAAGTGATTTAATACATTCACATAAAGCAAAAAGTTTTGCCTTCCGGAGCCTTCCCCTCTCTTCCTGTTCTCTCTCATGGAGCTGAAATGTTACAGAGCTGTGACCTAAAACCACGTTTACAGTGGAGGTGCTTCACATTACCAGTGCCTCATTGTAGTCTGTGAGAACCAGGATGTTCTAATAACTGACTATTATTAATAGCATCATAATTCTCTATAGCCTATATTGTATCTGCCTGCCCCGTATCAGTCTGGGCTTTATCTGGAGGGGATAGGGTTGTTTTATGCCGGTACTCTTTTGTTTAGAAATGTGGGATTTTTAGGTGCTGTCTGCATTCAGTGGATTATAGTTTTTATTTCATGGTGTGTATTATGCTTTTTTGAGAGACATTTTTATTGTTTGGAAGTTGGTCAATCTCTCTGTATCTCTTTGTTTATGGTTTTTAATCACATATATATTTGTCGGACTGCAAGTTGTCGTCACGCTTTGCGCGCCTTGCGAGCAGTGGAGGCACGCAGGACTTAGGCTGCAATGAGCGCCAAAGGCGCTCATTGCACTGCAAGCCTTACGAACTGAGGCGAGCAGTTGAGGCACGCGGGACTTAGGCTGCAGTGATCGACTCATTGCAGCGGTGGACACACGGGACTTAGCTGGCACTCATCCCGAAACACGCGGAATGTAGCTGCAATGAGGCCTCATCGCGAGGCCCCTGGACTTTGCGACAGGCGCAAAATTACAGCCCGTATGACTTAGGACCCCAAGCACGTAGATGAACTTTGGGGCTCGCAAAAATACGACTTTAATGGCTGAACTGGAAAAGAAACAGTATGAAAATGAGGTCGAAGCATGTAAAACTTACCTGAACAACGGCTGACAAGTCCGACTTACAAAACTATTGTTTTGAAGTTGAATAAAGATAGAAGTTGCATGTTATAACAATAAATATATTGACTAATAATTGTTGTCCTTTTTCATAGAAATAGAATAACACATGTAAAAATACAGCTAATAACAATGAACAAAACAGTAAAAAGGGGAATTTGCAAAAAATAAATAAAAATGTCATTATGTCAGGGGGAAGACACTCGCATAGGGTGCAAAGCAGCATTCTCTGCATTCTCATTTTATTGCCGACATTTTTTGACGGGCAAGTCGCTAGTGTAATTATAATAAAGTACAGCTTGATATGAAAAAAAAATCCTTTGTTATACTTTTACTTTGCCAATTAAGCAATTAATATTTTCACTCCAGACTAGATAAGCTCTGATTTTCTCCACCCCCAGAACGAGGTTTTTGGGGTGGAGTAGAGACACAGAGTGGAAGAGACAAATTGAAAACCACTTTCTGAAATGCAGGGAGCAGAGTAACCTGAGCTACTAATCATGTATGTTTATATACACTCACGGATACTTCACATGCTTTGTAGTCGCTGCCCATTATCATATAACAGCTGTGGTATGCCAATTTAGATAGCACCTCCCCCTGGGTACCTCCTGGAGCTTATACAACATGGGGTATCCTGTGGATCATTGAAAAATAGTAATTGGTTATATATATATATATGCACAGCAAAAGATTTTAGTAAAGTTTTATTTCTTATCAAGCCCCATCTAACTTTTCTTTAGAAAGCTCTTAATAATGCTCTTTATATAAAACAAAAATATGTCTAAAGAGTTCCTTTTAAGTTATTTTTTTCTAGTATCTGAATCTTTTTGTTCATATTGTTCTCTACCTTTAATAAACATTTTCACCTTGAAAATGAGACTTAATTTTATTAAATATTAAGTTGCCTCCTTGACATTAATGTATAGTTGTGTTACCATATGAACATTTACACTGTAGTAGAATAAGGTTGTCCCATCACTTCACCATGCTACATTTATTTTACAATAGTTATTATAAATAAGGACTGGTAAAAGATCTAATATTTTGCACTATTAGGAGAACAGTCAGGAGAACTGATAATGCAAAGTAGAAAATACATTTCAAAATGAATGCAAGACACTTTATTGATAGAAGCATGTACATATTGTCTTCCCACATAATCTTCCATGTGAAAAATATCTATGTATGTAAAAATAAACTGTAATACATCGTATACCAAAACAATAATATTTATTTATAAACATATATATATATATATATATATATATATATATATATATATATACACACATAAAATTAGAGCCATCTGTGGGTAGATCTCCTAACTTGTGCATAATCAATCCTCTGCTATGGTAAAATGCCTTCTTTTATGCCTAAAAGGAGCCATGTATAAAGTGTTTTTTGGGATTTAAGATTGAAAATTGTTTTGTAGGCTCATTTTCACATCCCTGCCCACTTTCCCAGATTGCAGTGCAATAACTATTATATCTGGGAAACCTGAGTAGGAAATAAGTTCTTTAATGTATTTTTAGACATTCAAATGGGAACGTACTACTTTCCTTTGTATGGTGGAGGGCTTCTATCACTCTTTTGCCCACCATTAGTTAAATGATTTTTAAATATATCCATTCTCCTCATTGGAAATTGGTTATTTGCATTTTCTGTTTAACATAAACTATTTTTATTTTGTAATATATGTCCACAATACTTATTATACCTCTCTTCCAGGTCCTGCAACTTCTACAGCTCCAGCCAGAAGTAGCTCATCAGATGACCCAACAAACAGGCTGGCAGGAGACTTTGGTGAGGTTCTTCTTGAAGGAAAACACGGAGTCCAAGAATAGCTTCAAAGAGCAATATGGTGACAACACTAAGGAAGACAAGAGTGAAGAGCAAAAGAAGAATATCCCTGATCGGGAGTTCAGGGATAGACTTGACAGCTTTACCTCTGCTGATAACTCATGCAGCAACTGGTGTTTAGAGGAAAACAAATCTTTGAATTCAAGTATTCAGTCGTCATGCACATTACTGGATGAAGAGGACACATCATTTAGTATGGCACAGCTTAAGGTGGAGGACCAGGAAGAGGAGTGGACCATTGACCATTCACACCTGACTTTAGATCTAATCCCTTTTGAGATGGGGGATATTGAGAATCAAACATCTGGAAGTCTGACCAGTACACCATCGCCCATAGAGGTCTCAAAGTCATTTGGCATTAATCAGACCGATAAAGAGCTAAACAATGGAAATGACCATCTCTTCAGAGACAATGTGTCTCTCAGTGTAAATCTGGAAAGCAAAGAGGTGAGAAACTGCTAGGGCAATCATCTGAAATGCTGCTTTACTGGATAATGATAGCATTGTGTTAAAGGACCACTATGGTCCTATATTTAAATACACAAAAGGGAGAAAGACAAACTCTTATATAGCCATCCCATTGGATATTTTTAGTGGATCTGCATATGTGGATTGATGTGAGAGAGGACAGTTGGGTTATATAAAATCTCTTATAAAACAGTAATTCTTCTATCCGTTTTAACTGCACCATTTTTTCTGTGATCTCTTTGATACATACCAAGGATAACAAAACAATTGACTTTGGGGTGACAGAGTCCTCTCAATGTCCAAGTTGCATCCTGTAAGAAAGAAAATGAATTGCAAGATATTTTTACTGTCTTTGTAGATTTCTGAAGACCAGAGTAGAAAAGTACTTATTTTTCCATGTGCATTTGGTAAAATGTCTAGATACAAAATTTAGTCAGTTATTATATGTTATTTTGGTAGTTCACATTCCAGCTCAGTACGATATAAATAGCTACCGAAGTCCAGCCGTGCTTCCCAAGATACAACATGTTATTTTTCCATCAGGAAATTGTGTGCTAGCTGCCACGTCTAGAAGTTAATCTGGGCACGAACCAACACTCAAAAAATTCACATCTCTTAGGAAACTGGCAGTCACTTTTAAAGGACCACTGCAATGCAAGAAAAATAGACACTTATTTGTCTAATATGTACCAATCTAACAGTATTAGCAGCCGTGTAATCCGGGGCCAAGGCTTTTTTTATGAGTAAAGGAATCCATGTTTTATTTATTACATGATGTCCTTAGAGCTGGATAATGGGGTGTAGTTAACGGTGGAGTGCTGGAAGAGAGCACACACAGAAGTTCAGAATCTTTGTTTGATAACTGGATAAGATTGCAGTTTACACCACACCCTTTCCCCCTCACATGCTTAGAAGAAGGATGTTGCATTAAATTATGCAACCGTAACTCTCCAGAAATGTAAATGCCCCTCTCATACAACTTTTGCCAACGTTTCATGGATCCCTCCAGAGGCATCCAAATTTTTTTTTTCTAATTAAAAACTAGTAGTATGACTCATGCTTATTTATGCCCTTAGTCAGATTCAAAGTTTTCAAATATACACATGTGTATATATATATATATATATATATATATATATATATATATATATATATATATATATATATATATATATATACATATACATATACATACACACACACTAGTAACTTGCCCGTCAAAAATGACTGGAAAAAAAATTGTAAGCCTGGCAATGCTTTTTACGGCACAATGTGAGGCTATGGCCCCTCTGAGCTCCTTCGGCGATCATTGCGAGCCCCATGCTGAGCACCTTTGGCGCTCATTGCGTGGCTCACAGTAACACTCACCACGAGGCCCCTAAACTAAACGGGGGGGGGAGGAGGGGGTGCTCAAGAGCGAGGCCTATAAAGTACACAGAGGGAGAAGCTTGCAGTGATCACCTTCGGCGCTCATCGTTAGAACCACACCTTTGTCGCTCATTGCAAGCCTCTCCCCCTGTGTACTTTATAGGCCTCATGCTTGAGCACCTTTTGCGCTCATCGCACAGCTGTCCCCCCCCCCCCCCCCCCGTGTAGTTTAGGGGCCTCGCAATGAGTGTTAAATTGGGTTACATGTTACTGGCTTGGATTATGTGTTACTCGTTTGCGTTAAGTGTTACTGTTTAGGGCTGTTTTTTTATGTCCTTTGGGCTGGTTTTATGTCCTTCGGCCTCGTTTTCATTGTGTTTACGTTTTTTCGGTAGCTATTTTTTCTGTCGCTTAGGCGGTTTTAGATCGTGAAAAAACAGCAAATATACCTGGCTCTCCCCCTGTACTGTGCTGTGTTTTTGATGTTTTTTCGTGGCTCGGCCGTTAAAGTTGTAATATTGCAAGGCCCACAGTTCATCTAAGTGCTTCAGGTCCTAAGTCCTACGTGCTGTAATTTTGTGGCCCTCGCTAAGTTCCGCAAGCCTCGCGATGAGCACCTTTGTCGCTCACTGCAGCCACAGGCCTCGCAGTCGGGCGTCAACTGCTCTCCTCGCTTTGCGAGATTCGCATTTGCGGCCCTTGCTATGCGAGGGCCGCAATTATTTAACATTGCGTGACCAACATTGCAACGGGACCAACACTGACAACTTTTATAGTATATATATATATTGCTCACCATCCATCTATTATTAAAAAAAACACCTAAAGTCCATTTACAGCTCTGGACTTCTGCATACATTGTGGTGGGTGCTAATGTATACAGTTCCTCCAGGCTCTGTGAGTGAGCCCAGAAGCAGCTCCATGCACAGCCATATACACTCCATAATTACATAGTGGCCTTCTATAGTGTCTAAGCAGCAATGGAATAAATCACTTTATAAAAAAGTTTTTTTTTTTTTTTTTTTAATATGCTCACTTCTCGTTCTTTGGCACGCTTCCTACACAGGCAGTATGCCCTTAAAAAAAATATTTTATACAGCTGTCCTTTAAGAGCATACAATGTTTCTGGAGATACACAGACAACACTGATTTCATCGGGTGCTGTGCATATGAAGCGAGCTGATATAACTTCCAAAATGCCATATGGACTTTTTTGACTCCAAACATTGATATCCTTGGAACAGTATTGTGCATTAGCCTGTTACAGGTCTAAATGACCACTGTAGTAGGGAGGACCTTATCTGTTGATGTCTGAAACACTAAATTTCAAATATAAATGTTAGCATATATTGTTTTTTTTTCTTCAAAAGCTTGTTTTCTTTTGCTAATTAATTTCTAAATAGCACATGAAACTGTATTTTATGAACACTATAATAGTCCTTTAGGTAGCATAATAATATTACTTATTTCTAGTTTGCATAAGTGTCTCTAAGAAGTTAAATGGAAACCATTAAAACATTTTGCTTTCACTGTTTTCATCCCCAAGGATTGTGAGGAGGAGCTGGTGCAACTGCTCACGGATATCCTGCTCTGCTTGATGTGGAAAGGCCTTGATAAGTCGGACAATGCTACCTGGATCGAAAGAGGCCAAGTATTCTCTGCACTGACCAAGCTGGGCATATCCAATGAGTTACTGCGGCCAACAGATGAAATTAAACTGAAGTAAGTAAAGCCTGGTTTCTTTGGCAGTGGCGTAGCTAGAGCTTTTGCCGGCTAGCCTGGAGTTTGATGCCCCCCCCCCAGACGCACACACTCTCTCACAGACGCACACACTCTCTCACAGACGCACACACACTCTCTCACAGACGCACACACTCTCTCACAGACGCACACACTCTCTCACAGACGCACACACTCTCTCACAGACGCACACACTCTCTCACAGACGCACACACTCTCTCACAGACGCACACACTCTCTCACAGACGCACACACTCTCTCACAGACGCACACACTCTCTCACAGACGCACACACTCTCTCACAGACGCACACACTCTCTCACAGACGCACACACTCTCTCACAGACGCACACACTCTCTCACAGACGCACACACTCTCTCACAGACGCACACACTCTCTCACAGACGCACACACTCTCTCACAGACGCACACACTCTCTCACAGACGCACACACTCTCTCACAGACGCACACACTCTCTCACAGACGCACACACTCTCTCACAGACGCACACACTCTCTCACAGACGCACACACTCCCTCACAGACGCACACACTGACACACGCGAGTGCGCTACATCAGCACCCCTCCCTTCCAATGCCAGTGTTCCCTGTTGGTCCAGTGGTTAGGATTTGGTGCTTTCACCTCTGCAATGATGAGACTTTTGAGGAATTTTCGGAAATCTATTAAAATGTGTGTTTCCACATTCTTTCCAGTTTGTTAGAAAAAATGCCAGAATGGGCAGTCACGGAGAACAGAGAGGCAAAATCCTTACCCATTCATGCTGAAAATGCAAACAGACTGCTGCACATTGTACAGGATTTTCTACAATCTGAGGGACTGGTGAACAGCCACCTTTGGACTGAAAAGGTTAGTCACCTTCCACTCCTATAAGACATTTCAAAATCGTCCTTACTTGATTTCAGCTGGTGATACCGTCTTAGTTTTGAGAAACTAATATATGTTCTCAGAGAATATGGCTGCTACTTCTATAAGTGATTTTGTTCTGCCTTTGTCTCCATCAATCTGACTGCATATCTCTAATACAATTTGCATGTCACCAATTTGTTTATAGCTGCTGGAGGAGATTGTGACTCTCATGGACAGTCTGTCCGTATGGTACTCGGCAAGCCCAGAATCTTCTAACCTCTCCCAAGTAGAGTTTCGTCTTCTTTTGGGTTTTATCGGCCAGAACAACCTGCAGGTTTGTCGAAAACAAAATGCCATCCATAAATATCTTATATATGCTTTATGTGTACATATTATAGTGTTTCATGTATGGTAGTACCGTTGCCCACAGTGCTTTTGTAGGAGAGTCTCAAGTAACACTTGTGTACCTATGAAATCGGAAAAGAAACATAGGAGGTACTTGGTAACATTTCCCAGAAAAGGACTGACAGCAAAAAAAATACCAAATACACTAGAAATGAATACAGATGTTTTCTGAATCTAATGTTCATCTCATTTTTCTCTGGCATCTCATTTTTTTAGGAATAAAACAAGTACCTGCCACTAGTAAAGAAAAATGTAGTATAGCAGTGAAAAATAAAATGCAAATTAAGAAGTCATCTTTTTGATAAGACTGTACTATAGATATTGTTTCTGATTTTGTGTGGCTTGTTGTTTCCTCAGGTATGTGCAATGGCCACAGCAAAGTTAAACACACTGTTACAGACCAAAGTTTTTGAGAACCAAGAAGAAGCTTGTTATCTGTTAGGGAAATTGGAAGGCATCCTAAGCAAAGCCATCCGGGAGAAGACAGAGACTTACCCATTCCTTATTCCTATTGTGCGTACTTTGGTGTCAAAGGTTTACCAGCTGCTGTATATGAATCTACACCTGCCATCACTTCCATCCACTAATGGCAGCCCTTCCTTTTTTGAAGACTTCCAGGAGTATTGTAATTCTGATGAGTGGAGAATATTCATTGATAAATATGTAAGTTGTTAAGTATGGTACAAGTTATATTTTTCACCAGTAACACAATGTATTGCTTTTCATAGCTTCTTGGATATATGACTACGACTACCAAACAACTTGTTTTTCATTTATTAGAATAATACATACAATAGTTCATCACGTGTTATGAAAAATAAATAATAAATAGATATTTAATATGTTCCTTTAATACTTAGTATTTCTTTATTGTAATGTATTAATAAACACTTAACAGTAAGTGGGAAATACTACATACAAGTACATGTATTTGGCCTAAAGTATAAAGGTTCTTTCTCTTTATCTAATTCTTGTTTAAAGTATCACATGTTTGTGAAGTATGTAACAAGCTAACAACATAATCAGCTATGTAAGCCATAAGCAAAACATTATGGTAAAATCTTTATTTTATCAGATACTGCTTGTGCCTAAAGAATTCCATATTTGCATTTTTTCCACTTCCATCTGGCATTTGACATCTTCCGTCTACCCAACACATGCTCCACAGAAGGCAGCTTGCTAGTGTAGTTGGAAGCCCTACCTGTCTTCCTGTAAGCCCTCCTTATGGCTTGAAAATGAAGTATTCCCTTCATGGCAGCTTACATACATTAGCAGAATTAGCTAAAATGAAGTTCTTCTCTAAATATGTTGTTATGCTCTTTACTTATGAAGCTACAAATGTTGTTGGTTTGTTGCATACTTCATAAATATGTGAAGCTTCTCCCAATCTACAGTGACCCTTCAATATATGTTACTAACGACTTGCCCGTCAAAAAATGCCGGCAATAAAATTGTAATGCAGGTAATGCTGTTTGTCTGCAAGTGTTTTGGTCGTCTGAGATCCTTTTGCACTTATTGTACGGTCTGCGCTGATCTCCTTTTGGCGCTTATTTCAAGGCTCTGGTGTACTTTGTGTCCTATGAGCACCGTTGGCACTCCTTGTTTGGTGCGCGGTGAAGGTGTTTGTGTTTTTTTGCGATACTGTGTTGTGTTTTTTTTAAATAAATGAATATACTTTACCTATTTGTAATTAATATATGCAGCAATGGATGTGGTCAAGAGCTAACAATCTGTTTTGATGTCCCATATAATGTAGATTTGCAGTGTTGTTGAGCTGAGGTGTAAGTGTCAGCAATGTGTGCAGTGTGTAGTGTAAATAGGCTGCGTGCGCTAGGGGAAACAGTTTGTGTAGCGGAGTACTTCCGATTTAGCGTCCTTGCTAATGGTGTATGTTGTACCTTGTAGGGTTTTTTTGAAAAGTCGTATGTGCTTGTCTGTGGTTTGCGGCTTTATGGCTCGTGTAGCCTTGTTTTGTTTTTTTGGGGGCGGCCATTTTTTCTCTTGTTTAGGGTATTTTCAAGTGTGTAAACTCTTTAAATTGGACTGAAATTGAGGTGTAACCTGACTTGCAGACGTCCTGGGTGTCCCCTCCTATTGTGGGTAAGGTTTTTATTTTCTTTTTGTGTGTATTTCTTTTTTTTTTTTTTATGTTTTCTGCTGTGCGCGGGTCAGCCGTTAAAGTCGTATTTTTGCGAGTTCGTAATGTTTTTTTTTCTAAGTCTCGCGGCTTTTATTCTTTTTGTGTATGTCCGTATTTTTTTTTCTAAGACTCGCTGCTCATCGTTTTTTTGTGTAAGTCCGTATTTAGTCCTTGCATGTTTTTTTTTTTTTAAATCCCGCTTCTGTGGGCGTTTGTAATTGCTTGTGAGGCGCTGTAGAGCCTTAACCTCCGCAAATGCGGCCCCTCGCTTCACAAGGGTCTACATTTGCAGCCGACTTGGGAGCCTCCACCTCCTCAAATGCATTTGCGGTCTGAACGTCGTACAGGGTCGTAGGGATGAGCACCTATGGCGCTCATCTCCACCAGCGCAACTACGGCCCTCGCTTCGCGTTAGCAACGACCCATATTGCTGAGAACTATATATGGGATCAGAGTTCATTGTCCATTCTGAGCAGATTTCTAAATATTTGTACATGGTGTCTTTCATTTTTGCTCGTAATAATTTAATGTTTTAAATAAAATGCATGCTGTCCCTTAAATAATTTTATATTCTCTCTTTTTTTACCAGATAATCCCATACATGAAGCAGTATGAGGTGAACACATACAGCAGGACTCATGAACAAATTGCCCTCTACTGGAAGGACTGCTATGAGGCCCTGATGGTAAACATACACAAACGTGAGCGAGAACGGGGTGAAAGCAAGCTCAAATTCCAGGTAATGCAAATACTTTTACCCACTGACGCATACACATCACAAAACAGTGTTTGTATTGAGTGTCTTAAAGGGCCCCTGTGGTCATTTGTTTTCTATATGTTTTTTTGAATAACTTAATAATAGGCAAATCGGGCACTCTACTGCCTGGAGTAAAGGGTGTCTCTTACTTTTTAAGGCGAGAGAGGCTGATAATTATTTATAGCTAGCAGTGACCTGAAGTGAGTTTTGAGGCAGGAAGATAGTCTAGTGGAGCAAGGCAAGGAGTTCCAAAGAGTAAGAGCAGCATGAGAAAAGTCCTGAAGGCGGGAATGAGAGGAGGTGATAATATAGGAGAGAAGAAGAATGTCATTAGCAGAGCGAATAGGGCAGTTGGGGCAGTATTTTGAAGTTAGGGAAGAGATATATTTACATATTTTTGAATGGTGTATTGACTATAGGCACTTACCTTGTATCATAAAGGGGGATCACATTATTTTGCACCAGGACCCTCCATTCTTTAGCTCTCGAAATGGGCAAAATGATTGTAGAAAGCATGAAATAAACACTGTTTTAATGGACCTTAGTACATAATATGCTGCATATTTGTAAGTGTAGTTTAAAATATGACATTTTAAAAATATGACTACAGTGGTTCATTAACTTTTATATTGTAAACTAATTAACTTGCCATTAGTCATAAAGAATGCATGATTTATTTCAGGAGATTACTCCTCCGTAGTGGGAAAAAAAGAGACTGCACCCTGTGTGGGCATTATCCTATAGCACACACTAGTGTGATGTCTGTACCCGTGTGTGTCTTTATCTTCTGTTTAGTTTATACATAGTAGCTGCATTTTAATGTAGACATAAGTCTGTCACATCCAGTAATTTGGGCCATCTGTCTAATTTATACTGGCCCAGGGCAAGCTGGAGCAAAAACTCCTTCCTGGCCCCAGAGATGGCAATTACATTTCTGGAGTGAGTTCTAATGATATAAAACAACTGCTTCATCTCCTTTTCCACCTTTTCTGTTCGTCTTTTACAGCTCCGAAGCGAATTGACTATTCCTAACTTTTTTCATGTTAGCCATTTAAAGAACACTGAAGTTACACATTTACTATTATTCATTAAAGAGATGGTTTTATCAAAGGTTTCTGGATTTTAATGGGAATATAATATCCCTGTGTACCTATTTACTTTTATGTATTTTTTTTTATTAAGAATTTCTTATATGCTCTGTTTTTACTGCTTGAAATCATACAGTTTGTACCTGTTTGGATCTGCTGTCTGTAGCTCATGAATACATGGACTGTTAAGTGCAGTGCTTCAAATGAGCCTGTCAGTGACCTCTCTCAAGGAGCATGTTGCAGAATGTTGTTACTGAATGTTATTACGGATTGGTTACTATGAGACACTGCAACACTTTCTTCATGGGCTGCAGAGTGGAAAACCACTTGGGAACCATTTGTAAGATATAAGGCAGATACAACGGAGCTTTTAAGCTCTTCTTAATAAAGTAAAGTACATAAAAGCAAAGAAAGAGTGAAAGTGAGTGCTACAAGGTCTAAGGATTGTCAGTGATTTGATCTACAACTGCATTTGGAATTAAATTGGTTAAAGAAACTTTATACATTTCCTATAGAGATCTATAACTTAGCTAGTGCAGCTCCCTGGCACACTGTAATTAAAGTTGGTCAGAAGGATGCCCTGACTGTTCCAAAAGCAGTTTGTACAGTGATTCAAATAAAAATGTTTTTAACCCATGCAACACTTTTTTTCATGCAATCAAAAACTTCTGTAATGTTTAAAAACCTGTTCCTTTAAATTTATGACTTAAGAGCACTTTTAAGTCTACCGCGGGCCTTTTTAATTACCTTTTTCACTTTCTAGAGCCAGTGCATGACCCTTTCTTTGACTAGATTTATATACAATTTGGCACTGGTATTAACAAACCATGATTGACTATACATACTTGTTTTGTTTTATATAGGAATTCTTTTTAGAGCCATTCAGCAGAAAGGCACGTCAGGAAAACTCTCGCTACAACAGCATGCTGAAACAACTCCACGGCCAGTGCACCTCCACATTGCGGCAGTGGAAAGCTGCACAGAAATATCTGACTTGTGAACGTGGACCCTGGGCAGACAGGTCAGATTTATACTAATTATAATACTTCTTAAAGAACCATTGTACAATGAGAAAATGATATATGTTTGAAAACTTGGAGTCTAACTAAGAACATAATTATATAGGGAAAGGCTAGTTTCTACTGGACACTAGGCATCAATGAGTTGTGTATGAAAACAGAATTTACATTTCTTAATGCAAGCAGCATGTTTCTGGACCAGTGAGGGGGAAGGTGTGTGGTGTCAGTTTTAGTCAGAGCCAATTACCTAACAAAGCCTCCCACCCACCTGTTCCTCCGCTGATAGATACATGTATAACCTCATGATCCAGCTCTCAGGAAGCAATGAAATAAAGACAAAGCGGTCAAAATGAATCTACTCCTAAACAGAGTTTTCAAAAACTCAGATTTTTCCAAAAATAATGTTTTTATGTCCACGGCTCACACAGCTGCTGCTTTTAGTTTGCTGCATAGTTTACAAATAAGTTCCTACTGTGAGTCATTGGCAAATTGTAATAATTGTGCTGGAGAGTGTTCAAAACTCACTTTTTTGTCATTTGACACTATGTGGCCTTGCATGAAACTGACACATGCAATACTGTTTTTAATGTTTCTCTATTTTTTTAATAGAAGAGAAAATCGGGATCACTGGAAACTTTCCAATGTGGAAAACTATTCTCGAATGAGACTCAAGCTGATACAAAATAACAACTTTGATCCTTACCTGGAAGCCAGTGCATTACGGGATAATCTGGGTGAGTTTACAGTTCTTATTCCAGTAATAGGGTCTAGCAAAATGTACTTGAATGGTGGCTTGAAACTGACCAATGTTACAAAGCCACATGTTTGAAGAATGGCAGCACGCATGGGTGTAAACAGGAAGAAATGGGGCTGTTCCAGAAGCTGACAGACTGTTGGAGAGAGACCTTTACAGACACTAAGAATGTTATGGTGGGTAGAAAGGTGATTGAAAAATCTTCCACTATATATACAGTAACGAAAAAGATACTTACATGTCTGAATCAGGCCAGAAGATCTGTTTTTCCCCACAGAGTTTCTCAGAGGACAGTGTTCCCATTGTCTCTATTGTAGGAAAAGACATGCAAATGAGGATTGAGACATGTAGATATACTCATAGTGTTTTTCTTTCCTTACTGTATGTACTGTGAAGGGTTTTTCAAACAAGTTTCTCCTATAGCAGGGGTTGTCAATCTTTTAATACCTACCACCCACTTTTGATGGTAAAATGTTCTTACCGCCCATCATTGCCGGTGCTGAGGGTCTCCAACGCGTGACATCACTCGCCAGCGACGCCACCTAGCAATTACCCGACGGCTACCATGAAAGCTTGGATCGCCCACTAGTGGGCGGTAGGGATCAGGTTGACTACCACTGTTTTATAGCATACTGAGGGTCTGGTTTAAGTGCTAATACATTTGCCAACTGATTTAAAGCATCTTATAATATTTAAGCATTCGCTTTATTTATAATGTATTTTTTTACATATCACTGATGTTTCCTAATGCCTCCTCGACACTGCAAAGTAAATTAAGTTTTATGTATATGACTAGCATTACAATGTTTCTTTGATTCCAAACATTTGTTGATTTTCACAGGTTCATATGAGAACCAATATTTTTTATTATTGGATGTTTGTGTTTGTGTGTCTGTATGCATCATATCTGATATGGGAACAAAGATACTATGCACAAGAAATCCCAGTATACACCATAAATCAATTGTGGTTTGCTTCTGAATCATTTTCATATATTTCATTGTTTATTTATTTACAACAAACAGCCAACTTGCACCAAAAAGTAGTATTTACAAGAAATATCTGTATGGAGAAATGTACTTTTCTAGAAGTACATTCCTAAAATTACGACCATATTTTCACCAGGAAAACATAAGAACCATAAGATGCATCATCTTTTTTTGTGACATGGAGGATCTTCAGATTTACAGTATATGATTTATTAGGGATCTCCTTGCTTTGGTGTTGCTGTGTGCTTTTCTGTTTGCATTTGGGGATGTCACAGTGCTGAGTATAAGATGAACTGCAGTGAAATATGTTGCTCATAGTATTAACTGAAGTCTTTAGTTGTGCTCTGCACCATCAGAAAGCTGAGGGGCATGCAGAAAATATATTTTCCTTTTTTGAAATTAGTTGCTGAATTGATAGATTTATAGGTCTTTTAGTTTGGGGTGAAATGCTTTTGAATTCCTCCTCTAGCTGCTGCATGTATAAAAGGGGCTGCATCCGCAGAGCATCTCAACCTGCTGTGCAGAGTTCAGGAACTTACTTGTTGCTATTTAATTGTTTGGTCTCCTTCTAGGTCATCTTCTCAGATAGCAAAGCAGATTGAGTATCAAGTGACTGCAACCTCTCCAGGCTTCAAATCCAGTTGATTGCTCTATATGTTTCAGTTCTTTGTTTACAGTTGTGTTGTGTTGACAGAATGAAACAAATAACAGATCTAAACTGTAGAAGATAACTATGGACTTGCAGTCACTCGTTCCCTTGTCAGAACACCTTCAGGGTATAACACTTTGCATCATAAGATGCAGGTCACAGGCTGTGTGAAAAACCCTCCCTGCTTGTTACCTATTCATCTTCAATGACAATAGCCGTGCCAAATGATGCCTTTAACAGTCAATACTTGATCATTTCTAAAAATGTGAACAATTTTAGCAGCTTTCAAAACATTTTTTCCTCTTTAAAAAGGATCTTGATGACCTTTTCTGTGCTTAATCATGCTCTTCTTTAGACTCAAGATTCTCAGTCATATATTGTGTTTCACTGTACAGAGGTTATTTAACAACCAGATTCTTCTCTTCCCACAGGTATTCAGCAGGCTGAACCTTCAAGTGAATCTCTGCTGTTAGAAGCAGCAAAGCAGGTTAAAGTTAGTGACCTGGACGATGATGGACTGGAACTGCCTGAAGAGGACAATACTGTGAACATGTATGTAAAACACACTGCTACCCTTTCTATGTGTCTGAGATATTCTAAATATTATTACTACCAAGTATTTATAAAATCTGACATTTTAAAAACGGTTATCTCATTGGATATAGTTAGAATATAATTTAAAGGTCAACCAACCAATATGGAATGCTGTGTGGCGGGTGCTGTGTGGCGGGTGCTGTGTGGTGGGTGCACATGAGTTTAGAGTGGAGCAATGAGGGACGTGTATAGAAGGTCATGTGTGAATAGGATATTATTTGTAATAAGCTAGTGCCTGGAACCGAGCAAGTTGCATAAATGTAATAATGCATTGTTGTTTTGTATGACTGACAATCAAGTACAGGTACAACACTGATTTTACGGTAACTGATGGTCTGGCACCTGCTTTAGTCCAGACATAATTAGGATAGTGTCCTTGAAGCCCCAAGATCACCAGATTAGTTCAGCTGTATTATTGTAATGCATTAATCAATTAATTTGTATTTAATTTGCATTTTTTAAAGTTTCTATCAATCTATGGTACTTTAGAGACACAGGAGAAGTATAATTAGTGGTATGCTTAGTGGTCAGAGAAGTATTGTTGAATTATTATTACGTGACCTCTGTTGGTCCGACAAAACGGCTAATCCGGCAAAGCTCTGAAACTAATTGTGTCGGAAAATCAGTGCTGTACCTGTAGTAGTAATGAGGTGAGTGATCATGCTGGAGTGATGCCAAGTGGGTCCAATATATTGTGATGGGGGAAGATAGATGGGTCTAGAATGGGATGTGTTGGGATGGTATCCTTGTTGGCGATATGGTGGCCTGGTTAAATGTGTTTCCAAAGTGTGTTTTTGGAGGCTTGCTGAAAGTTTAATGATGGTTGGATTCGAGTTCCAAAGGAGAAGTGCGCAGCAGGAGAAGAGGCGCATTTGTAAAAGCCATTGGGAATCCGTGTAAGGATTTTCAGACAGGAGTAGCAAATACAAAGTGGTCTGTGGGGATGATGAATATTGCAGCAGAGTTTAGGATGGATTGGAGAGAGACCTGGTGAGTTAGATGATGTCATTTAGAGGGCAGATACATTCATGAGTAGGATGTTTAGAAATAGCTTGAACAACTGGCTATGTTTCCATTGCCAAATACAGACTCTCAGTTATCTGGCACCCACGGGGATTGGTAGATGCCAGATAAATGTAGTTTATGGTTGCTTGAGAGTCACTATTAAAAGAGGCCTAGATTAGCTGCACAGGTATATTTGTCAGTGAGAGCTGTTCTAGCAGCAGCAGCTTTCACTTCTCACTTACACACAGGTACATTCAGCTGGAGGGTGCGGTGCTGACCCCAGGAAATGTAACGCCAACACTGCCCTGGCTCACTCATGCCTGTCTGCTACAGGTAACACTGAATAGTAGAGACGTACAGTGGGTGAAATCTAGGTGCCTGTGAGCATTTTGTGACATGACAACCTGGCTCCTGGCATTTGTTGATCTCTGTAAAATAACATTTTTATTTAAAGTACAGTATTCAATTTTGTTCTGGTTGCTTGAGTTCTGGTTAACTGAGAGTATACTGTATATAGGAAATATTTTAGCTAATTCATGCCCCAATGTATCTCATTTATGTCTTGTTTAGAAATGAGAAGGAGGAACAGAGCCAGAAGGAAAAGCCGGTGCTTTGCGAGGAGTGTGAGCTTATCACAGTGATGGAAGTAATCCCTGGACGCCTGGAAGTAACCACAAAGCACATTTATTTCTATGATGGAAGCACTGAAAAAGAAGAAGGTATGAATAGTGTATTTTTGTTTTCAGTGGGAAATATATGGCTGAAATTCTTTAATTTTCTTTCCTGATGTATCTTGCTAACTGGAGGGAAAGGTCATAATTCATTTTATTTGCATCATTCAGTAGTGTAGGAAATGTGTGGTGTTAGAATCACATTTACTGATATAATAAATTAGACTAGCTATTATATATGTGCTTTAACACAGGCCATATGTTTGGTAGAACAGTAATTGAAATACCCTCCACTGTATAAACAGTAAGGAAAGAAAAGATCACTGTGAGTGCACCAATGTCTCAAGCAGGATAGGAGACCTGTTTTTTCCACTCTTGTATAGATAATAAAAATTAGGAGAACACCCACTCAGTCTCCAAGCCTTCAGAAAGTGTGGAAAACACAAAGATGTCATCCTTCAATCACAAGCAGTGTCTATATTTTACGTAAATGCCTTATTGCCTATGGCTTTGTTGTTGTTGTTGTTGTTGTTGTTACAAACTTTACAAACATGTGAAGTTTTTCACAATCCACAATGGCCCCTTTAGAACCAAAACTACACTGATCTGTTTGCTTGAGGGCTGCCAGAATAGCCTGTTATAAAGTGGATATTTCATCCCATCTAGGTGTGGGATTCGACTTCAAGTGGCTCCTTTCCCAAATCCGGGAGATACACTTGCGCAGGTACAACTTGAGGAGGTCGGCTCTGGAGATATTTCTAATTGACCAAACAAATTACTTCCTGAATTTCAAGAAGGAGGTAAGGACTACAATAGCATTGTGCATGTTCCTGACACTCGTACAAGCTCTTGATCTTCTGTGGGGAAATATAGACTGAACTGCTCAGAGTTTGCCATTAAAGTTGTACAGTAAATAGGCATAAAAAAAAAGATCACTAGGACAAGCTTTTACAGACTGTAATTAATTTTGCGATTAATCTTAATTATAAGAAAGTAATTGGCTCCTAGTCCTAAGTTTTATATAGTTTGGTGATGTTGTTCCTTATATATTTTAGCCTATACAATCTTTGCCAGAGACACATGCAAAACCAGTTTGCACAAGTTTTAAAGGGACATGGAAGTTCTTAATACTGTTCTACATCATCAAACAGCTGTGAACCAAGTGGGAAACAATCTTTTTGCATTTTTAAAATTGATCCAAATTCCATTTTCATTTTATAAGAGTTTCAATATAACCCAGTTAATCCGCAAAGGATTGACCAGAAAATGTCAGCTTCTTTAAACGTTCTAATTCCAGTAGAAATAATGTAATATGTATTATTGCAGTGGAGAGAGTGTATAAGCACTTAGAGGAAACTTGTAATGTATGGCCCCTTCAGGACCTGCATGTTTGTTTCTATAAGCTCATTATATCGTAATGCAGCTGGACTTCTATTAAGACTCATTAAATAAATAGTCTGAGTAGTGTAAAAGCTAATACTGCAGCATTTAAAATGAGTTTCAAATACATTTTTTACGCAAGTTCTACCTGCTTTTGACTGCTCTGCATGATGGTGCAGAGCAATATCCAAGAATGCAGAGCATGATTAGTTACTGACTCAAAATTTCCCCTTTACAATCACAAATATTCCTGCATTTGCCAAATGAAACCTATAATGTATCATGGTGTTTCAAGTTTTTATATGTGTTCTTGTTCTTACAGGTAAGAAATAAGGTGTACAGCCGGATACTGTCACTCCGACTTCCAAACATATATGGGACCAGGTCACCACAAGAGCTGCTGAAGACATCTGGCCTCACACAGGTGAGAGGGGCTAGATTCAAATGTTGGCTTTTCACTAAAATGCTTTTATGCTCATGCTTTACACAATTATTGTTGTTATTAATTGGTTACTTCACAAAGATGAGAAGATTTTTATCTATATATATTTTTTTTAAGTAAAATCAAACTTTTTGATCCAACATTAATTCTATAACAAAGTTATCTAACATTTCAAAACTTTCTATGTGGATCCCACTGTCTGGACCATGAGTTATTCTGCACCTCTAATTTAATTTTGTGGAACCATGAAGGTTGTGCTTTCATATTAACAGCACACAAACATTTTCTGGCCCAAAATTTCCTGTTTCAGATTTGAAAACAAATCCATTTACCAAAATTAAGCATTATTTTCTATTTTTATGTAAAAAACCTCTGGAATAAATGAATATTTGTCTGGAAAGAAATACCTTTTAGAACTATATATATATATATATATATATATATATATATATATATATATATATATATATATATATATATGTGTGTGAAATACAGATTTGTAATATGGATTTTTCTGTTTGTGTTCTAGAAATGGGTGAACAGAGAGATTTCAAATTTTGACTACCTCATTCAGTTAAACACAATAGCCGGGAGAACATATAATGATCTGGCACAATATCCTGTGGTAAGTTACTGAAATGATCTAATTTGCCAAAAAAAGACGGATGATGCTGTAATGCTGATGATTAATAATGTTGTATTATATGTGTGTGTGTATATATATATATGTGTATATACTATAAGCCACATTTATCATGACTCACTTTTGGGGCTATGGTCGTACCCCTCTGAGCACCACCAAAAACGTGCTTTCAGGGCTGCCCCAACCATATGGATATTGGGACTTTGTGGGTTGTTACTATTTGGTTTAAGATGGTTGACATTTTCAGTTCAATAGAGTGTGGGTTACAGACCAGAATCAGGTGATGTCCGGACTTGTTACCAGTTTAAAAGGACACATACCAGTTCCGTCTTTGCCTATTGTGACTAATGACCCCCTGTAATGTAATAGAGAGCTGGCAGGAGAAGGGATTAATCCATTAACCATCCAGGCTCCTGGCCTGGGGGGTTAATTAATAACTATGACCTCATCCTAGTAATGTGATACCACGTGGGACAGTGAAGATACTACTATGATTGCTCAATAGTTTATTTGCTGAAGGTATGGGTCCACCATAATTAGTTATTGTACTGGATAAATTCATTGCCTTGTTGCCAATAGTGTGCTCTGTGTGATTACACATTAATCAAGGTGTGTATTTCATTCTGGTCTCCAAATGGAAAGGCTCTTTATTATTTTTTTATTCTGAAACTGCTGGGTCCTAATGGCTGGGCTGAACCTGTAATCCTGATTTCCTGATCTCCATGACTGATTGAATTGGTATGCTGGGAGCTGAGATCACTTTCACAATCCAGGGATGTTCCTGTAGAAGAAGGAAGGAGGTTTTGGGGTGTTAGATCTCAGGTCACCAATAAAAGATCTTAGTTCGTTATCAATGGGATTCAGGTTACCGATGAAAAACTTAAAATATTCCAAAATACTTCAGTCTTTAGCATGTTTTTATAGGTTATAAGTACAATTAGCAATTTCAGACACCCCTGTGTGAGAGCATATCTACCTAATAGAGTCCGTTTCAATTATAGATTTCTTACAGACTTTACAAAGGAATGTGATGACATCAAACAAGCTAACATTCAAACTTCAGCATCCATTGTACATCATTCAACCTTCTGCTCCACTCATTCAGTCTGTAGGAACTTCATTGTATATTAGTCTCTTTGATATTTATTTTCAACATATGAATAATTCCTTCCACATGTATCCACAATTGAACATAATTAAGCAAGTGTTATCGAATATCATTTTTGTAGGCATACAGTATGTCACAAAAGTGGGTACACCCCTCACATGTAAATATTTTATTCTATCTTTTCATGTGACAACACTGAAGAAATGACACTCTGCTACAATATAAAGTAGTAAGTGTACAGTCTGTATAAGTGTAAATTTGCTGTCCCCTCAAAATAACTCAACACAAAGCCAATTAATGTCTAAACATTTGCCCCAATGGAGTTTAGTAGCCCTCCTGTTTCAGCATGACAGACAGCCACATTAAATTCCAAGCCCGTATCGCCAACGTGAGACCTGCAACGGCTGCAGGCTTGAAATTTGACCAAGTTACATAGCTATTAAATTAGACCATGGCGCAAGTTACAGGCAGAAGATGCAAGCGCCGTTGGATGTGCGGATGTGAACACAATGAATTAGTCAAACCTGTAGTTACGGGTTTAGACTGAGCCAATGGTAAAAGAGATTGTCTGCATTACATTACTGAAAAATGGAGGTTAGATTTCAAAGCCTTATGGGTTTCAATTACAAGGTACGATCGGATGACTCCCATTCCAGAACTAATGCAATATTCATAAATCCGTAAATATGATATTCAAGTCCTTGCGAGTTCCATTATATGTATTAAAACATTGATTGCCGGGATCAATATAACACGGAAATGAAACGGGGGAAAAAAAAGTATTTTTTATTGCAGATTTGCAAGCCTGAGAATGTTGTGCTATTCATTTTAATGGCACACCGACTTTTGGTCGCGCGCAACATCATGTGCGGCCGACAAAGGCACTCTTCCACACCAGCGCAGAGAGAGAGTGAGTACTGGGGGAGAGAGACCTGGGATTAGAGGGTGGGTACTAGGGGGAGAGACTGAGTGAGTAGAGTGGAGAGAGGGAGAGTACTGAGGGAAGGAAGGAGAGCTGGGGAGAGAGGGTGAGTACCGGACAGACATAGCATGAGCTGGAGAAGGAGGGGAAGAGAGGGTTAGTGCAGAGTGCTTAACTGGCGCTCTAGTGTGGGTGCGCACATTTGTCTGCATTTGTGGGTACGCACGAGACGTTGCGCATGTCTCATGCGCCCAAAAGTTGTGCTACCAATTTTAATACCTCTAATCACTTTCTCTTTCATTATTTGTACAGTAGTGTGTTTATATTTGCATTTACAGTACTATGGATAGGACGTTTAGCCCCTTGCGGGCCCTCTCTAGCACCCGTTAGCTTCTTGGCTCCATTTGCGGGTTACAGGGGGTTGAATGCCAGTGGATACTTTGCAATTTAATAGTGAAATTGGAACATAGCAGATACGGGCTTGAGAGAACAAAGGATTTGCGGGCGTGCAGTTCAAATTTCCACTTTGCATAGGGTTTTTTCGCACCTAACCCGCAAGAAGTTTGTGGGTAGCTTTGAGAGGCCAATTTAATAGCTGGAAGTCTTGCGATGTTACGGGCTACGGTTTTCAATGTTGGGGGGGGGGGGGGTAATTAATAACTATGGCCTCATCCTAGTAATGTGATGCGACATTGGGCAGGGAAGACTCTACCATTGACCAATCGTACTATGATTGGTCAATGGTTTATTTGCTGAAGGTATAGGTCCACCATGATTGGTTATTGTACTGGATAAATATATTGCCTTGTTTCTACAAAAGTGTTCTCTATTTGATTTCACATAAACCAAGGTGTGTATTTCATTCTAGTGTCAAAATGGAAAGGTTCTATTATTTTTGTATCCTGAAACTCTGCTGACTCCATTCCTGATTGGTGGTGATCTGAATTTGCATGCTGGGTGCTGAGATTACCCAAACTCTCACAATCCAGGGGTGTTACTGTAGCTGGAGGCAGGAGGTTTTGTGATGAATATGGTCCCCTCCCCTCTGGGTCGTGACAACATTGTAATCATATAGGATTAAGTTACATTATTATGACCACCACCTACTTTTGAAGTCAGCAGCGCATAGCCAATGAAATATGGCACGTGTTTTGAGCTGGCTTGGTGGGTATATCAGGTGACATGTAGACATTCTGCAAACAAATGAGGCATCACAGTCCGGGGTAAAATGTGCAATTTATCCAATTTTGAAAAGGGAATGGTCATTGGCTTTCGGGCCAAGTGTGGCAGTATTTCTGAAACAGTGCAGTTTATAATCTGTTCATGTGCTGCTGTGGTTGAAGTGTATAAAATCTAAAATTATGACCCTAACTTACAAAGCCCTCAACAACACTGCACCCCCTTATTTCTCTGCGCCTTCAGGACTATTCTTGCACTGCCCCTATTCTCTGGAATTCCTTACCTCGCTCCACTAGAATATCCTCCTGCTTCAAATCCTTCAAAACCCTCCTGTACCACACCCAAAACCTTTAGATTGTAAATCTGTGAGTTTTCAGTCTTGCACGGTGCTTTGGGGAAAGCTCTATGGACACCGGATTCTAAGGTCAAAGACAGGGCCCTCCATCTTTGTAATGTGTTAATATTGTTTTGCCTTGATCACAACATGGAATCAGTTGGTGAGTAACAAATAAATGATAATAATAATATTAGTGACTGGACAACCTGCACATGTGCCATTGATGTCAGAGGTGAACGTCTGCTGCAAAAGTGTGTGAAAGCCAACCAATACACTACAGTTGAGCAATCAACAGTCCAAGTGAACGAGGGGGGCTACCAGACTTGTGTCTAAAAAGACAGTACAGTGAACCCTGTTGCATATGGGGCTCAGAAGCAAAATGCACTGCACCCATGCTGATGAGGGTGCATCTGATTGGCAAAGGGTTGTCTTCTCTGATGAGTCATGTTTTCTGTTCTATCGAATGGTTGGTTGTTGGCATGTCAGGCTCGAAACCTCAGAGAACAAACACTCTGCAACCATTGTTGGAAGAACACAAGCTTGTGGCGGCAGCGTTATGGTTTGGCAAATGTTTTCTTGGTATTGTCTGGGTTCACTCACACTTTTGGAAGGCACTCCCAACCGATAGGGTTGTCTATCAAATACATTCTTGCAGATCTAGTACACCCATCAATGTTGATTGTCTGCCCTGGAGCTTATGTGATCTGCCATCTGAAAGTAGCTTATCACCTTAAGCCTTTATGTACACATCACATATATTATCCTTCTATTACTCTCGCATACCCTTTAGATTGCAAGTCTGTGAGTTTTCAATCTTTCGATGTACTTTAGTGAAAGCTCTGTGTGCATTTGATTTTAAGCTCAAAGACAGGGCCCTCCATTCTCTTCTCTTCACTGTGTTAATATTGTTTTGACTTCAACTTACCCCTGTATAGCGCTACTGAATATATTGGCGCGTTACAAATAAAGGTAATAATAATAATAATCAAGAAAAGGCAGCATTTCATATGGCCAGAATTGTGCGGGAGTGGTTGGAGGAGCACAAAGAAGATTTCCAAGTACTTCGCTAGCCTCCAAATTCCCCCACTTGAACCCCATGGATCACCTGTGAGCCCACTTCGATCGCCATGTTCGCTGTATGGATCTTCCACCACACGCTCTTCAGCAGCTGTCAGATGCACAGCAGTCGGCATGGCTCCAGATACCCTTGCCAATCTTTCAACATCTTATTGACCCATCTAGCGGGGGGGTGGGGGTGGGGGGTGAAATTTGATTACCCTGCTTCTGATGCAGAAATATAGCTTATGATAGTCCGTTGTCTTAAAGAATACTTGATGATAATTTCCTTAAAAGCTTGTTTCAATTCACATGTTAAAGTGGAAAAGAAAAATCCTTTTCAGTGTCTGTAAATATATCTGCCAGTATAAAGTCAACAGGAACAGTGGAAATTACACTATGTTTTCCTTTAGACTTCCAAAGTTGTATGAGTTAACACTATAAAAATCTCTGTCTTTTAAGTCTGAAATAAATTGTTTTCTTTCTTTTAGTTCCCATGGGTGCTGCGAGATTATACCTCAGAGGAGCTGGATTTAAATAATCCAGCAGTATTTCGGGACCTGTCCAGACCCATAGGGGTGGTGAATGAGAAAAATGCAGTAGTCGTGCAAGAGAAGTGAGTGAATTCTGTGCATATTGAGTATGAAGAGAAAGGAATGCAAATATTCTGAAATAGTTTTTTTTTCCCGTTCATAATAATGTTGTGTTAAAGGGATATGGAAGGCTTGTGAATTTTCCTAGATATATAATATCCCTGTGTATCTATTTACATTAATGTACTTTATTTTATTTAGAAGCACTTATGAGATCTGTTTTCACTGTCTAAAATCAGACAAATTGTTCCTGTGTGGGTCTGTCGACTGCAGCGTATGCAGGCGCATGCTCTGTAGGGCTGAATGTGCAGTGTAGTGTCCTAGCCTATTAGGACCTGGTCTCAGCAGCATGTTGCAGATATTGTTGATAGATGGCTACTGATTGGTTAGTATGAGACACAAAACAGCAAGTACAACAGGGTCTGTGTCTTTGTGAGCTGCAGAGGGCAGTAGCAGGTAATATTTGTTTTTAGGCAGTAAAAAACAGATCTTATGAACACTCCTTAAAAGTACATCAAATTAAATGGATACACAGAAATATTATATACCTAGTAACATCCAGGAACCTTCCATATCCCCTTATATACGATCAGCCTTATTAAATTGCAATTCGGCCAATTGAATAGGGCTCTATATAAGCACAGAGCATATTTTTGTTAGTGAAGACCTTGCTTCTGGATAGAAGTTCACCAACTTAAAACTTCTGTAAATAAAATATGCTCTGCACTTATATAGAGCCCTATTCAATTGGCCGAATTGCAATTAAAGTATATCATTAGTCATTTCACTAGGAGAGCCGGCAGTGTTGGTTCCTCTGCAGACCTAGCTAAACACATTTTTGAAATAATGCATACTGATATGCTGGTACCTGTCAAATATAGATACATTAAAGGGACAAACTAAACTTGATAATATGCAAAATGTTTTCAGGAAATGTCAAATAAGTCAGCACAGCTTTTAATTTGAACCACTATATACAGTTTTGCATTGGTTGTGACAGACATTTGCTTTTGTCCCTAACGTGATTAGAAAACTGGAATGCGAAGAGCTTTAAATTCATCACCTAACACCTTTATTAAATCCTGTTGCAAGACTGCCACTGTAATTTGTTTGTTGGCAATAGAAGTGCAGTAATTAGAAAAGCAAGTTCCAAGTCTAACCCTCCAAGATGGAAATGCCCAGGATGCAAACAGAGCTTGCTAAGAATAAGGTTGTCTGTTAAAGTGATTTAATCCTTATCACATACACAGTTGCTAGTGTTGTTTAGTTTGTTAGTTTTCTGCACACGGCAGTGTTCTTTGTAAATTGCTGTTGTTACACAAGGATAATTCATCTTTTTGCTTTTCTATGGAGTTGTACAGCGAGCATGGTATTCATTAAGAACCTCACTCACTTGCAGGTATGAGAGTTTTGAAGACCCTCTCGGCACCATTGACAAGTTTCACTATGGTACTCACTACTCGAATGCTGCTGGTGTGATGCATTTCCTAATCCGAGTGGAGCCCTTCACCTACATGCACATTCAGCTGCAAAGTGGAAGGTATCTAACAGAATTTGTTTCATTTATTCACAAGAAAATGCAATCTTAAAGCCTGGCCAAAAAGCAGAGGATCAGTAAGATTTAATAATATAATAAAGTATTTGTTATAGGAAGTTCATCCAATACAGAGCATGTGATTTATTTTGTGTTATTAAAGTCTTTAAAGTGCATTGTTTTATTAAAGGGCCCTGAAGTCATCATATGTGCTCTGCACTATCAGATAGAGGGAGGAAAATCTTGTGTAAAAAGTGTTTTTCTTTTTAAAACTGCTACTAAATTAATAGAGTTATGAGCTTTTGAAATGAGTCATCCCATGCCATTGTGATAATACATAAATAGCTGCAATGACCGGTAGCTCAAACTGGAATTATGTGTAAGGAAATGATTTCCAATCTTAGCTCTGTATTAGTTATATCATTATCCTACACCCATTGTAAAATATATAGTGATATAGCCTAGTGATAAAATCAACTGTCTAGTTCTTACGGTATATTTTTTATTTTTGTTGCAAGATAAAGCAAAAAAAAAACAAATTAACATATAAATTGTAAAGAGGGAGGTATGAAACAAATGTGGGTGCTTGAATACTTTTTAAGATAATTATGTAAACTAAATAATATTCATTAATGTAAAAAAAGGAAAATGTGTCATTTCAATTCACAAATTACAATTTTAAGGTAGATTAATTTAATCACTGCATCATGTCTCTGTATAGTAATTTAAATAATGTAAGCACATTTTCCCCACACTAGGGATTTTTGTGCCCTTATAACTTATTCAGTCAATCATCATTTTCACCACCTGGGCACTGAACGTATTTAAAGCGGGAGGGTGGAACATATTTGAAACTGACTTAAGCTACGTAAAAAGTAAATTAGAGAGTACTTGTAACGTTAAATGTAATGTTGTGATATTTATTCACATTTATTTATTTGTTAAATTGAATGTTGTGATATTGATTCACATATTATTTATTTATTATTATTATCCTTTATTTGTAATGCGCCAACATATTCGTTAGTGCTACACAGGGGTTAAGTACAAGTCAAAAACTATTTTAATAGATTTCAAACGAATGGAGGGATTGAACGCAAGATGGAAAATTCGGATACTTACAATCTAAAGGCAGTTACACAAGATAACACACTCCCTGGTTGATATTTGCAATACAATAATAGCATACACTCTGTGTTCATTTCTTGTCTTTGCTGTTGTGTAGATTTGACTGCGCTGATCGGCAGTTCCATTCCATCCCAGCCACTTGGCAAGCTCTGATGGATAATCCAAACGATGTGAAGGAACTGATTCCAGAGTTCTTCTATTTTCCAGAATTCTTGGAGAATAAGAATGGTAATATATGTTATTGATAAATTATAAGATTATCACATACTATAAAGTACATACGTTAGAATATGATAGGGGCTATAAGTCCAATTAACTCCCCTTGAATTTGTATTATTTAGCCACAGACTGCGGGCTTCATAGTAAACACCTAATTATAAGATCTGCAGATGATAACCTACGACTGAACTTTGGCAGTTTATGAATAATATCTCCTGACTCTGGTTTGTTCTTCACTTGTGGCAGACGATTTGTGCAAAGCACTAGACAGCAATTAATTGGTCCGGAATGATGACTCATACCGTAGTGGTGTAGTCCCAACAGTCCTGCTGATATGGAGGAAGCAGTCAATGTTTCTTGCCTGCTGCACATTTTCAAATCAAGAGATGAGTAGGGAGATGTTGCCGGGAAATGGGAGCATGGGTAGATGAGAAATTAGAACAGGAGTGAGTAAATTAATATCTTGGGACCCCTTGGGCTCTAGAGCCAAGTGTAATTCAGTACAGATCTACATGTGGCTCTTCAGTGGCACACAAATTTGTTACTTAAAATAAAGTAAATTTTTAGCTGTGAATTCAAATTAGTGTTAGTTTGCTTCATTGATTTAATAAAAGGTAAAATTGGCAATACATTATTATTATTATTATTATTATTATTAGTATGCTTTATTTGTAACGTGCCAACATAGTCCGTAGAGCTATACAGTGGTTAAGTACAAGGCAAAAATAATTTTGTATATGCAAAAAGAAAGCCAAAGAGTAAGAACCTTGCGTACTTAAAAGTTGTAATAAGAGTATCCGGTATGTTCAACATATTCTAGTCATTAGAAATATAATAACTTAATGTTATCATTAGCAGTGTAAAAAATATCAAAATGTTTAATATAGAGGAGAGAAAAAGTACACCTTTAATCCCAATGATAATATTGACCCAAAGAGATATTCCAAAATTAGTAATTAGTCCAAAGAATATTAATCTGATACCTTGTAAATTAAAATATAACTTTTATTGATGTGTAAAATAAATACAGTGAATATAAAATGAATATTAAGATTTAATCCTGGATGTCTCCACGGTTTGGATAAATAAATGCAAAAGTGACTAGTAGATCCGACGCTCGTGTTTCGCGCCAGCTTCAACAGGGATGCACTGATTGTTTGTATATAGCACGCAATATATTTAGGTATTTACCAATATTTTATTACTAATTAAACATTGTGCATATTTCAATATAATTCTTCTTCTTAAATTAGCAGAGCTTGAGATTGTAGATTAGCAGTTTTCACCTTTGCACTGTACATATTTTTTCACTTAACTGCTATATTTCTCTATATGCATATGTTAATTATATTGGAATTTTGTTATTGACATTCATTCTTCAAAGAGAAGAAAAGGTTACAAAATAAATTTCAGGATTTATGCATATTTTTGAGCATATATTTCTTAAAGTTGAGCAGTATCAGTTATCGTTATATGATTCCTTTATATTTATTTTTTTTGCATTAAAGTCCCTTTTGTGTTTCAGGATTTGATTTGGGGCGGTTGCAGCTCTCTAAAGAAAAAGTGAATGACGTTATTCTTCCAAAGTGGGCCAAAACACCAGAAGACTTCATCCTTAAGCACAGGAAAGCTCTGGTAAGCTCTGCCAAATTGTGGTTCAATTAATTCTGTAGCCTTGTCTCCTAAAACAGTTCTTCTGACTCCTATATATTTTTTATACAGAAAATGTTTATGTATATAAAAAATGTCCATCATGGCTCCTAAACATTTCAGACAGACCTTTGGTTATTGCTGTCTTGCATTCATTTTCTAGGATTCTCAAACTCAAATGTCTGTGTTTGCAGGAGTCTGAACACGTGTCTGCTCACCTCCATGAGTGGATAGATCTGATTTTTGGGTACAAGCAAAGGGGACCAGCTGCAGTGGAGGCTCTCAATGTCTTTTACTACTGTACATATGAAGGTAATGATATGGATGTGTAATCTGAATTCTTTTAGCCTAACAATATAATATGGGGATAGCCCCTTATAAGTGAGGCATACCATAAAATATATGTAGGTGTGTTCAACATCTGACCTTCTGTAAGAGGGTTAAAGCACCAGTGAGGTTTTAATTGACGCCATTAACTAGCAGAGCTGACTGAGATTAAGACTTTCTCTAAAATTGCTTTTTTTTACTCATGGCTTACCCAGTAGGTGATGTTGTTGGTTATTTACATACATCACCAACATGAAGCTTTGTCTTTGTGGCACTTTCTCTGTTCTCTCTTCTAATCTAAATGACTGCATATTAATGTGAAACCAGGTGCTGTGGATCTTGATGCCATTGCCGATGAAAAAGAAAGGAAAGCATTAGAAGGGATGATCAACAACTTTGGGCAGACACCCTGTCAGTTATTGAAGGTAATTACATTTTTATTACTGTGTGTTGGAAACAAAGGGCAAAGCTCACACTTATGTAGATAATGGTTGTACCCATAAAAATCTACAAAGACTTCAGTTGAGATGTTCCTGGGGGGGGGGGGGGGGGGGTGTCTATGCTTAATATGCTAAAAGTAGGATATTGATAAGCCACTTACTGACATTATAGTGACACTATCACCCTAACAGGATGCTGATTTCAAGAACATTAAAAGCTGTCTGTACATTTAGTAATCATTTAATCATCCCTGATATGTTAAGCTTTGAAAGTGCTGCTCAGTTTGCTAACTCGTGGCACATAGTGCTGGAAAACAAGGGCATTATTTTGCCATCACAGCAACAGACAAGTAGACTGTAATCCTAATGAGCACATGAAAGAAGCAAATTTGTATAGGCAATCTACTCATTTGCATAAGAATACAGCGGGAAAAAATGATTCGGTCAGGAAAGACTTACTTTACAGTCCAATGTCTAGTGCAATGTACAGCTACTTTTTCATGCTTTTTTAAGCAAAACTTGAGCCCCTTTAAATTGCTCCTGCATTGCACTGCAGTGCTCACCAGGTGAGAAGGCAGCTGCTAGTTTGAGTTTATCTTAGAATAGCAATAACTAAAAGTGGAGGGAGAATGACACCAGTGGATGCTCCTTTAGTTCTGGGACCTGCCCTTGATATATTGCGGCTGTCTTGTATCTGTTTTTACATTATTCTTACTTTCCAGGAGCCTCACCCAGTACGTCTCTCTGCAGAGGAAGCTTTATTGAAACAGGCCAAACAGGATACTGCAACTTTGAATCTGTTCCAGAACCTGCCAGATTTGAAGTCGTTCTTCATGAAGGTAACTAGGGAACTGTATTCCTATTGTACAATATCCTTGTGCCATCAGATAACAAGAAAACAAACCACTCCACTGTCATCATAAACTCTCTCCCGATATCATTGGGGAGATCTTATTGAAACAGAATTACCCAACCTTATTGTGAAGCTATGGGGATTTGGGACAGCTGCACCCCAAACAAGTTCTTATGTCTGCACAAGCCATGCAAAAGTTCACCATGAAGCTTGTTGGGAGATTTAAACTAGCATTGTCTTGCTTCATTATGGGAAGGCTATATTTGTTTAGGGGGGAATTTTGCACCAATTAAAAACAGGTAATAGAGAAGGGCAGCCAGTAAGAAGCCTGCCCCAAGGAATGGTGCCCACTCAGGGTTCAGTCTCTTGAGTTTTAGCTTGCTTGTGACATTACAGAGGAGATATCTCCTGAAACATACCAGACTGTACCATTCCCTAAGGCAGGCCAGAACTACATTTCCAGGCAATTCTCTCCTGGAGAAACATAAATCCCCAGACATCATACATTCCAGCTTTCCCGTTTTTGCATGTGGGAGCTATGGATTTCTCTCGGCACAACAACATTGGGGCCCACAACTGGGTTACCCTGTGTGGTTTGTATGCCAATAACCCTTGCAGGATCCCTAAAACAGATGAGACTCACACCTGAGAACGGGCAGCCACTCGGTAGCCTGACTACATCATAAGTATATTCTGTGTTATTATTTTACCTTTGTCGGTATGAATAGGAGTCGGCAATATCCTGGTAAAGGCATTCAAAAATACTATTGAGATACATGATATGAATGGATTTTGATATCCCTTTGTTTTGATCAGTGTGTTTCAGTTGGTTCTTGTGTGATTTATCCACCTCTCATTTGTGTTTGTTATCTCCAAGTAGTTTATCTAATTTTATGAGAGGGTCCATTAGCAGACTTCCGAAAGCTGTTATAAACTTCAGATATAAAACACTTCAAAGCTTGTCTTCTCTTCCTGTTGCACAATGGGACTCTAACTGTCTTTATAACCAGGAATTCCCCATTTTATGCTTTTATATTGTTGTAGTTGCCAAACCTGATCAAAGAAAGGCTGTGTTATACTGTACATTATCCTCTCAATGCATAGTAAAATTCTGCCTAAAATGAATAACGAATACTTTTAATAGGCCAGTGAATTAGTGGCTTATAATTAAGACCATAATTTAATTTCCATTACTGCAGCCTATGCAGACACAGACTCTGTAGTTCTGGATGTGTAGTCTGATGTACTTGCCTATCAGGGATCACGTCTTAGCAGCATGTTGCTGAGAGATGGTCATTGATTAGCTAGTATGAAACATAGCACACCCAGTACTATAGTCTGAGGTGGGCAGACCCACACAGGGACTCTTTGTTTGATCCTAGGCAGTAAAACAGAGCTTATAATCACTTCTTAATAATATAAAGTATATGTCAGTAAATAGATACACAGGGATATTATATACATAGTAATATCCAGGAACTTGCCATGTCCCTTTAACAAATAGGCCTCAAAGTATAGCACAAGATCTGCCGAGCTGTCACCTCCCCAGAGAGGGGCCACTCACATTATATAGATTTATGCTGACATTTATTCTTACCTATTTATATGTACAAGTTTCTGTAAATACTTGGATAGTAATCACATATGTCCCTCATGTTTTTTCAGGGGCTTAGTGATGATATTCCTGTAGTCAAGGCCGTTGTCCCAAAGAACCAGTTACGCTCTTTTATGTCTCAGGGGAGTCCGGAAGTATTGGTAAGTAATTATTTATTTTCAGAAAAGAATATATCAAATGTATAGGGTTAAGTTTATTCAATGAAATTACTAATAAATAAATAATAACAGCAGCATTATTCTTCTTTGTGAGAAGCAAGATGCAAAGCACAGACTTAAATCCAATTGCCATGATTTTATGTTACCAATTATTTGAAAATACTTTCCACAGTCTTTAATTGTTGTTTCCCTCTTAGGTAACAATAAGCCAAAGCCTAATGATGGGGATGCACAGTTGGCTGCCATATGATAGAAACATCTCTAATTATTTCACGTTCATCAAGGATTCAACCGTAACTAATCCAAAGTGAGTAGAGAGGATGCATGCAGAGTACTCAAGAAAACAATAAGTAAGGTTCTTATGTGCTGCCCACTCTGCTACTAAATGTAAAGAGTAGGTGGTAGAGAAATTACAACAGGTATTCAGATCTTTTTGTTGTTGTGATAGGTTTTACATTAAAGGTGTGGTGTCAAATCCTTATATTATTCATTGGAGCTTATCCATTGAAGTTTGACACTTTATCTTTATATTTGATTATCGGTGTATAATTAAATACTGCTTATAATATAGTAATGGTCATTAACAATAATGTATATAGCTTGGAGGAGAGAGGGAGATAGGATAAAAACATTTAAATATCACAATATATTTAAAGGGTTATTGTAGTGGTCCAGATTACACACAAAAAAAATACTTGAGATATTCAGAAAAGTATGTAAGCCTGAGCTCTTTTTCTGTATGTAGAATGGTTTATTTAGATGGACTTATTGGTTTTTACCTGCTGTAAAATCTTCCTTGCCTTAGAACCCAACGTTTTGTGACCGGCCCCTTGGCACCCGGCCTTGAGGTCACCTCCAAGCTGTTTGTGGTATCACATGATGGGAAGATCCTGTTCAGTGGTGGTCACTGGGACAACAGCATCAGAGTGACGTCCCTCACCAAGGGCAAAGTGATCGGGCAGCACATCAGGCATATGGGTGAGCAAAAGTGCTGTATCCGTGGCCGCCTCACACTGTCAGTGCAGTGCATATAGTGTATAGATTTTCATCTTGTCTCTAAGTAGAAAAAATACAACTTCACCGTAAAGTAAGAACATTCTCTGTAAGGATCCTGTGCGAAAAAGATCTTTCTTTCCTGTTTTTAATGTGACAAAAATGTATGTCATGTGAAATTACATAGGACCTGCATGCTTAGAAGCCGAATTGCACATGGAACAAGTATGTAAAGTAGTATGTAAAGTGAGTGTACATGCACAGAAATTGTGCTTACCCATCTAGTTAATTGGTTTGCTGGGGAATTTCATTTATTTTTTCAAGTAATTTAGAGTGACCAATCAGTGTTAATTTTCAGGTAACAACTTGGATAAACCTTCAACAATTCTCAGTAATCTGGTGTTGTTCATCTTTACTAGAGATGTCCATCTCCAGCCCTTCAGAATAGGTATTGCAGGGTCTTCAGGATATGTTGTTTAGCTACAGATGACTCACTCAGGGTAGCACAACCTTTGCACTCTGGAAAACAGCGCGCCGTCCTCAGCGAGCGCCGACACCTGCACTCCAGACAACAGCGCGCGTGACAACTGTGCGCCTCCATGCATCCAATCACCTTTACTGCACCTCATCAACTCTCCTCTTCTGCACCCCATCATCTGTACCCCATCTCCACACTATGGTCCCCTGCACCCATCCTTTCCCTCCCTCCTCTCTTCTGCACCCATCCTTTCCCTCCCTCCTCTCCCTCTCTTCTGCACCCATCCTTTCCCTCCCTCCTCTCCCTCTCTTCTGCACCCATCCTCTACCTCTCTCCTCTCCCTCTCTTCTGCACCCATCCTCTACCTCTCTCCTCACCCATCACCTTTCCTGCACCCCATTACCACTCTCTGCACCTATCATCTCACTTTACCCTGCATCCCCCCCTCTCTCCTCCCCCCTCACTCCTCCCCCCTCACTCCTCCCCCCTCACTCCTCCCCCCCTCACATCTCCCCCCCTCACTCCTCCCCCCCCTCACTCCTCCCCCCACTCACTCCTCCCGCCACTCCCCCCCCCCCCCCCCCCTCTCTTGCACT
This sequence comes from Discoglossus pictus, assembly GCA_027410445.1. NCBI lineage: Eukaryota > Metazoa > Chordata > Amphibia > Anura > Alytidae > Discoglossus > Discoglossus pictus. The sequence continues at coordinate 106,183,556 of CM050173.1, read as the reverse complement.
CCACCCCCCCCCCCCCTCTCTTGCACTCTACTCCCTATCTGCCCTTCTGCCTTCTAACCTGCAGTTTCTGTGGATGGCGCGCAGTTGTTGGCATGCAGGGTGGCGCGCTCTTCTCTGGGGTGAAGGTGTCGGCGCGCGCTGATGACGGCGCACTGTTTTCCAGAGCGCAAAGTACGGGGTGCCCTCAATCAGTACTTCACAGAGTAATATCCTGAAAATATGGCCTGAATCAGGCCATCAGGGACAGTATGTGAAGACAGACAATGCAATTAAATCTGATATAAAATATATTTAAAGGTCTACTGTAAATAAATATTTAAAGGGATATGGAATGTTCCCAGATTTTACAAGATATATTTACTATACCTAAGTATTAATTTACTTTTATGTACATTATTTTATTAAGAAGTTCTTATAAGCTGTTTTACTGCCTAAAATCAAACAAATAGTCCCTGTATGGGTCTGCCTTCTGCAGCGTATACAGACACAGACTTTGCTGTACTTGGTGCGTCTCATACTTACCAATCAGTGACCATCTCTCAGCAACATTCTGCGATGTGCAGCTGAGACAGGGTTCCTGATAGGTTAGGACACTACACTGAACATCCAGCTCCGCAGAGTCAGTGTCTACATATGCTGCAGTGGGCAGACCCATACAGGGACTATTTATATTATTTTAGACAGAAAAAAAGAATCTTTAAGCACTAATTAATAAAACTAAGTACATAAAAGTAATAAATACAAAGGTATGAGATAGACCTAGTAAAATCCAAGAGCCTTCAATATCCCTTTTAAAATATATTATTTTATGGAACATCACTTGAAAAGTTGCAAAATATATTTTTTAAGAATGGAAAATAAAATAAAATATTATCTAATATGTTATCATTTCTATGCAGTTTTGCTGCTGTGGGATCTAACATTCTGGTTTCTGTAAATCAACCTCCTGAGGTGCGAAGAGATATTGGGTTTCACTCTACAGAATGTTAATTTAGCATCTACACCTGCCAGAGCGTAGCAGCAACTGAAAGCTCAGTGATATACAAGGACCCACCGTACTGAGAAAGTAACAGAAAGAACTAGGCAATAAAAGTAAACTATAATTGCAGTAAACTATAATTTTGTATAAAATATAGAAATGCAAAGGCTGGCTTTAATCTTATTTCATTTCTTAGTTTCTAAAACTGTTTTCCCATTGTCAGGATTAAGTATTCAAAAGACCATTTAGAAAAAAATGGCCACAGTGGTCCTTTAATTATTTTATTATGGCAATCGCTAATCACTAATATAGTTTGTACAGTGTGCGTAGTGCTCTAGTGGGAACGTATGTGCATTCACAAACTATTTGTATGGATTTCCATACATGCCGCAGTGTGCACCGCGCGGCACCATCCGTGCATGCCCACCGTAAGGAACAGGGGTTGAAAGGGACAGAGGGGGGGAAGGGACAGAGGGGGGGAAGGGACAGAGGGGGGGAGGGGAGACAGGGGTGGGCGAGGGGGAAAGAGACACAGGGGTAGGCGAGGGGTAAAGAGACACGAGAGGGAGGAGGGGGAAAGAGACACGAGAGGGAGGAGGGGGAAAGAGACACAGGGGAAGGAGATGAGGGGGAGAAACAAAGAGGAGGGAGATGAGGTGGGAGAGACAAAGAGGGGGGAAGGGACAGAGGGGGGGAAGAGACCCAAGGGTAGGCGAGGGGTAAAGAGACACGAGAGGGAGGAGGGGGAAAGAGACACGAGAGGGAGGAGGGGGAAAGAGACACGAGAGGGAGGAGGGGGAAAGAGACACGAGAGGGAGGAGGGGGAAAGAGACACGAGAGGGAGGAGGGGGAAAGAGACACAGGGGAAGGAGATGAGGGGGAGAAACAAAGAGGAGGGAGATGAGGTGGGAGAGACAAAGAGGGGGGAAGGGACAGAGGGGGGGAAGAGACCCAGGGGTGGGTGGAGGGGGGAAAGAGACACAGGGGAGGGGGGGTGAAGAGTCACTGGGGAAGGAGAGGGCAGGAATGAGACGGGGGGGGGGGGAGACATGTAATATTATACAGGGTAAATGACAGGTAAACAACTTGTTAAATATATTTGTCAAATCTGCTGGCACCCTACAATACAGTATAGCATTATTATTATTAAGTTATATTTTAGTTCAGTGGTCCTGTAAAGGCTCTGAAATGCATGAAATCTTTATTAGTAATCTTTTTTTTTTGCTCACTCTAAGTTCCTGCAGGTGCCAGAAAACACCATATTGAAATAATTTGCACATTTTCTTGTTTGTAGAAGGAATCATTTATCTCCCAATCTCCAGAAATTGACATAAATATATATAAGATTGCACTGTTCCTAATATATGAATATTTTATATTCATTTTGCAGTTAAACCGACCCCTATGGTAGTATTTGAGTTAAAAAAAAGCATTGTCTACAAAGCCTGGAAAGCCGGCTCCATTAGTTCTTCACAGTACCACAATCCCATATGCGATGACAGACTCGTTTTTCTTAGGGCCATTTGTATTCCAGAAGAATTGTCCGCTTTGCAGCATTTTGTGTAATTTGATTTATCGGGTCGCAGCAGATATCAGAAGGGCTCTGGGAGGAGGAAGATACAGGCTGCAATCTGCCTCTGTTGTACAATCTTGTATTATATTCGGAACACAAGTAGCTATTTCTTCAGCAGATAATTCAGTATTTAAAGTGGACGAGAGGAAGTTCCACAAATGGTGTAATTAAAAACTATTGTTAAAAAAACATTATATTATCAGTTTAATGTTACCAAAAATTTATTTTCTTATTGTAAACTTGCATTGAAGTCTGCATTTTTACATATCCACCTTTCTGATCCACCTACATAGATTAATCTCTTTTTTTTCATTAAAGATCATTAATAATTATTACTGATCACCCCGTGACTGCATCCCATTGTATTCCTCTTCACTAATGACCTTCTTTCTTCCTCTCATTACCTCCTTTCATTCTTTGGAACTCCTTGCCTCGCTCCACTAGATTCCTCCTGCCTCAAAATCTTAAAACCTTACTAAAACCTCATCAGTTTAAAGAAGATCATCACCTTCAGCCTTAATATGCAAAATATATTGTACCTTACTCATACCCTCTAGACCAGGGGTGTCCAAGTTCAGTCCTGCTGGGCCGCACACAGGCCCGGGTTTGAGGCTATCTCTGCTGCACTTAGGTGAGACTATCACACTTTGAGTCATCCCGATTGACTCACCTGTGCACAAAAAGGAAATCCTCAAATCCAGGCCTGTGTGCGGCCCAGTAGGACATAACTAGGACACCCCTGCTCTAGACTGTATGTTTACAACCTTTCAATCTTATTGGGTGCTTTAGAGAAACTAAAATATTATATTTAGAGAATACTAAAATATTATAGTCATTATTTTCTGCAGAACACTTACTCTTTGTGATCTCCATAGACATTGTGACCTGCTTATCAATTGACTTCTGTGGAATCCACCTTATTTCTGGGTCTCGAGACACGACATGCATGATCTGGCAAATAGGCCAGCAGGTGAGTAATACATGTAAATACTTTCATTACTTTCATTGCTAATATTATTCTCACAGGGTGCTACAAAATATATCTAATATCAATGATAAAGTATAAACAAAGAAGATACTGTGACTGTTACAGCAACAAGTAGATACAGTTCTTCATTAGCTGGAAAAAAAGGACAAGACATTGAAATGTTTCTCGTAGAGATGGCGTTGCCAGACAAAAAATAAGATGTGATCTGCAGAACAATGGACCAGTAAGTTTATGTTCTTGTTCCCATCTTTTTCACAGGGAGGGGTTTCTGGGGATATGTCTGCAAAACCTGTGCAGATACTGTACGGACACACAAATGAAATATCCAGCGTCGGCATCAGTACAGAACTGGACATGGCTGTATCCGGGGCCAGGGTAGGTATTTCTCTTTCTTTAATCACAATTTATTGTACTAGAGAATATTCAGCCATTATTTGTTACGTCACCACATTAATGGACACATTATAAAGTGAGCTTGTCACCCCAACAAGAAGTCCATTCTGCACTGCCAAAAATACAAACCCTCGTGATTCAGCTCTCAGGATGTGATGTAACAAACACTTGGCTTATGCAGCTGCTAATATCGCTGGTTTGATACATATTTGACATACAAGTTCCTTTTTCTTGAACAACAATGGTCCTTTAATCACACATTGTATGAGGTCTTCCAGTTGTCATTGTTCCCTTTTTAAATGGTTAAAAACTGAAGCAGTGGCCATATTAATGCAATCTTTCCCAGCTTTGCCTTATGAGTGGTACAGAGGATGTTTTTTGCTATTATTATATTATTCTTTCCCACTCAGGATGGGACCGTGATCATCCACACCATCAGGAGAGGCCAGTACATGAGGACGCTGAGGCCTCCGAGTGAGAGCTCACTTCCCTTCACCATCCCTAACCTGGCAGTGTCGGGTGACGGGCACATTGTTGTCCACAGCAGCATTGAAGGAAAGAGCACTTTTAAGGTTTGTAAATATGAGAACCAGTTGCGTTGTGAATTATAATAAAGTCCAAGAACTAGGTAAGGTTTGAAGTGAGATTAAAATCTATTGTTTTCAATGTAAAGCCAGGTAGAAATGAAAAGACTGGGCATGCTCAGAACCCCTAATCATTCTAGTTAGTCTGAGCATGCCCAGTGGTCCATATTCCTAAACATTAAAAATAGTTGCTTTTAATCTTGTCCCCAAAGCCCCCGGTGTTATATACCAGATGTTTATATACCATTGAGTGATTTCTTTCTGATATTACAGAACCACAATATGCTGCATCTGTACAGTGTGAACGGCAAACACTTGGGATCTGAGAGCCTGAAGGATCAAGTGACGGACATGTGTGTGAGCGGAGAGAACATTGTGCTGGGAAGCAGGAAGGGCGTCCTCTCTATACGAGATCTATACAGGTTAGGACCACAAAGACCAAATATCTTCAGCTTTCAAATAACCCTGTGCCTCATTTTTACAGTTACTACTACAGCTGGATGAGTTCTGAGATTTTACTTTTTATCTGCTTTAGTCCACTGGTTGAAATATTCATTAGCTGCTGCCAGTGGTTTAATGACCATAGTACAGTAGGAAGAAATATATACAAAATATATGTTTGTGCTTTTAGTCAGACTCAAAGTTTTCAAACAAGCAGGGGAGAGTCATAAAGCTAGTTTTTTCCTCTGATATTTTTGGATTGGGCTTAAAAAAATACCTCTTGTTCTTACATTCCTCTGGAAGATGCCTGCCTCTATAATATCCTTTTCCAGATGGTCTCCATAACTGGAAGATGTAAGGGCAGAGCTAGTACAGTAGGGGCCAAGCACAGGGCCCAATAACATGGTAGGAGTCCTCTGTTACCAGCCGTGGCCTGGAGTAAAAGGGGGATTGTTATTTATTAGAGGAGGAAGCGGCAGATTATTGTTATAGAAAGGGGATCTGATCACTCTCTGGGTCATCTAACCACACAAATATATTGTTGGCTTTCTTATCTACAGGGTGTATAGAGAAACTTGCAGAGCGGGCTTCTATTCAATAGCTCTGCCACTGATGGGTTTACAAAATGATTTATAATCAGATAAGAGGCAGCTACCAAGCTCTAGGGAGCTGATGCCATTTGTAATACCAAAACATCACTACTCAGTGCTGATGCTCAGTGATAAACAAACACGCCCTGTGCATCTCTTACATTGCTTGGCTTCCCCTGAATTTTTTGTTGAGCTTTTTCTTAAGTGTGTTTTAAGTGAATACTGATCTTTTTCCTCTGATCATGCCCAGCACCTTTGTGAGCAAGTTCTTCAGAAGATCACTTTACTGTGTGTCCTCTTCTGTATATCTTTAATATTCCGCAGTATCGATCTACCGGATGCTGTCAAACCCAACGTCTACAAGATTTACACCACTTAGAGGATCTGTCGGGCATAATAACTAAATAGTGCAGAGCTTCGCTCATTCTCTATAAAAGCCGCTGGTTGCACATTTGCACTTTAGTAGGGTTTGAAATAGAATATTCATTTAACTAATTGCTCCACTTAATATTCAAAGATTTTTATGTGTAAACAGATCAGATGTTATTAATACACTCAAATTAAGATGTGTTGAAAGGCTTTAAAGTTGGTCTACGCTCCAATGTTTCCCCTTCTTTAAATTATGAAAATGTAGAGAGATGCGGATTTTCACATTGACACTTTTTCTACAATAAATCGGGGTGTAAAAAGTGAAAATATAAGTTATTGACAGTATAAGTCAGCCATTCTGCGATTGTCTTGTTGCCACTTTCCAGCTTGTTAAAGGATCACTATAATTTAGGATTACAACTCACATGTCTGTAACAAACTAATAACCTTAGCACCATCCATGGGCATAAACCATTTGTAGAGAAAATCTTCACTTTTGCAGATTAGTTTGTATATTGCAAGTTTCCATCTTAACCGACTTGAACACTTCATGAATGCTTGAATCCAGAGGAGGAGGGAAAGGCAGGGGGACTTGGTAAATGATTGGAGGTTTTGGAATTCTTTAAATATGGCTTCCCTCGCAGATTCTCCAAAGCAGTCAGCTTGCATCAATAATTACAAGCTTAGTCCTGCAGCACCCTTCTCCCATGAAACCCTCACCAAAGTAAAATTGAGACCTTCAGTGATCAGTACAGGCATCAACATTTTTTTTATTATTACAAATTAGCTTAATTACATTTTTATATATTCACGCATACATTTCTTCAATTAGATTCTGCTTGCCCCCAGCACATATTTTAATAACCCTCCTTTTCCATTTCATCATTCCCAGTTTGAGTCTCAGCCACTTTTTGACCATGCGAGCCCCGATCCACTGCGTCTCCGTGACCAAAGAGAGCAGCCACATTCTTGTGGGACTGGAAGATGGCAAAGTAATCATTGTGGGTGTTGGCAAACCAAGCGAGGTAAGTACGAATTATAACTGTAGTATAACCAAGTATTTGCACTAAGAAAAGTAGGTTGGGGTAAATGGATTTAATACCAACAAGAAAACCTAAATGAAAGGTATTAACATTCAATTCAGTTTCTGATATGTTAAGTAACTGTGTATAATGCAATGTGCATGCTTTTCTGTGTCTCCTTACGCCGGGGTTTGTGATCTTTTTGCATAGAGACCGATGATACAAATTAAAAAATTATGCTACATCTTTCTAATTTGCATTATTTAGGCCATCCTGCAGTGCTGTTTGTACAATAAGGCTTATGTTGTCCATGGCTGTCTTTGTCATTGATATAAAACATTGGTGCTTCTTCATAAACAAGTCAGTTATGGCACCTCCTGAGCTGTACCAGCATAGGCCTGCAAAGGGACACATGTTCTTCTTTCCATTCCCTATTAGGTGTCCATGAGGAGGAAAGGAGCAGCCCAGGAGGTTGTCATGATAAAGAATTTTAATATGGCTCCTTCCTTTCCATTGTCACTGCCAACTGGTCTAGTAGAAATTTTAGGATAGCGTCTTAGGGTGGAAAAAAAAAATCAGCTCAGCTCTGCTGAGGCTGAAATGCTAAAGTTCAAATTAAAATTTTTTTTTTCAAATACTGCTTTTATGGCTAATAAGTTGTTTTGAAGTCTCTGTCTCTTTAACAAGTAAACTGTTTTAATCCATTAAAGGACCACAAAGATTGCTATATGGACTCTGCACAATCAGTTAGAGGGTGAAAAATGATGTGTAGAATTTGTTTACATTTTGAAAATGAATCAAGGATCAACTGAGATATTTTCATTTTTGTTTAGTTCTTGAAGCCCTTCCACAAGAACCTGCTTTTTTAACAGTAAATAAAAAAGTGACTTTGAGGATTTGAACCCAGGACTTTTACTGTGCCATCTACTTTCTTGCTACTTGAGCTGCTAGAGTAGTTACAAACCACTTAGCCATGGTGTCATTCAAAGCTTCCACACCTGATTATAATTAATATTCATTATGTTCTGTGCGGTACAGAGCTCATTACTCATTCAGGCAGAGGCAACACACTGAAATAGCCTGACTTCTATTGATCAGAACTCAGCATCCAATATTAAAAAGGAAAACACATTTCCCACATGCTGTTCTACCCTCTATCTATTGGTGTTGGGCACATATGGGGACATTTGTGGTACTTTAATCAAATAATATTTGGGAGGCATTTGGTTGATTCAGTGACTTGCTGCTAACAAGTCATCTCTCTGACTTACCTTGAACAGGCAAAATCCGGTCAGATCTCCAGAAAACTTTGGGGATCCAGCAGACGTCTCAGCCAGATCTCATCCGGGGAAACTGAATACAACACACAGGACTCCCAGTGATCCGGCCAAACTTTACTGATGGTCTACAGGAAGCTCCATGTTGTTTTACACTTTCCCAACTACTGCCTTGTGTCTGTGTGTGTTACAGACACCAATGAGGGCGAGTTCCAATGTGGGCAAGCAAGAATGGGCACCAGGAATCGGTTTTATTATTCAAGTTCCCGCTGTGTATATTTTATAGGATGGCTTCGTACTACATGATCATTCCTTGGAATTCTTCTCGAGTGCTTTCTCTGCCCAGATACTTGCTGCTTCTGTCTCTGTCAGAGTGATCTGCACTAAACCCTCTGGCTGCAAAAGACTAAATTATTCCAGCATAGAAACAATCTTATTTTACCCTCTGTATTGCACTACAATGACATCATTTTAAGACCCCAATTGTCTCGGTTACTTATAATAATTGAACAATTGTCTAGGAAGTTAATTTTTTTTCATTTAAACTGTTCATTTTAACACTTTGTGGCTTCCAAACACTATGGGGACGTGGGGATACGTTCCTTTATGGTAGAGATTTAATATATAAGCAACACTACTGGCTGCAGTCTGTCCTAAGTGATTGCACCATGGGTGAGCCGGCCTGTGCCGCTTTATTTAACTACATTGTCAAGATATAAATCTGACATCCTGCTTTATATTTATATGTTTGTGGACAATCTTTCCGTTACCTTGTAGGATTTATATGTGAAAATGACCTGGTGCTGCAATATGAACATATTTAACCCTTTTGCTTCTACTGCTAGCAAATGGCTTCGTGTTTATCACTTAATGTGGGTGGGTCAGTGCCTTCATTGCAAGGAAATCATCCATTCCTTCTTCTAAAGATTCCTACAAATGTATCCTCAGATATACTGTATATCAATGCACACACCAGATGATCCTGGGTCTACATCTTACACAAACGACTTAAATCATTCCTATATCTCAGCTGCCAAACGTCTTCATCTGATTTGATTTTGATTTTTCTACTTAAGTGTGTGTTGCATATCTAAACATACTTTTATTAACAAGCGCTTTAAAGATCTGTTTTTATTCACTCAAACCTTCCACACAGTCCTGGCAAAGGTCTGCCCCCAGCACCTCACAGTGTGAGTTATTGGTACTAGATGTACTAGCCAATTACAGACTGTTTCTTAACAGCATTTTTGAAATACTGGTTTGAGTAAATAAAAACAGAGCTTTTAAGCACTTGTCAATACAATGTATGAATGTTTATGTCTGCAAACACACACCTAGCTGTTTATTTTAATATTAAAAACAGTGAAGCTTTAATGAGACGTCTGTCCATAACGTTACATGGAGACTCCTCTTAGCAGGGTGTGACAGTAATAGCATCTCATGGACACTTAAGAACTGAACAGCAGGGAAAGTGAAAAGAGAATGGAACAACTTAAGAAGGCAGTGAGGCCATGGCAAAGGAGCAAGGAAAACGTAATGAAAGTCCATGAAACTTACATGTTTTTACCATGCAAATCCTGACAGTGCGTTATGAGGTAGGACTCCAGCTCGTGTTATTTTGTACATAGTTTTGCTTTACTGTGCAATGTCCGCACCCAGAAAACATGGCCTGATGATTAATCTCCCAATTGGGCAGCTCTAAAAATGCATTTTAAATTAAAGGGTCATGGAAGGTTCCTGGGTGTTACTGGGTATATAATATCCCTGTGTATTTACTTTTATGTTATTAAGAAGTGCTTATATGCTGTTTATGCAGCCTGAAATCAAACAAATTGTCCCTGTATGGGTCTGCCCTCTGCAGCCCACAAAGACATAGTCTCTGCTATACTTGTTGTGCCTCATACTAACCAATCAGTGATGATTTCTCAGCAACATTCTGCTGAGACGTGGTCCCTGATAGGTTAGGACACTACACTGTACATCAAGCCCTACAGAGTCTGTGTGTGCAGAGGGCAGACCCATACAGGGACTATTTGTATGATTTTAGGCAGAGCTTATAAGCACTTCTGTATCTATTTACTTTTATGTACTTTATTTTATTAAGTATTATAAACATAGTAACATCCAGGAATATTCCATATCCCTTTAATTCAGTATATTTTTTGTTCCCATAACACAAATTGCCCTCTTTTTACCTCAAATCAGGCAGCTGTTTCCTTAATGGCGCCCAGAGATTCTGCACAGTCTGCTCCCTCACTACTTCCAGTTGTATCTGAATAAAATACCCATAATGCTCCAACTAAGCACTGAATCCGGTCGTTACACAGCGGGGTCTGGAAGTAAAGGAGCCACGCTAAAGAGATCCGTGTTATATGTGCACCAGCACCGGGGTAATTACACATACACTAATGACATTATATTTAACCCTTTCACTGGCTAGCAACACTTTGTAAAGCAATGCCAGTGAAAGGGTTACTCCATAAGCTACCAGAAAAGTACTGAAAAGGACATCCTCTGCCAACTTATAAATATTATATTTTCTTGCTGCTAATATTTGTCCAAGAATTAAAATATTATAATTTGAGGGCAAATATTAATAAAAGGGCTGAGATAAAACAGACAATCTTCTAAGTGAGTAATATAGGAGTTATATATTTATATGGAAAGATATATATTCTTAGAGTGACACTGTAATAGAAGTTCTGAATGTAAACTAGAGTAATGATAGTAAGAAAATGAAAGTCACCTCTAGGAGCGATCCATTTTCAGTGTCTCTGCCTGTTTCATTCTTCTCCCTCCTAGTGTGTCATCATCTGGTGCTACAGAAAAGTGCTCATTCCAAAAGCTCCTTGCCTATTGGCACTGTTCTGAAGCAAAACAGTGCAGCTCACCCACAAGTAAACAGTGCAGCAGATTATAGCAAACTAGGAGGGAGGAAGATGAAACAGGCACAGACACTGAAAATGCATTAAATGAGAGGTGAGCAGATCAACTATTTAAAAAAAAAGTAACATTACTAAGAAAAATTTGAGTTGGCGACTGACTGTATTAGTTTTACTCTCATCACTTATTTACATTCAGATTGCAGTGTCCCAATAATTCCAATATTTTGCCTAAAATTCATTAGACTTAAAAAAAAAATAAAACTGCAGTAAAAGTGTTCCTTGGTTCTTTCTTATTTGTGTTCTATACCAAATATGGATGTAGCTGTATTTGTGTAATGATGTACATAGCGCTGATCTGTATATTGTGGGTTTGTTGCGTTATTTAAGGCTATTTACTAAAATAATTCTTATTGGTTACAAACCGATCCGCGGAGAACAATTAATAACAAGCAATGAACAGAAATCGCGAGTTTTTCATGAATATTTACAGATTTTACTTATTTAGTTGTTTATTTAATTTGTTGGTTGTGTTTAGCTGAAGATAATTATCATAAAATAGTGTAAATAAAATAAAGATATCCCTGGTCTTCCAGTATTAGGGCTTCTGTACTGTACTCTGTCTCTTTAATTCTCTGCATTGTTGCCCCTCTCTGCCGGTGAAAGGGTTAACAGATTAGGGCAAGATAACATTGCGCTATTTAAATTGAAGAGCAGCTTTACTATAAAGGCTGTAAATATGGTATAATAAACTAGAACGAGAGATCATTACCATTAATTACTAATTAGCCCCTGAGGCATTGGGTCCATTGTGTCTAAGAATCTCTGTTTTAGGGTGCATCAGAAAGGTTAATCCATATAGAAAAAATAGGACTAGATTGGTCCTTAAACTAAATGTGATTTTTAGTTACCTGCTGATAAAATTAATCAAACCAATGTGATCTGCTGCATAGATTCAATTTTGGTTACCTGCTGATGAAATTAACCAAACTGATATGACACGGGACTCCTACTTGACTATACATTTAAAAAAAGAATATTTTAAACATAAGTGCACACCCTAGGTCATGTGACATCAGTAACCCCGCAGTGGGCGGTGCTGGCTCCTCCCTAATCATGACTTTTTAAAAGCACAGTGCTGTATATTATTATTACTGTAGGTGCCACAACAATACAACGCAGCTAAATGATTTACTACCACTTTACCATGGTCCTCCCTCTATGTGCAGTATAACAAGTCATGGCCATGATAGTAGCGAGGAGGTACTCTGTGCTGTACCTTTAAAACACCACCGTGAACATATATTTTAAATATTTCCCTTCAAAGCACTAAACTTGAAAATGCAATACAGCCTCTAAATTATTTTTTTTTTATATGTTGTGTTCTGAGTGCTACCATTTTGGTTTCTACTCATCAACTTCTGAAGGTGGCATGAATATATAGGAACTTTCTACCTGCGAAATGGGGAGTATGGCACTTACAACTGCCAGTGCCTTCAATAAAAGTAATGGAAAGCTCACTGGTTTACAATGACAAAGAAAAATCAGCTGCAGAAAGAAAGTGGAACCCTGCAGTAAAAAATGTAAATGCTGTATTTTAATTATTTTTAAATTTTCTAAAAACATTTTGCCCATTATCAAGTCAGATTGTAAAAAAACAAATTGGCCACAGTGGACCTTTAACCCTTTCACCAGCAGAGGATTCATACAATGGATCAGGTTAAAAATCGGGATTTTTTTTTTTTTTTTGGCAAGACTAGTTAAAATACACACATATACCCACAATGCATATTTTGATTTAATATGTATGTATGTGGGTGTGTGTGTATATATATATATATATATATATATATATATATATATATATATATATATATATATATATATATATATATATATATATATACACACACACTGTATATAATATACACTACAGTTGTGCCTCTATCCCACAGTGTGGAGCAATGCTTTAAGCCTTACTAATATAGTGATTTATTAACCCCTTGTGGCTACATTACCAGACACTATGTGATACTTTCCATATCTAGCCCTATAATTAATATATATATATATAATTTGGCGTGTTCCCGGATTCCTCCGTTGCCTTCTCTTCTTGATGTTGAATGATTGTTCGTGTCTGTTTATATCTGCTGATTTCTGTACAGGTGACTGTGGATGTTTTTATGATGTTTTGCACTTTTCTAGGACTTTCTGATTTGTAAACTGTAACAAATTAATATTTTGTACAGAATATAATTAAATTGACTCTTGTACATAACTTCCAGTCTCAGAGCCAATAAACCTTTAAATAAAGCTTGAATTTAAAAATCTGTTAAGACTGCTCCTCTCTTTTCTTGCCTCTCAGTTTTCCTCAATATATTAATCAGATAGTTACATATCTTGGGTTAAAAAAAACAATATAATTAAACAAATTGTACATAATACAAAATACTGCATGGACGTTAAAGGGTCACCCCCAACATCAAGTTGTATTTTATTTAAGTTATTCTTAAGGAGCTTGAAAAACTAGTTATACATTGTACTAGCTGTTTGATTTCAAAGTAAATACTTTCTGAGGTAATTATGTTGCTGTGGGAACTGACACTTTAGTGATTTACTTTGAATGCAGAGATCTGCACAATGAGCATGTGACAGCTACAACTACCAGTGATCCTGAGGATGTAGCAGATAGAAGTAGCCAAGGAAAGAAAAAAGAACCCCCAGTAAAGACAAATGCATATAGAAGCTGAAATTTAAAAGTAATTAATGTATTTTTTTTAAACAAATAGTTTGTAAGAAAGCTACAGGCAGATTTAATGGAAGAGTTGATGCACTGGGCCGCCAGCTGTCCGCCATCGCTTGGTACAGACTGAATACATTACTGTCATTATATTATTACACATGTAAATATGAATAGCCAATCACAGACCACTCTCCAGAGTCTTTATTGTGCAACTGATTCCATGACCTCTGCCGACCTCTGGACGTCACCTCAGCACCCGGCCAGGAGGAAGCTGAAGTCCTGTCCAGGCTCGTGCTCGGTCTGAGCTTTTCCTCTGAATCAAGACGGAAAGGAACAGACATCCGATTATATACAATAAGTAGTAATAATCGATAGTTGTCGTAATTGCGAATTTGTGTGCAACGCTCGCAAAGTTACGGGCTTGTACATGCGCGCAGCAAACCCTTAACTTTCAAAGCAGCAGTTATGGACCTTGCGATGAGCGCCAAAGGTGCTCATCGCAAGGCCCACAAGATAGAGGGGGGTAGAGGCCTGCAATGAGTGCAAAAGGCTTGGGGAAATTGAACAATTTCTCCAAGCTCGCAAAGTTTTCACCCCTGTAAATGGCAAAAGGAGCACAGGGAGGGAGTGGGGGGACGGGGAAGAGACACAGGGGTGAGGGGGGGGGAAGAGACACAGGGGTGAGGGGGGGGGGGGGAGAGCAGAGCAAAGAAACACGGGGGAAGAGACAAATAACAGATCGTACATAAACAGACAGGAAACACAATGTATAACACTATATCATGCCGCCATTTTTAATGGGCAAGTCGCTAGTAATAATAATGCCCTGTCCTGTCAGCCTTGTGTTGTGTTTCCCATCATGATGTGAATCCCTTTCCCTGGCAGAGGAGCCCCGCCACAGAGCCTTCCCCTGAACATGACTTTTATATTTACTATTTACACAAGGGGTGGGGTATTTGTAAGAAAAGAAAATACAGTCGTGATACATAGACAACCCGGTCAGTACCAACTCTTTGGGTCACTGTATGTTCCTCTGCATTTGGTATCAATGTCCATCAATGCCCACTAACGACATTACCGAACCAACCTGAGCTTCTGACCCCCTATGGCTACCCGTCAGGACTTAATATCAATGCAGACAAATCGGAAGCCATTAATAGAACAATACCCTGCAATGCTTAAACTGCTACAAATTCATTTTGACTTCCAATGATACCCTAAGTTTCTTTAATTCTCTGGGGTGCACATCCCAGCCAGGGTGGAGGAACTATATGAGGTACACTACACTTTTACCACAATCTGACTACTTAACACTCTACACAAATGGCACCCAAATTACTTATTGCTCCTTGGGAGAGGCGCTGTGGTTAAAATGGATCTCTGACCAAAACACTAGGACTCTCCCAACACACATAAAACACAAGGACAAGGAGGTTTGTAAGCACCAAAAAAAAAACACTTTATATACCCTTGCTCCCCAGGACAATGCTTCTGGGGCTGCGGGAGGTGGGCACACATATATCCTAACTACCCTGGACAACACTTCTGGGGCATGCGGGGAGTGGGCACACATTATATACCCTAACTATCCAGGACAATGCTTCATCCCACAGCAAAAGCCATGGTCCACAGAGAGCTTCCAAAGCATCAGAGGGATCTCATTGTTAAAAGATATCAGTCAGGAGAAGGGTACAAAATAATTTCCAAGGCATTAGATATACCATAGAACACAGTGAAGACAGTCATCATCAAGTGGAGAAAATATGGCACAACAGTGACATTAGAGTTATGAACAGGGTATATTTACAATTTGGCCAACAAGTTTATTAAATTCATAATTAAATAATGACAACAACGAAAAATAAAAAAGGAAGATTAAAAACACTCTAAAAACAATGGAAAGAAATTCTCTTCAAATGTTCCTGTGACCTGATGTCCCTGATTGTAGAGACAGAACAACAAAACCTAGAAATTGTTAAACATAAAGTAGTTACTAACCAAAAAGAACTTGAAAAATTTAAAGAATCACCAGAGTATGAAAACCTCTGCACAAAGCTGAATATCAATACTGATAAATTTAAAAAAGAGTTAAAGGAACGCAAACAACGTGAATTTTGGGGAGACCAAAATGATTTCAAGCTGGGGAACATATATAGGAGATTTCCCTCTAGCAAAAATATTTTAACATCAGACATAAGTTCATCAGAATGCGACAACTCAGACCTGGAGGAAAGTGTTCCTAGAAGTTGGAATAGATCTAATACATCCTTTAATAGGGAAAGATATGATACTAGATCAAGATCTTATGCTAGGACACCTATAAGGCCCTACAATGAGTCTTTTTTAGAAAGAGGCCAAGCTCCCCAAGGACATATAGATCATCCTATAAGAACCAGAAGGAACCAAAAACGGTAACATATAGCTCCGACAATACAAGAGATACTAATCCTAAGAGTCACCTAGTTGTTAATCTATCTGAATTCACACTTAATGAGACCCATATCTCTATTCTTACAAAAGGATTAACTTTTGTTCCCACATCTATAACCAACTCCTTTACACATATCAAAGATGTCAATTTGTTTGCAAGAAAATTGGCTCTTAAAAAATTATATCTAAACAAAAGTCAGAGGGAGTTCCTACACTTAGGAGTAGGCAAAGAGGATATAGAAGCATTGAAGGCCTTAATGTCTTTACTAGAAGAAAATGAACTTAATACTAACAACCTGCCTCCAAAGAAATGGAAAAACAAAAGCACGTTCACACCCCAACTGAAAGAATATGCTAATATATGGGTCTTCTTATAACAAGTGTGTAATGATATTGAACAGATTGATCAGAGAATGATAACTAGGAAATATAATCTCTCTAAGGAAGAGTATGAGACATTAAAAGAACTAAGAGCAAACAAAGAAATTCAAATAAAACCTGCAGATAAAGGTGGCAATGTAGTAGTCATGGGGAATAGAGAATACAAAGAAATGTGCAATAGGATCCTTCAAGACAGCACTACTTATAAAGTTATATCCAAAAACCTGACAATAGAATATAGAAAGATATTAAAAAATATTTTGGACAAAGCTAAAACCAATGGTATTTTAGATGAAAGCACTTATACCTTTTTACTGCCAAAATTCCCAGTTATATCTACCTTCTATGCACTACCCAAGGTACACAAAAAAAGCACACCGATCCCAGGTAGACCAATAGTCTCAGGCACAGATAACTTGTCACACAACTGTAGCCTATTCTTAGACTATCACTTAAGGGGATCAAGTGATAAGCCTTCCCTCATATGTTAGGGATAGTATGGACATCCTTAAACAACTAGAAGATCTTAATGTACCCACACATACCTGGCTAGCTTGCATAGATGTTGAAGACCTATACAGTAGTATCCATCACAGTTATGGAATAAAAGCAGTTGAATATTTCTTACAAATGAGAGAGATTCAAGATCTGCTGAATTTAATCAATTCCTCCTCACCCTTCTTGAATTTGTACTTGAACATAACTATTTCACGTTTGATGACCAATGGATTCATCAATGTAAGGGTACAGCTATGGGTACACCATGTGCTCCAAGTTATGCCAATCTTGTCCTGGGGTGGTGGGAAGAAAAGTGTGTTTTTAATGAAACACAGACCAACTGGACTAACAAAATCCTGCTATGGCGTCGCTACATAGACGATTTCCTAGTTGTATGGGAAGGTACAAAAAAGGAATTTGACACCTTCATGAAATCTCTAAATGATAATACTCTGGGTTTAAAATTTACCCATGAGATTAACAAAGAGAAGGTAAATTTTCTTGACTTAAAAGTCTATAAAGATAATGATGGTAACATCTCTACCTCTACTTATAGAAAAGATACAGCGACAAATACCTTACTACACTGGGATAGTCAACATTATGAACCCATCAAAAGAAGGTATCCCTAAAGGACAGTACTTGCGTATCTGAAGAAACTGCAGTACAGAGGATGAGTTCCAAATTGAAGCTCACAAACTAAGACTACGATTTAAGGAAAGAGGTTATCCTAAAAAAATGTTTAAAATTGGCCTACCAACATGCCCTAAGTTGTAACAGAGCAGATTTGCTCAATGTTCATACAACGAACAAGACTCAAAGGACAGACACAACCACAAATATCCCCCCCCATAGAATCAAAACAGAAACTGCCAAGAGATAGACAAGGAGAAAACACACCAAGGTGTATTATGACCTATGGATATGATTCTGATACTATCAGAAATATCCTAAGTAAACATTGGCATCTGTTACTAAGCGATGAAGACCTTAAAGACATTTTACCAACTAGAATCCCCATTACTTATCGTAGAGGTACTAACCTCAGGGATATGCTAGTACATAGCCATTTCAAAGAAAATAACCCACATCAAACATGGCTACAACCTCCTAAAGGATGTTTTAGGTGTGGGCGATGCAGCTTTTGTAAATATATAAAACCCATTAAAAGATATGAGCATCCCATTACTAAGGAGATATTTGAGATTGACAAATTTTACAACTGTCTATCTACAGGGGTTATATATGTGGCAACATGCCTCTGTAATAAAATCTACGTAGGCAAAACCCGTAGACAGCTGCCCTGTAGAATAGGAGAACATATATATGCCATTAACAACTCCTATGACACACCTATTGCACGCCATATCAAATACTATCATAACAATGACAGTAATGTTCTTCGTTTCTGTGTGGTTGATAATGTGGAATCAGGCCCTAGAAAAGGAGACCTTGAAAGGAAACTTTTACAATGTGAGGCGAGATGGATCTATAAATTGAGGGCCCAAACACCTAGGGGATTAAATGAAGGTTTCTCATTTACTCCATTTATCTGAAAAATATTGAGAAATATAGATTTTTTATCCCTATTCTCATCATTTATACTTAAGGGATTCTACATTAGCTATACTAGCTTAAACAGCGGTTGTCCCAAGTCTACTACCTTGCCTCTCTTCTATGAATAGAATTTAAAAGACCCACTCACTCACTTTCTCAACACTATTTTTGTTTCTTTATTATATGCACTTTGAGGTTAACCTTGTATATTTAGACAAGAGCTATAGATGTTCTTGTTAGGACTTCTCCACAATTATAGTGGCTATATGCCCTGTGACACATGTATCACTTGTATATTGATGGCCATATTCATTTTTGTGCATATATTGAATATTGCACATCCAGGCACTGGCCAACATATAATACCTATCACTAATTACTTATCTATTCATGATTATTTGCACATTCTGATTATAGATATATCCCTTTTGTATTTGTAGTACAACCTACCATCACCTTTTTTGTCTTTTCCACTACCAGTCATTTAGCAACCACAATAATATAGTGAGTTTATTCCACTATTGTGGGTCTACAATAATATATATAATTTCTATCCACTTTTACCTCCTAACAACAGGAGGTTTATTTATATATTCACCCACCTATATATTCTATAAGTTGTATACTACCCTACAATATATAGCTCTAGTATACTAGATTTCAGATCTCTTGTATTTCCAGTCAACTTATCTTATTCTGTTAAGAAATTTATGAAATATTGATAGAGTCATAGAGAGTATTGCTATGCTATTCCTTCTAGCACTCTGATCCTCTATTTCAAACAATTTACAACATAAGGTTCACCCTTTATACTGTATAATATATATGATCAGAGTTATCACTACTATGTCTCTTTTCTAAATATCAAATGATATTATATTCCCAGATCCTAGTACTATTTAATTATTGACTCAGATTGAACCGTTTATATCACTTGGTTCATTTAAATTTGATGTATATTATCCACATATTTATATGAGGCCTGTCTCTCTATTAAAACATGGCCTCTACCTAACCACGATTCCAGTACTGGTTTCCAAGGCAACCAAGCTACTATATAAGATCAGCGACGACACTATCGCCTCCCCCTTTGAAAAAGACGTCACAGCACGTTGAAACGCGTCAGGCATAGGCGTTTACACGCATACGTGCGTCATCACGCACGACGCTGTCCACGCTATACTAGGAAGTGAAGCCATGCAGCATTAGCGACTCTATTAGGAAACATGGCACTAGTTAGGTAACTCGTTCACAATTCAGTATGGTGTACTTAGAAGTATCCAGGACCAATGCATAGGCCACTTGATGTTAAAGAAGCCAATATTAGATACTATGAGATACGTTTACCCTAAAACAGGGAACCAATAAGGATATACCAGCCCACAATAAGAGTCTATCCCTTCAATGAAGATATTAATATTGCCAAATACTAGTCATAGACCATTATGTGGGTGTAAGAAGTTATAGCAAATTAGGATTGGCACGCTACAATCCCAAGAGTCATATATAGGAGATATCTTAAAGAACAAGTCTCCTATAGTTCTCATAGAGAGATAGCACAATTACCTGGCTTCTTACTCACATCAAAGGCAGTGCCTGCTTCCATCTACCATACTACCTCCAATATTTTTCACAAAAGCAAGTTTGCACTAAATGCCCTTCTGGGTAAACTATATACAATAGACTGTGTGATATGTTGGTACAGAGTTACCTGTAGTGGAACATTATATTTCTCCTCGAATATCCTAGAGAAAGTTCTAGTCTCTATATATCTGTCTAAAGTGAAATTTATCACTATTTCTCAGAGGAGACCTTTCTTTTTCCATTGTTTTTAATCTTCCTTTTTTATTTTTCGTCGTTGTCATTATTTAATTATGAATTTAATAAACTTGTTGGCCAAATTGTAAATATACCCTGTTCATAACTCTATTTAACTTAGTGGAAAACACTACAAGGGAATTCACTCCCTAGGATTACAAGTACAACAGTGACATTACCAAGAACTGGAGCTCCCTCCAAAATGGATAAAAAGACAAGAAGAAAACTGGTCTGGGAGGCTACCAAGAGGCCTACAGCAACATTAAAGGAGCTGCAGGAATATCTGGCAAGTACTGACTGTGTGGTACATGTGACAACAATCTCCCGTATTCTTCATATGTCTGGGCTATGGGGTAGAGTGGCAAGACGAAAGCCTTTTCTTATTAAGAAAAACATCCAAGCCAGACTACATTTTGCAAAAACACATCTGAAGCCTCCCAAAAGCATGTGGGAAAAGGTGCTATGGTCTGATGAAACCAAGGTTGAACTTTTTGGCCATAATTCCAAAAGATATGTTTGGCGCAAAAACAACACTGCACATCACCAAAAGAACACCATACCCACAGTGAAGCATGGTGGTGGCAGCATCATGCTTTGGGGCTGTTTTTCTTCAGCTGGAACTGGGGCCTTAGTTAAGATAGAGGGAATTATGAACAGTTCCAAATACCAGTCAATATTGGCACAAAACCTTCAGGCTTCTGCTAGAAAGCTGAACATGAAGAGGAACTTCATCTTTCAGCATGACAACGACCCAAAGCATACATCCAAATCAACAAAGGAATGGCTTCATAAGAAGAAGATTAAAGTTTTGGAATGGCCCAGCCAGAGCCCAGACCTGAATCCAATTGAAAATCTGTGGGGTGATCTGAAGAGGGCTGTGCACAGGAGATGCCCTCACAATCTGACAGATTTGGCGTGTTTTTTGCAAAGAAGAGTGGGCAAATCTTGCCAAGTCAAAATGTGCCATGCTGATAGACTCATACCCAAAAAGACTGAGTGCTGTAATAAAATCACAAGGTGCTTCAACAAAGTATTAGTTTAAGGGTGTGCATACTTATGCAACCATATTATTTTATTTTTATATTTTTTCTTCCCTCTACCTAAAAGAATTCAGTTTGCTTTTCAAGTGAGTTGAACAGTTTATAGGTCACATTAAAGGTGGAAAAAGTTCTGAAATTATTTATCTTTGTCTCATTTTTTTTTACAGCACAGAAACCTGACATTTTAACAGGGGTGTGTAGACTATTTATATCCACTGTACCCCAACTACCCAGGACAATGCTTCTGGGGCTGCAGGGAGTGGGCACACATTAGATTTCCTAACTACCCAGGACAATGCTTCTGGGGCTGCAGGGAGTGGGCACACATTAGATATCTTTACTACCCAGGACAACACTTCTGGGGCATGCGGGGAGTGGGCACACATTAGATATCCTAACTACCCAGCACAATGCTTCTGGGGCTGCGGGGAGTGGGCACACATTAAATACCCGAACTACCCAGGACAATGCTTCTGGGGCTGCAGGGAGTGGGCACACATTAGATATCTTTACTACCCAGGACAATGCTTCTAGGGCTGCAGGGGTGGGTACACATTAAATACCCTAACTACCCAGGACAATGCTTCTGGGGCTGCGGGGAGTGGGCACACATAAGATATCTTTACTACCCAGGACAATGCTTCTGGGGCTGCGGGGAGTGGGTACACATTAGATATCTTTACTACCCAGGACAATGCTTCTGGGGCTGCGGGGAGTGGGCACACATTATATATCCTAACTACCCAGGACAATGCTTCTGGGGCTGCGGGGAGTGGGCACACATTAAATACCCTAACTACCCAGGACAATACTTCTGGGGCTGCAGGGGGTGGGCACACATTATATGTCCTAACTACCCAGGACAATGATTCTGGGGCTGCGGGGAGTGGGCACACATTAGATATCTTTACTACCCAGGACAATGCTTCTGGGGCTGCGGGGAGTGGGCACACATTATATACCCTAACTACCCAGGACAATGCTTCTGGGGCTGCGGGGAGTGGGCACACATTATATACCCTAACTACCCAGGACAATGCTTCTAGAGTCTGCAGGGGTGGGGCACACATTAGATATCTTTACTACCCAGGACAATGCTTCTGGGGCTGTGGGGGGTGGGCACACATTATATACCCTAACTACCCAGGACAATGCTTCTAGAGTCTGCAGGGGTGGGCACACATTAGATATCTTTACTACCCAGGACAATGCTTCTAGAGTCTGCAGGGGTGGGCACACATTAGATATCTTTACTACCCAGGACAATGCTTCTGGGGCTGCGGGGAGTGGGCACACATTATATACCCTAACTACCCAGGACAATGCTTCTAGAGTCTGCAGGGGTGGGCACACATTAGATATCTTTACTACCCAGGACAATGCTTCTGGGGCTGCAGGGGGTGGGCACACATTAGATATCTTTACTACCCAGGACAATGCTTCTGGGGCTGCGGGGGGTGGGCACACATTAAATACCCTAACTACCCAGGACAGTGCTTCTGGGGCTGCGGGGAGTGGGCACACATTAGATATCTTTACTACCCAGGACAATGCTTCTGGGGCTGCAGGGGGTGGGCACACATTAGATATCTTTACTACCCAGGACAATGCTTCTGGGGCTGCAGGGAGTGGGCACACATTAGATATCTTTACTACCCAGGACAATGCTTCTGGGGCTGCGGGGAGTGGGCACACATTAAATACCCTAACTACCCAGGACAATGCTTCTGGGGCTGCGGGGAGTGGGCACACATTAGATATCTTTACTACCCAGGACAATGCTTCTGGGGCTGCAGGGAGTGGGCACACATTAGATATCTTTACTACCCAGGACAATGCTTCTAGGGCTGTGGGGAGTGGGCACACATTATATACCCTAACTACCCAGGACAATGCTTCTGGGGCTGCGGGGAGTGGGCACACATTAGATATCTTTACTACCCAGGACAATGCTTCTGGGGCTGCGGGGAGTGGGCACACATTATATACCCTAACTACCCAGGACAATGCCTCTGGGGCTGCAGGGGGTGGGCACACATTATATACCCTAACTACCCAGGACAATGCTTCTGGGGCTGCGGGGAGTGGGTACACATTAGATATCTTTACTACCCAGGACAATGCTTCTGGGGCTGCAGGGAGTGGGCACACATTATATACCCTAACTACCCAGGACAATGCTTCTGGGGCTGCGGGGAGTGGGCACACATTAGATATCTTTACTACCCAGGACAATGCTTCTGGGGCTGCAGGGGGTGGGCACACATTAGATATCTTTACTACCCAGGACAATGCTTCTGGGGCTGCAGGGAGTGGGCACACATTAGATATCTTTACTACCCAGGACAATGCTTCTGGGGCTGCGGGGAGTGGGCACACATTATATACCCTAACTACCCAGGACAATGCTTCTGGGGCTGCAGGGAGTGGGCACACATTAGATATCTTTACTACCCAGGACAATGCTTCTGGGGCTGCAGGGAGTGGGCACACATTAGATATCTTTACTACCCAGGACAATGCTTCTAGGGCTGCAGGGGATGGGCACACATTATATACCCTAACTACCCAGGACAATGCTTCTGGGGCTGCAGGGAGTGGGCACACATTAGATATCTTTACTACCCAGGACAATGCTTCTGGGGCTGCGGGGAGTGGGCACACATTAGATATCTTTACTACCCAGGACAATGCTTCTGGGGCTGCAGGGGGTGGGCACACATTAGATATCTTTACTACCCAGGACAATGCTTCTGGGGCTGCGGGGGGTGGGCACACATTAAATACCCTAACTACCCAGGACAGTGCTTCTGGGGCTGCGGGGAGTGGGCACACATTAGATATCTTTACTACCCAGGACAATGCTTCTGGGGCTGCAGGGGGTGGGCACACATTAGATATCTTTACTACCCAGGACAATGCTTCTGGGGCTGCAGGGAGTGGGCACACATTAGATATCTTTACTACCCAGGACAATGCTTCTGGGGCTGCGGGGAGTGGGCACACATTAAATACCCTAACTACCCAGGACAATGCTTCTGGGGCTGCGGGGAGTGGGCACACATTAGATATCTTTACTACCCAGGACAATGCTTCTGGGGCTGCAGGGAGTGGGCACACATTAGATATCTTTACTACCCAGGACAATGCTTCTGGGGCTGCGGGGAGTGGGCACACATTATATACCCTAACTACCCAGGACAATGCCTCTGGGGCTGCAGGGGGTGGGCACACATTATATACCCTAACTACCCAGGACAATGCTTCTGGGGCTGCGGGGAGTGGGTACACATTAGATATCTTTACTACCCAGGACAATGCTTCTGGGGCTGCAGGGAGTGGGCACACATTATATACCCTAACTACCCAGGACAATG
Organism: Discoglossus pictus; assembly: GCA_027410445.1. Classification (NCBI taxonomy): domain Eukaryota; kingdom Metazoa; phylum Chordata; class Amphibia; order Anura; family Alytidae; genus Discoglossus; species Discoglossus pictus. The sequence goes on along the minus strand of CM050173.1, from coordinate 106,158,614 downwards.
CTTCTGGGGCTGCGGGGAGTGGGCACACATTAGATATTTTTACTACCCAGGACAATGCTTCTGGGGCTGCAGGGGGTGGGCACACATTAGATATCTTTACTACCCAGGACAATGCTTCTGGGGCTGCAGGGAGTGGGCACACATTAGATATCTTTACTACCCAGGACAATGCTTCTGGGGCTGCGGGGAGTGGGCACACATTATATACCCTAACTACCCAGGACAATGCTTCTGGGGCTGCAGGGAGTGGGCACACATTATATATCTTTACTACCCAGGACAATGCTTCTGGGGCTGCAGGGGTGGGCACACATTATATACCCTAACTACCCAGGACAATGCTTCTAGAGTCTGCAGGGGTGGGCACACATTAGATATCTTTACTACCCAGGACAATGCTTCTGGGGCTGCAGGGAGTGGGCACACATTAGATATCCTTACTACCCAGGACAATGCTTCTGGGGCTGCAGGGAGTGGGCACACATTAGATATCTTTACTACCCAGGACAATGCTTCTAGGGCTGCAGGGGTGGGTACACATTAAATACCCTAACTACCCAGGACAATGCTTCTGGGGCTGCGGGAGGTGGGCACACATTATATATCCTTACTACCCAGGACAATGCTTCTGGGGCTGCAGGGAGTGGGCACACATTAGATATCTTTACTACCCAGGACAATGCTTCTAGGGCTGCAGGGGTGGGTACACATTAAATACCCTAACTACCCAGGACAATGCTTCTGGGGCTGCAGGGGGTGGGCACACATTAGATATCTTTACTACCCAGGACAATGCTTCTGGGGCTGCAGGGGGTGGGCACACATTAGATATCCTTACTACCCAGGACAATGCTTCTGGGGCTACAGGGGGTGGGCACACATTAGATATCCTTACTACCCAGGACAATGCTTCTGGGGCTGCGGGGAGTGGGCACACATTATATATCTTTACTACCCAGGACAATGCTTCTGGGGCTGCGGGGAGTGGGCACACATTAGATATCTTTACTACCCAGGACAATGCTTCTGGGGCTACGGGGAGTGGGCACACATTAGATATCTTTACTACCCAGGACAATGCTTCTGGGGCTGCGGGGAGTGGGCACACATTAGATATCCTTACTACCCAGGACAATGCTTCTGGGGCTGCGGGGGGTGGGCACACATTAGATATCCTTACTACCCAGGACAATGCTTCTGGGACTGCAGGGGGTGGGCACACATTAGATATCCTTACTACCCAGGACAATGCTTCTGGGGCTGCAGGGGGTGGGCACACATTAGATATCCTTACTACCCAGGACAATGCTTCTGGGGCTGCGGGGGGTGGGCACACATTAGATATCTTTACTACCCAGGACAATGCTTCTGGGGCTGCGGGGGGTGGGCACACATTAGATATCCTTACTACCCAGGACAATGTTTCCGGGGGTTCAGGCACACATCTTCACACATGGAGGTCATATCCAGTGAAAACTTATCTCTGAAATGTATAACAGACAGGCACCCTTGACTTGTGCTTATTGGGAATTTTCCCAAAAAGCTTCTATCTGCCCAATGTGACATCACCAAACGTCATGAAGCTTCCAATTGGAAATCACCAGGTCTGTCATGGCACCAAATACACTTGAAGAACCATGTCCCTTTAAACCCACAAAAAGTAACAGGTTTTACTTCTATTTCATTTAATAAACATGGACTTCTTTTTTGAATGAACTTCGTTAAATGATCTGGTTCTGTGGACAATTCCTAGCGCTGATGATGATGATGATGAGAGCGTTACCTTAAAAACAAGCGAGCTCTCGTCACGCCAAGAAGAGTCGCCCTCTCTCCTTCCACTAGAAGCGCGCAGCCCTCTCGAAGACCCTGCCAAGAAATCCATCAATAAGAAACTAAATCTATCAAAAGAGGTGTGTGAAGATTATTAACCCTTTCATAAGGTCTTCTGTCAGTGAAAGGGTTAAACTATCTGTGTTATTTTAAATGGCTGTATAAATACGACTCCACCCAGTGGCGTAGCTAGAGCTTTTGCCACCCGGGGCTACCCCTGAGTTTGGTGGTCTGACTGTATTAAAGCCCCAAGATGCTGCAAAGAGTGAGTGCGTGCTGGCCCCAGGGGGTAACTAGGCCAATTAGGCCATTTACTTCCTGGGGTCAAGGATGAGAATGTCTTTAAACCTGATTTGTATGTAACTTGGATACCTGATGAATAATAATAGTACCAATACTATAATGGCTCACATGTGGTAGTAATAATAATAATAATAATAATAATAATAATACCACTGCACTGCAATAATAAGTTACAGAAACTATTGTGCTCTCTCTTTTAATTCTAACAAACAGAACATAAAAAAAAACTTGGACAAAAAGCTTTGCACGTTCTTTAGTATTGAACATGAACCCAGGGACCTCATGTATGTATGTATGTATGTATGTATGTATGCATGTATGTATGTATGTATGTATGTGTATATGTATGTATGTATGTATGTGTATATGTATGTATGTATGTATGTATGTATGTGTATATGTATGTATGTATGTATGTATGTATGTATGTATGTATGTATGTGTATATGTATGTATGTGTATATGTATGTATGTATGTATGTATGTGTGTATGTATGTGTATATGTATGTGTATATGTATGTATGTATGTATGTATGTGTATATGTATGTGTATGTGTATGTGTGTATGTATGTATGTATGTATGTATGTGTATATGTATGTATGTATGTATGTATGTATGTATGTATGTATGTGTGTATGTGTATATGTATGTGTATATGTATGTATGTATGTATGTGTATATGTATGTATGTATATATATAGTGTCTCTGTCTCTGTGTTTGTGTGTCTCGCTCTGTGTCTCTCTCTCTATGTCTCTCTCTCTCTCCCTGCCTCTCTCTCCCCATCTATCACATATATAGTTCTCAGCAGCGAGGGGTTGCCAAAAGTCGTCAGTAACACAATGTTAAAAGCGAGGGCCGTGGTTGCGGCCAGGCAATGAGCGCCAAAGGCATCATCCTTACGACACGCACAACTTCACAGTGTGAGCGCCGTAGCAGTTGTATGAAAAAATAAATAAATACATTAAAACAAAATTGCATTAAAAAATTAATTGCTGAGTTTCAACACTCGGCTAAGCGAGAGAAAAAAATGAAAATGAGGCTTCGCGACCCTGAAGCGCGCAACACACTGCCAGCCGTGTATGAGTTTGCCAGGGACGGACAAGGTAAAAATTAACTATTAGGAAGGACCGAAAATGCTTGTGAACCGCGTAAGACAGACTCACGCCACCATTTCCCAACACAAACTTGCACATAACCACATTACGCTTTTGAAATGGAGGTTCTCCTGCCTAAACAAACGATTTGCCCTCGCGCACGCAGCCTATATACACTGCTCATTGTACTGTGAGCCTCGCAAAGCGAGCAGTTGAGGCATGCGAGGTGAGCCGTTGCCTTGCAAAGCGAGCCGACATGCAGGACTTAGGGTGCAATGAGTGCCAAAGGTGCTCATTGCACTGCAAGTCTTGTGAAGCGAGGCGAGAAGTTGAGGCATGCAGTGATTGGTGTTGGCGGCCCTCAGGGCCGCAACTGTGACCCCTTGCAACTGCGACCCTCGCAAAGCGAGGCGAGCCGTTGCCTTGCAAACCAAGGCGACACGCGGGAATTAGGGTTGCACTGCGAGCCTCACAAAGCGAGCAGTGGAGCCATGCATTGATAGCCGTTGGCGGCCTATGGGGCCGCAACTGCGAGCCTTGGAAGGGGAGCCGTTGCCTTGCAAAGCAAACAACACGCAGGACTTAGGGTGCAATGAGTGCGCGGCGAGCAGTTGAGGCACGCAGTACACAGCATTTCCACACTTTTTTATTGCCCGATCATTTTTGACGGGCAAGTCGCTAGTATAGATAGATAGTAACATTAAAGGTTATTTTTATATTTCTAGCTCTCAAAAAAATAAATATTCACACTTTATTGATTCTAGTTCAGCGTAACAATATGAGAGGGTCCCGTGTCTGTACGTACCAGGACAGGGGGGGTGTCTGGCTCTTCGTGATACTGACAGATTCGCTGCTCGCGAGTTTCCTGAAAAAAAAAAAAATAAAGGCATCAGATTAAGAAAAATTCCATATTTCCCAAAAATGTAGAGGGAAAAAGTATTTAAATTTTTCAGTTTGTTAAAAGACCACAGAACAATGAAAAAATATATGTTTGAAAAGTTTGAGTCCAAAAGCAAAAATAAGCATGAAAACGTCAGACAGATTTTAATTATGAAGAAAATATATGTTGATGGCTCTGCCGGGCCCTGGAGGGATCCATGATACACTGGTGGATGTTTGGAGTGTGAGAGGTGCATTTACTTTTCTGGAGAGCTGTTATATTCACTGGTGTAAGCAGCCTGTTTCTGGGCATGTGAAAGGGTGTGGTGTCAATTTCATTCAGATCCAATTACCTAACAAAGGGTGATGATTTCTTCCTGATCCGACCTCCCCCACCCCTCCTTCATGTAACTTGTGCTTAAAGCACTTAACTTTCAAGCTCAATTATCTAACACTTCCACTCAAAAATGTTAATAACAATCAAAAGTAATTACATTTATTTACATGTGTGTTTCTTTTCTGCAATAACTGGGCCCCTGTGTCTCTTTAATATTGTATATTACCTAATGTCACACACATGGGTCCCACACAGGTACCTACTGTAAGAATGTGTAAACATTATGTACAACACAATTTCTATTCTTTATTTCTTATTTCTCTATTGATCTAATAAAGCAGAACACGACCTGTCAGCTAATGTATCGGATCATATGTGTGTGTATATATATATATATATATATATATATATATATATATATATATATATATATATATATATATATATAATTGATCTATAGTGTATAAAAATCACATTAAATATATCCAGCAGCTCCGGTAACACCGTGTTTCAGAGTGGTGGCACTTCCCCCTAGGTGGATCCGCTCCACCCACAATACTTAATTAAGGGGGTGCAGAGACAAAGAGCTTATACAGCCATTGAAAAATAGTCATGAATTATTTAAATGTACAATAAAAGTTTAATAAAAGGCAGCTTCTTATCAGGCCGTGCCTACATATTCTTGAGAGAGCCCTCTATAAGACTCCTGGAGTGTCACACTGACCCTAGGACACAGACCCTGACGTGTCACCGTGGGGTCACACTTACCCCCATGTGTTTACTGTTGGTGTCAGGATCCAAGTAGTGCGGATTAATGTTGAAGGGCACCAACCCGAGGGCGTGTAGTGAGGGTGGGTACACGATGGGCATGTCATTGGTTGTGTTAATGCTGACAGTGGCCACGTTGGTGCCAGCACTGGAGCCGATGTAAGGGGCCCCGTCCTAGGAAGAGTCACAACATACACATTTATAGATTATTGCTGATAACTTCTTTGCTGCTGGACAGTCCAACCACTGGGAGGCAACGGTCAGCAAGAAATAGCATTTAAAGGAACATTACCAGTCAGCGTTCCTTTAAAGGACCACTGCGTCTTTTTTCAACAACAAAACTTAAAAGGACATGGCAGCTGAAGATACAAACTTCCTGAGTATGTAAAGTCTCCTCGAAGATCAGGAAATAGATACTGGAAATGAAAATGGCAGATTCCACAGCAGCATAATTGCATATAAGAGTAATTTAATTTAAAATAAGTAAATTAGAGGCTATTTGTTATTCTAAAAACATGTTTTCTGTGTGAAAGAGGCTAATTGACATTTTTGACCACAGTGGAATTTAGAGTTTACATCACATTTTTTTAATACAAGTGAAAAATACAAATTGTGCATATGTTATATCACAGGAAAAAAACAATTTAGTAAATGCCGGGGGGAGGATTAAGGAGCAGAGATCAGAGACTTTTCTTGTTACCTCCAATACTTTCTTCCTTATGGCCGGAATTAGACCGTTCTCATACAGAGCTTTGAGGAGCCGGAACGTGTTCCCTCCACCTGCAGCAGAAAATGGCAAAAATACCATGAAAAATACAAATATTGGAAAACTTGAAGGCATTAATTACAAAAACAGAAGATGTTTGATGCCTGTGCAGGGTCTTGGAGGGATCCATGATACATTGGTGGAAGTTGTATGTGTTAGAGGGGTGTTTACCTTTCTGGAGAGTGAATGATGCAAGGAATCTGCTTCTGGGCCAGAGAGGGGGAAGGGGTGTGGTGTCAATTTAATTCTTATATTAACAATCCAAAGCTCTGGACTTCTGCTGTTCACTCATCTAACTAAGCACCCTCCCAACCTTCATCATCCAGCACTCAGGATGTGATCTAACAACCACAAAATGATTTATTTTCAAAAATTAAAGTTTTCCCCCAAAAAATATCTTGCTCCTTTAAAACAAGCGCACTCCATGATGACCGTGGGAACTGCTCAGTCCACCTTAAATGCTCTTTTCCTTCACAATATAAAGGTGGATATTATAATAATTTTAAACCATTTCATATATTTTTTACATATTTTGTTATCATTGACACAGATTAGATTTGAAACCTCAAATCTGGCTTAAAATACCAAATCCTGTATTTATAAAATGGCGAATTCATGTTTGTGTCCAGATATTTTATTTTATTATATATTTATTATTTATATTACAAATACATCAACAGAAACTAACAGACACAAATCAATAAAAAAAATAAAAAACGTAACATTTTATCTGTGAATAGTTTAATAGCATATTTTATGGTGCATTATATAGTGTTTTGGTATTAAGAGTATTTTTTGTGTATTGTGATATTTCAAATTTTTTGAGTAACAAAACTCAATAACTTACAAAATGTTGATAGAAAATAAAAAAAAGTCTTTAAATGTAACACTTTTCTAAGCAAATATTATTCATAGCATCCTTCCATTTTCTTAAATAAGCCAGTTATTGTAACGTCTGCTCAGGGTGCATCCTTGTAAACTAATGAACTTTCCATTAGAATTTATGAAAGCACTGACAGATGCATCTCCCACCTTCCTATTATGTAGATACAAACATCCTAAAGTCTCATCCTACATCAGTAAACTAAAATGATAGATTTCACAGCAGCCTAATTACATATACTAATTTGCATGTTCCCGCCCAGATTCCCAGAGTGCATTGCAATAACTATTTATTTGAATTCTGAGCAGGAAATAATTTAACATATAAAGAAATGTACATAGAAATGTAATAGTTTTTACATATCATAATAATAATAAATTTGAGGCCGTATTGTTTTTTTACATTATTTTCCAGTGTAGTTCTTCACAAGGGACAATTTTACATGTTTATTTACAGTGATCTTTTAAGCCACCCGTGCTAAAGCCGTGATAGCCTCAAAATCTGGCCTAACAGTGCTTTGTAAAGGGGGGGGGGTTAATAAAAACACTTCTTTATACAACACATAACGGCATATTACCTATAAAGATGGCTTCCGATTTATTCACAGCATCCACGGGGTCTGACGCTTCATGCACACTGTCCAGGCCGTAACCTGGAAAAGCCATGAATTAGATATGATGCCACTTTAACTCTATTTACTTCTGCACCTTAGAAAAATCAGGATCAAATGGACTGAAAAGCTCTGTTTTTACTCACCGGAACCTTCCAAACAGATCCTGCAAAGGCCCACCCACTGTATCTCATGCATACAATGTGTCTGTAGTACCAGATGTACTAACCTATGTGCCTAAGCAGCATTTTAGTAACATAAGGCTGAGACACAGATCAGTGTCAGGAGTTAGCCAATGAATTGTGTTCATGTTTTTGTTCCTTTAAAGGGATACAGAAGGTTCCCTGTTTTAGTATTAAAATAAACCATCCAGTGATTGTTTGCATCTAAATATAATTTTAATAACAAGTACTTAAAACCTTCCAAACAGTCCCTGCAAATATCCATCCCCTGTATCTCACGCATATAATGTGTCTGTAGCCCTAGATTTACTAGCCAATCGCAGACTGTTTCTCAACAGCATGTTTGAAATGCTACTGAGAGACCGCCTGTGATTGGTTAGTACATCTAGTAGTACAGAGACACTGTTTGCAGAGATTTTCTTATCGCCTTGTTGTAGTTTGCACCTACCCAGACTCTCAAACTTCTGCCTGGCGGTCTTGGCGTAGGCGTCCCTGTCATGCAGCGCGTACGGCACAAAGAGGACACGTTTCACCTGTCTGGAAGGAAACGGAATTGTGTAGAATTGTTTATTTATTGTAAATGTATCTTTAAGGAATATGAAATGTTCCTGGATGTTATTAGGTATATAATATCCCTGGGTATCTATTTACGGACATGTACTTTATTTTATTAAGAAGTGCTTATAAACTGTATGTTAACTTCCTACACTCAAACAAATAGTCCCTGTATGGGTCTGCCCACTGCACTGTATGCAGACTCTGTAGGGCTGGATGTGCAGTGTAGCATCCTAGCCTATCAGTGACCACGTCTCAGCAACATGTTGCAGAGAGATGGTCACTGATTGGTTAGTAAGAAACACAGAACAGCAAGTACAGCAGGTACATATACATAGCCCATTCTCCTACCTACATGATACCGCTTAACAAAACCTCATGGATAACCCCAGGCATTATTGAATTAACTTTTTGCATTTGTTCGCACCTCATCCGCTGGAAGGTCACTGCACGTATCTACGTACCTACTATTCTTTCTATAAAGTAGCACTTTTGGAAATCACCTCTGAATCTTCTAAACTCTCACTTCATATCATGATCTCTTGGTCTAGTATTCCTCTTGTTCTGCTTCTCTCCTGAATATTACAATATCCGTTTGTACATTTAGGTTTTTATCCCATAACCTCTCTCTTCCAAATTATAAGAAGTGAGTGTGGGCAGAGTAAGTGACGGTTGAGGGAGTATGTGTAGCAGGAGTGTGGGCAGAGTAAGTGACGGTTGAGGGAGTATGTGTAGCAGGAGTGTGGGTAAGAGTGAGTGTGGGTAAGAGTGAGTGTGGGTAAGAGTGAGTGACGGTAGAGGGAAGTGAGGGTAGAGGGAAGTGAGGGTAGAGGGAAGTGAGGGTAGAGGGAAGTGAGGGTAGAGGGAAGTGAGGGTAGAGGGAAGTGAGGGTAGAGAGAAGTGAGGGTAGAGAGAAGTGTGGATAGAGAGAAGTGTGGATAGAGTGAGTGAGTGAGTGACGGTAGAGTGAGTGAGTGACGGTAGAGTGAGTGAGTGACGGTAGAGTGAGTGAGTGACGGTAGAGGGAGTGAGTGACGGTAGAGGGAGTGAGTGAGTGACGGTAGAGGGAGTGAGTGAGTGACGGTAGAGGGAGTGAGTGAGTGACGGTAGAGGGAGTGAGTGAGTGACGGTAGAGGGAGTGAGTGAGTGACGGTAGAGGGAGTGAGTGAGTGACGGTAGAGGGAGTGAGTGAGTGACGGTAGAGGGAGTGAGTGAGTGACGGTAGAGGGAGTGAGGGCAGAGGGAGTGAGGGCAGAGGGAGTGAGGGCAGAGGGAGTGAGGGCAGAGGGAGTGAGGGACGAGGGAGTGAGGGACGAGGGAGTGAGGGACGAGGGAGTGAGGGACGAGGGAGTGAGGGACGAGGGAGTGAGGGCAGTGTGCGTGAGGGCAGTGTGCGTGAGGGCAGTGTGCGTGAGGGCAGTGTGCGTGAGGGCAGTGTGAGTGAGTGATTGTGGGTAGTGTGAGCAAGGGGGAAGTGAGGGCAGAGGGAGTGAGGGTAGAGGGAGTGCGGGTAGTGTGAGGGAGTGAGGGCAGAGGGAGTGTGGGTAGAGGGAGTGAGGGTAGAGGGAGTGAGGATAAAGGGAGTGTGGGTAGTGTGGGTAGAGGGAGTGAGGGCAGAGGGAGTGAGGGCAGAGGGAGTGAGGGCAGAGGGAGTGAGGGCAGAGGGAGTGTGGGCAGAGGGAGTGTGGGCAGAGGGAGTGTGGGCAGAGGGAGTGTGGGCAGAGGGAGTGAGTGATTGTGGGTAGGGTGAGCGAGGGTGAAGTGAGGGCAGAGGGAGTGAGGGTAGAGTTAGTGTGGGCAGAGGGCGTGAGGGCAGAGGGAGTGAGGGCAGAGGGAGTGAGGGCAGAGGGAGTGAGTGATTGTGGGTAGTGTGAGCGAGGGTGAAGTGAGGGCAGAGGGAGTGAGGGTAGAGTTAGTGTGGGCAGAGGGAGTTAGGGCAGAGGGAGTGAGGGCAGAGGGAGTGAGTGATTGTGGGTAGTGTGAGCGAGGGTGAAGTGAGAGCAGAGGGAGTGAGGGTAGAGTTAGTGTGGGCAGAGGGAGTTAGGGCAGAGGGAGTGTGGGCAGAGGGAGTGAGTGATTGTGGGTAGGGTGAGCGAGGGTGAAGTGAGGGCAGAGGGAGTGAGGGTAGAGTTAGTGTGGGCAGAGGGCGTGAGGGCAGAGGGAGTGAGGGCAGAGGGAGTGAGGGCAGAGGGAGTGAGTGATTGTGGGTAGTGTGAGCGAGGGTGAAGTGAGGGCAGAGGGAGTGAGGGTAGAGTTAGTGTGGGCAGAGGGAGTTAGGGCAGAGGGAGTGAGGGCAGAGGGAGTGAGTGATTGTGGGTAGTGTGAGCGAGGGTGAAGTGAGGGCAGAGGGCGTGAGGGCAGAGGGAGTGAGGGCAGAGGGAGTGAGGGCAGAGGGAGTGAGTGATTGTGGGTAGTGTGAGCGAGGGTGAAGTGAGGGCAGAGGGAGTGTGGGCAGAGGGAGTGAGTGATTGTGGGTAGGGTGAGCGAGGGTGAAGTGAGGGCAGAGGGAGTGAGGGTAGAGTTAGTGTGGGCAGAGGGCGTGAGGGCAGAGGGAGTGAGGGCAGAGTTAGTGTGGGTAGAGGGAGTCAGGGTAGAGGGAGTGAGGGCAGAGGGAGTGAGTGATTGTGGGTAGTGTGAGCGAGGGTGAAGTGAGGGCAGAGGGAGTGTGGGCAGAGGGAGTGAGGGCAGAGTTAGTGTGGGTAGAGGAAGTGAGGGTAGAGGAAGTGAGGGTAGAGGAAGTGAGGGTAGAGTGAGTGAGGGTAGAGTGAGTGAGGGTAGAGGGAGTGAGGGTAGAGTGAGTGAGGGTAGAGGGAGTCAGGGTAGAGGGAGTGAGAGTAGAGGGAGTCAGGGTAGAGGGAGTGAGGGCAGAGGGAGTGAGGGCAGAGGGAGTGAGTGATTGTGGGTAGTGTGAGCGAGGGTGAAGTGAGGGTAGAGGGAGTGTGGGTAGAGTTAGTGTGGGTAGAGGAAGTGAGGGTAGAGTGAGTGAGGGTAGAGTGAGTGAGGGTAGAGTGAGTGAGGGTAGAGTGAGGGTAGAGGGAGTGAGGGTAGAGGGAGTCAGGGTAGAGGGAGTGAGGGCAGAGGGAGTGAGTGATTGTGGGTAGTGTGAGCGAGGGTGAAGTGAGGGTAGAGGGAGTGTGGGTAGAGGGAGTGTGGGTAGAGTTAGTGTGGGTAGAGGAAGTGAGGGTAGAGGAAGTGAGGGTAGAGGAAGTGAGGGTAGAGTGAGTGAGGGTAGAGTGAGTGTAGAGTGAGTGAGTGTAGAGTGAGTGAGGGTGAAGTGAGGGCAGAGGGAGAGAGGGTAGAGTTAGTGTGGGTAGAGTTAGTGTGGGTAGAGTTAGTGTGGGTAGAGTTAGTGTGGGTAGAGTTAGTGTGGGTAGAGTTAGTGTGGGTAGAGTTAGTGTGGGTAGAGTTAGTGTGGGTAGAGTTAGTGTGGGTAGAGTTAGTGTGGGTAGAGTTAGTGAGTGAGTGAGGGTAGAGTGAGTGTACAATGTATTAGCGTGATTCTGATTGAGCACAACTAAATATGATTTTTATTTTTATTTCTATCATATTTTTATTAGGCATTGGCAAGTCACGGTACAACGTATATGAACATAAATCACACCTATGCCAATAATATTTCACATAAAATGCACAATATAACGAGGGAGTGTGGGCCGAGTGAGTATAGCATGACATGCTTTAAACATAGATATCAATATATTTTATATTTCATTGGACCTAAAACAGGTACCAGGTTAATGTTACCTAGTGGAGTACCACCGCCAATTAATTAAACAATTTAATAGTATAACATAAATAGTGTATCAGGGGGGAAATAAAAATAAAACAAGAGAGGAAAAACATAAACTCTTCAGTTTCAGGTAATTCCCAAGCTCTCGAAGAGAGGTCCTGTTGCCTCCACCCACCATCTCCAGGAGCCTCCCCCAGACCAGAGTCATGGAGTTAAGCCACTTGTTTCTTAGGTTTGGGATTCAGGGTTCCTAAGTCTGCCCCATTATAAGACCCACTTCACCCATAGATATGCTGTCTGTCCTGGCAATCTATGGTGACCATATCTTCATAAAAACTAAATATGAATGTTAAACAAACACAAAAAAAAAAAAAATTAAAAAATGTTTGCATATACTACTAATTCTCTTTTATCAGATGCATTCATAATCCAGGAAAGTTAGATATGCCTTTAATGATGACAGATATTTTAACGACGGCTGCTGATGTTTGTTACATATTTCACCAACAGGTGAATTTATTTCCAGACTATTCCGGTCATTTAATGATATTAACACCAGCAACAGAACGAAGCAAAGCAGCAGCAGAGCTCATGAGTGGGGCCCCAGCGCAAAATAACGTGGGGGCCCCCATGCAACGTCTTAATACAAAGAAGGGGTCACTAAAAAGCCAAAAAACATACTTAAAGGGGTATGAAATGTCCTGGATATCACTAGGTATATAATGTCCCTGGGTGGGTGGACTTTATTTTATTAAGCAGTGTTTATAAGCTCTTCTTAATAGACTGCGATCCTCTGGTGGCTGTAATTAGAAGAGCAGGAAAGGAGCACAAATCTTAGCCCCCCCCCCCCCCCCCCCCCTTACTTACGCCCCAAGTAGTTTCTGGATGTGCTCCTGGCAGTGCTCCAGGTAGCCCCCGCCGTGCAACGTGGAGTTGGAGATCAGCAGAAGACGCCTCTTGGCCGCCATCCTTAATGAAGAATGTGCAGAGAGAGACTGGAAGCTGCAGAGAGAGGAAGAAGAAGAAGAGGAAGAAGAAGAGCTGAGGTCTGCAGATCGGTCACAGGACAAAGGTCCTCCTGCTGAGACTGGAGACCTAAGTACAGAGATATGATGAAGAGGGCAAATGTGCACGGGCGACACAATATTATAAATATTGCTAATAAATAACAATAATTCAATATTTTTAATAGGAATGTTTTAGCTTTAGATGGACACTAAACAATATGGTTTCATATGAAAATCTTCCTATACATTGTATTTACTATTTTTGCACAGTAAATCATTCCTGAGATATTCAGAATTATTTGTGCAGGTCCTGTATGCTAATATATAGCTCACGGGGATATTATTTGGCCGCCACAAAGATAGACGGACTGTGATACTTATTAGGAGATGAAAGGTACTTAGAAATCCAGCAAGAGGTGAGAGAGACCCTTAAAGGACCATTTTTCAGGGACAAATGTATATTTGAAAGCTTTGAGTTTAAGAACATAATTAGGCAGGGAAAGGGTTACAAAATAGATTTAATGTTTCTGCTGGGCCCTGGAAGCATCCATGATGGGGAATGTTGTCTATGTGAGAGGGGCATTTACAGGGCAGGGTAAGGGGGGTTGGTGATAAATTCTATAGGATCCAATTATATAACAAATCCCCTTCTACCTATTCCCTCCTTCCACTCCTCCATCGATAGAAAAACACCTCTCTATATAAAACCAATATAAACCTAGGACCTAGCAGAGCTTTTGGGAGATCACATGCGCTTATACATCATACCTACAAAAAATATTTAAAATGTTAGGATCCCAGGCTCTCAGGATTTCTCCACTCATGCGTTAGTGGGTGCAAAATTCTTTAAAGGATCATCACACAATGGAAAAAAGTGTTTGAAAACTAAGTCTGATTCAGAGTATAATTACGCAGAAAAAGTTACATCTAGTTTTTATTTAGAAAAAAATACATGTGGATATCTCTTATGGGCCCTGGAGGCATCCATGATACATTGATGGAAGTTGTGTGCGAGAGAGCTGTTGCAAGGGGCCAGTGAGAGGCAGTGGGTGTCTATTTCAATCTTATCCTATTATCTTTACAATGGCTCTTTGTTCCCTCCTTCTGCATCCCTCTCTCCACTGATAGCAAAAGGAAGTGTTGTAACAAACACAAAATGGATTCCTATACTCATAAACAGTCTGATTTTCCCCCAAACATCTTCATGCCCAGGTCTTACACAGCTACTAATATTGTTAGTTTGGTACATACTTGACAAACATGTGTCTTTTTTCTTGAACTGCAGGGGTCCTGTAATATTTAAGATTCTAATATTGTTGCAAGAATGAAATACTACTCGGACCCCCCCTCTCATATAATCCCATCAGATGTTACAGACCAATAAAGTTACAGAAGTACCGGCACCAAGCGGTGCATACAGAGATTGGCTGAAAACATTAACCATTTGGTGGATTTGTGAGAGGGTGGGCTTGGAAAAGGGATCAGAGATATTTTACTGATGAATACAGAGAGACTGAGATATATGTTTGGGGTCAATGCATCCAATTGAGGCTCTCACATCCGGTCCATTTTCAAACGTGCGTCTCTTAAGACTTATTACATGTATATTCATGTGATTAAAGCAACAGTACACATTTGGAGTTAAAGTCCACTTTACTCACATACTTCTCCAAATCCACTGATCTACTTCATCAGGTGAGAATAGATAGGAAGCTACTATCAGAGCAATTGAAAAGTGGCAGCACCTTTATTAGGACTAATGTATAGTTCATTAGTTTACAGGGACACACCCTCCAGAGACAGAAGATGCAAGAAGCAGCCCAGTAAAGAATAATTGCATATTAAGAGGGAAAAAATAAAGGTTGTGATTATTTAAAATATATATATACATTTTGCCATCATATCAGTATTAGTTATCCCAAGATCCATATGGAAAAATGTGACCCCAGTGGTCTTTTAATCTCTGCATTTTCACTTATTTGAAACTAGAAAAGGATCATTTGTTTCTCTGCATGTCTTAAAGGGCTAGTGCTGTCCAAACAATTATTACCTGCATATTTTAATCATTCTAACTTTAAATGAGAAATAGTATAATTATATTATTACATATAGACATTGTAGGATTTACTTTTTGTGCTGCGTCTCATACTAACCAATCAATGACCATCTTTCTGCAACAGGCTGCTGAGACAAGATCCCTGATAGGATAGGAGTCTGTGTCTGTAAACGCTACAATGGGAAGACCTGTACAGGGACTATTTGTGTGATTTTATGCAGTAAAAACAGATCCTATATTTGCTTCTTAATAAAATAAAGTACATAAAAGTAAGTAGATAAACAGGGATATTATATACCAGTAACATACAATGACCGTCCATATCCCTTTAAATGGAAGCAAATATAGAAGATATAAAAGCAAGGATTGCACACAATGAGCTCTTATTATTTGCTTAAGTAACATAATTTGAGGCTGCGAACTATAACGTTATAATAATATATACTGATTTACCATCAGTCGCCAGGTGAGGTCACTGTGACACCCCCCGCGCTGCTCTCACACAGATCTTTATCTGTAAAGTACACCAGGATCATAGAGTCAGACGGCTCTGAAAAGTGACTGATCCAGGTTATTATTATTATCCTTTATTTATATTATATTCCGTAGCTCAGAGTACAGAGGATACAGTGACTAAATCAGACACATGACATTGTTATATTTTGGTACAGTAGGTATAGAGGCCCTGCTCTCATAAGAGCTTACAATCTAAAGCGGCAAATCAAACCTCCCTCCTAAATCGACTGAGGGACACCCCGAAAGGGCAGCTGCCATATGATACAATGTGGTGCCTGACTAAGCTTCCCTGCCAAATGATTCTGTCTCATTTAAGGAATATGGAACGTTTCTGGATTTCACTAGGAATATAATATACACTAGCCACTTGCTCTGCAAAAATGACGTAAAAAAAATTGAAGGCTGGCAATGCTGTTTGCCACACAATGCAAGGCTCTCCCCCCTGTAACTTGCGGCCCTTGTGATGAGGGACTTTGGCGCTCATGGCGAGCCTCTCCCACGTCCATTTTGCGGGCCTTCGGCGCATATCACAAGCCCCTCAATGAGCAGCTTTTCCGCACATTGCAGGCCTCGTTCAACCCGCCACTTTCGTGGCTCAGGATGAGCACCCTCAGCAATCATTGCGAGCCTCTCCCCACTCCCTGACCCCTGTGTCTGTTTCCCCCCCTTATTTCCCTCTCTCTCAGCCCTGTGTCTCTTTCCACTGTCTCCCCCCTCTACCTCCCGTGTCTTTCTCCTCTCTCTCTCTCCCTGCTTAAGTCTTGTGTGCCTCGCGATGAACGCTGTTGGTTATTTTTGTTGCAAGTCTTGCGTCCTTTCGCGACAATCGGCTAACATTTATGTTTTTATGGCCGCCATTTTTTTCCTCACTTAGCCAATTTTCTCTCTCGGGAAAACGCCAATTAAGCCTCAAATTACCTTTCAACCTCACTCACAGGCTCTCCCCCTGTGCTGTGTGTGAAGTCTTGCGTGCCTCGCGATCAGCGTCAAACTCCTACGTCCTTCGGCGCTTATCTCGGGCATGGGCACTCATGTAATTTCTGTATCAAAGTGCACAACCTGTCTTCATCAGCTACAGAAAGGAAAACCCAGTTAGGAACTATTTATAAGATTTTAAGCAGAAAAACTGATCTTATAACCACTTCTTTATAAAAGAAAGTACATGTAGAGTAAATAGATGCTGTTTTGTTGCCTCCTCCACCTGAAGCCCACACTATGTATTATGCTTGCAGTGAGCGGCTCTTCCTGCAGTCTTTAGTTCGCAAGTAATAAGTGTTGTATTTCAAATTACATTTATTTTTTATATTTAACTACCTATTAGCTGCCAATAAAAAAAACTTTAAAAGAGCTTCCAACTATTTAAAGATAACAGTTTAAGAAGAACTTCACGTGTTTGTGTATTTAACAATCTATCAACATTAGCAGTTGTATAATGCATGATCATAACAGCAAATAAAACAAAACAATCAATTTAGCAGATCTGTTTGTGTCATGGGAGCTTCCATCTTCTATAGTCAGTCTGGCTGTGGGGGGATCGTCCTACTGCTCTCTATTGAGTCTCTATACAGAATTGGGTAGACCTCACCTGAATACAAAGCTCTAACCAGGTGTCTAATCCTGTTAGGGGAAATAGCTGCTTCAATGAAAGCAAAACTGAACATTTACAACCGATATTTAGTTATTTTTAAACTTTCAATTTTTTTTCACCCAATTATGAATTCAGGCTCCACATTGGAGCATATTAAGTGAAGACATGTGCCCCTGACTGAGCAACAAAGCACACAAGACCCTAGGTAACCAATACAATCTTGATTATCACTGTAAATAAATGCATCATAATAATGTGTGTATTTTTATGTATGTATGTATGTGTATATATATATATATGTGTATATATATATATATATATATATATATATATATATATATATATATATATATATATACATACATAAACATACTCCCCCTCCCTCTTGTGGCACTTTCCTGCCTACTCCATACAAACCACGTGTCAGTCCCCAGGGAGTGCCCTGTACTTCCGGGTTTGGCGATCGATAGCTCCTGTCTGCCAGGGGGAGGGGCCGATGGTCGAGCTGGTTGTGTGGCTCCTCTGACATCTGCGGCCTGGTTGGTGTCAGTGCAGGATGTTGGACTTCGCTATTTTCGCCATCACCTTCCTGCTCATCCTGGTGGGGGCTGTGCTGTACCTGTACCCGGTGAGGCACATATACTTGGCGTATTTGTAATGGGTAGGGTAGTTAGCAGTGAGGTATTGTTAATAAGTAGGGAATGGGTAATGTTGGGGTAGTTAGCAGTGGGGTATGGGAAAGGTGGGGAATGGATAATCAGTGGGGTATGGGTAATGGGTGGGGGCAGTTAGCAGTGGGGTATGGGTAATGGGGGGCAGTGGGGTATGGTCAGTTGGATAATATGTAATCAGTGAGGTTGGGTTAATGGGTGGGGGCAGTTAGCAGTGGGGTATGGGTAATGGGTGGGGGCAGTTAGCAGTGGGGTATGGGTAATGGGTGGGGGCAGTTAGCAGTGGGGTATGGGTAATGGGGGGCAGTGGGGTATGGTCAGTTGGATAATATGTAATCAGTGAGGTTGGGTTAATGGGTGGGGGCAGTTAGCAGTGGGGTATGGGTAATGGGGGGGGCAGTGGGGTATGGGTAGTCAGTTGGAGAATATGTAATCAGTGTGGTTGGGGTAATGGTTGGGGGCAGTTAGCAGCATGGTAAGAGTAATGGATATGGGCAATTAGCAGTGGCTTAAGGACAGTGCAGGAGGGGGGAGACGTCGTCAGCACTTAGCCGATGAGCGCCAAAGGCGCTCATCCATGCGAGCCTTGCTAAGCGAGGCGAGCCGTTAAACCGTAGCACTTAGCCGAATGCAAGCCTTGCGCGTAACACATTAATAACATTACGACTATACAATGCCGCTTTACCTCGCGCACGCAGCCTATTTATACTGCACACTTGGAACATTCTTCACACTTTATAAGCAGGGCACTAACACTCACAATGTATATTCTATGCAGACGCAAAAAATACAAACAGATTGTTAGCTCTTCAGCCTATTGCTCGCTGCATATATCAATTATAAATAAAGCATATTAATTTATTGCATAAATAATTCATTCTTAATTAATTGAATAAATCATTAATTATTACTTAACTACATATACATAGAAATATATATCTCTCGCAGAGGACCAAAAGTACACGACAGGAGAGGCTCGCAATGAGCGCTGAAGGTCCTCACAGTACAAAACGGTTTCAATTATGTCTCAAACAGCATTCCCATGGCTTCAAATTTTATTGCCCCGTCATTTTTGATGGGCAAGTCGCTAGTAGTGGTATAATAAGTGGAGTTTGGGAATATGCAGTGATGATAGGGTTAAGTTTGAGAATAAATGAAGGGGTTAATTTCCACTGCACAGGAGGGGCAGTTTTTGTGCAGTGAAGCAATTAATGAATGAACTGATTCCATTTAAAGGGACATGCACATTTTAAACATAACTTCATTGAAATTAACGGGGAATTCAGAGAACCCATTTTAACCTATGGATCTAATGGGCTGTTAGGGGGCAAGCCCCAAGAGTAGTTCAGTCTGAGACCTTTATTTAAAAAAAGAAAACACATTGACACATTAACAAATATTCTTTTTTTTTCTGGTGCAAAAAATTTAATAAAAAATCCATGGCCCTTTAATATTATATGCTTTAGATCTAGATCGTTACCAGCGCGTTGATTTAGTTAGCTTTTTGTTTTTAATTGTCTGTTCATTTTTGTTTCAGTCGTCCAGACAGGCGTGCGGGATCCCCGGCCTCGCCCCTACAGAGGAAAAGTACGTGACCCTATGTATTAACTCTTTATGCATTAACAACTGCACTGGAACTGACAGGGTTAAAGCACCGCTGGCTACTCAGCAGATATTGCAAATATGAACTGCTATGAAGCTTGGCATTTTAAATCTTTCTGATCCACTCCCTAACAGTGATGGAAACATTATCTTAATGACGGGTTACTAATAAGCTTTTCAGCCATTGTTTTTGGCTAGACATTCCCAGACAAAGGCAACAACACAACAAATAATAATAAAGGGTGTTATCAAAAACTAAATGCAATAATCCCTCATTAATATTAAGTTTCAACTTTTGTGGTGGATCAGAAAGGCTGACTGACAATTTAAAATTGCAAATTTAATATCTTATTTACATTTTTCTAAATATCATTTAATTGATAAAGCACTTGGTACTTTTAGTTTGAAGTATCATATTTGCAACCTGTGCTGTATCACTTTAAGACTATCTCCTCCGGGCACGCTCTGCTCCCAGTGACACGTTTTCACTACAGAAAGAAAAGTGTTTGTAGAATGTAGTAGCTGAATCATTCCACAGCAGGGTTACACTTACTGGGCCAGGTGCACTAAGGTATGACATCAGTGAGAGGTTGTGTCTTAGTAAATAATTATACAATATAATAATAATAATATAGGGACTTGGCAAAGTTTAGTAGATATGGCCAGCTGTGTCCCAGGTTGTAAGCTCCTAATATTTAAAGATCAGGCAGGGTTCTTAAAGTGACACTGCATAGGTTCTAAATATGGTGTAGTAATAATAATAATAATATATTTGCAATTTTGTAGCTGTCACTCCGCCTTTCTGATTCACCCACAAACACGTTAAACTCAAACTTTTTTTTTATTAAGATATTTTATTCCTTTTTATACAATAAATAATACAAACAAATACATACAAAAGACAAAACATATACCATTCTGTTCTTCAACACTTTGACTAGAAATTATTTAATAATTAGCCACCATTAACTAAAACATTACAACAAATAATTTTAAATAAAACAAGACATTTCTGACTGCCAGACAGGTGGGAGGAGAGAGAAGATCTGATAAGACGGAGCTATCATTCCTGGAGCTCTTATTCTACGTACTCATCCCACAATTTCCATTTTATATCCGACTGGTCCTTCTACCATAAAGACAAAAATTCTCCAATACGTGACACTGAGAACTCAATTTCTTTCACGGTGGGGCGGTCGATTGCTTCCAGCTCCTCGCTATCCTCCATTTGTCTATAGAACATACCTGTATAATTAACGCTTTAGCTTCTAGTTTAAGGTCATCTGATATCATATGGAAAATAGCTATAGGGAGAGCAGGAAGCAAGGGACGGCCCATAGTACTTGCCAGATTTTGGACTTAATCCATAATTCCTGTATATGTGGACATTCCCACCATTTGGTTCCTAATTGGGCGCAACCTCTCCAACACAATTATAAATCTTTTGCGTTGGGGAAAATCCCCATTCTAGACGGGACCCAATACCATCTATTTATAACTTTTAGAACGACCCCTCTTAATGCAGAGTTCTTTACAAATTTGTCAGATTGAGCGCTCTTTTACAAGACTCTTCAGTAAATACATAATTTAAGTCTTTTTCCCATTCTCTTTTATTACCCGTCTTAAAGTTCGATTGTTGATTTCTCATGACTGCTACGCATTTCAAAATCATTTTAGTCCTATTATTGCTGGAAATTAATCTCTCAAAAGGCGTCAAGTGTCCACCATCCACTACATATATATATGAGCTTTTAATAAAGCCCCTTCAGCTCTATATAGTACAACCAATCTTGTTTATTCATTCCATAGATTTTTATCAATTGATCAAATAAAGCAAGTTTTGTATCTATATAAAGATCTTTTAAAAAGTAAATCTCTTTGATCCTCCCTTTACCCAAAACCGGTAAATCTAAACGATTGGATAATACTTCTATAGGGGTATTCAGGTTAGGATATGTCATTAATTGTAGTTTTTTTTATAATTTTCCGCCAAGAAAAGAGACCTTTTATTAATGAGTTGGAAATTGAGTGCAATTTTGTTAAATCTTTTCGGAACAAACATTCATTTAGTGCCCCTTCATCATCTCTAGCCAAGAATTTGTGTCTGTTGGATATCTCCACTTTATAAGATGTGTCAGCATTATAGCATTTGGTATAATATTATGTCAGGGTAAGCTAACCCACCATTATTACATTTTTTACTCAAAATTGTCTTATTGAACCTACATTTCCCTGACTCAAAAATAAATTTGTCTATAAGAGTTTGAAAGCATTTAATCCAGGAATCTGTACATTTTATAGGAATATTATACAAAAGGTAGTTAATCTGTGGTAAAACTGCCATTTTTACAACAGCTATTCTACCTGAAAGGGAGAATTTTTGGTTTACCCATTATGTACAAATTTATTTCAGTTTATCTTTATTGGTTGTTTAATGCATGTTATTTCCGTTCTCTTTGCTCTAATTTCGCGTTATGTCTCTTGAGCACAGCGCATGATGTCACAGTTTGTCTCTCTTCTTTTCCAGAGATGGGAACCTTCAGGACATTGTCAACAGTGGGAGCCTGCACGAGTTTCTGGTTAATCTACATGAAAAGTTTGGTTCGGTGGCTTCCTTCTGGTTTGGACGCCGTCTGGTGGTCAGTCTGGGGTCACTTGACCTGTTGAAGCAGCACATTAACCCCAACAAGACGTGTGAGTATCATTAGATCTCCAGAACCATCAGCAGCTGGTGTAACGCACATTGGTTAGGTGGGCCATGCCGTGTGGCGCCTAGTGTGCCGTGCAGCGCTGGGAGGTGTGTCTGAGGTGTGGGAAGAATCAGTTAATTCACCATCGGCCTGTATTATGTTACTGCATTTGCAGAAGGGCCAAATATCAGATCTCATAGAGCTGGCATCAAACAGGGGGCACAAGGAATACAGTGTTACGTGTTCCCACCCCTCTACCACAGGTCATGTGACTCTCACAGCAGCTTCAGGTACTTTCGCATTATGATTTCTAGTAAAGCCTCTCCCCACCATCATAGAAAATCAAATAAAAATAAATAAATAAAGACTCACTATTTGGTTTATTACCAAAATCATTTTGCGTTTATTTCAAGTTTAGTTTAAACTTCTTATTATAATGATGGGAATACAGCGGTTCTTAACCAATATTAGCTTTATACTAGTCATTTAAAATCATTGTTTTTCAATTAATTTGAACTGTTTAGTATTCAGGAATATTAAGAACATCTGCCCTACTCTCTCTCCTTTTACAGCGGATCCTTTCCAAATGATGCTGAAGTCCTTACTGGGGTACCAGTCTGGAGCCATCGGAGAGGCCGGTGAGAGCCACTTGAGAAAGAAGCTCTACGAGAACGGGATCAACAAGGCCCTGCAGAGCAGCTTCAGTGTTATACTAAAGGTACCTAATACAATGATTTCAAAATAAACACCCAAAGTCAGTTATTCTTAAAGAGTATGACAAACTGGTTTATATTTTGTACTAGTCATTTCTTTTTACATAAGTAAATATTTTTTAGATACTAAGCACTGTTTGTGTTGCAATGTAAAGCAAATGAGCAGGTTTGATGTGCTAATTCATAAATCAGTCTGCTTGTTTGTTTCTGTGGTGGTTGTTAAAACAACATCCTCAGTGCTTTATTTCCTTATAAAACGTTGAGGCGCGGATTAGAAAAAGCTGTCGCATGTTTGTATAAAGACACACAAACAATGCTGAATATCTTTGGTATAATTTATTGTAGAGAAAATGGTTAATATATTTGCAGTGCTCTCCCCAGGCCATTTTGGGCAGGCTGTCTGGCTTGAGGGGCGATGTCGGGCAGGCATACATGCATTGTTGGGATGCTTGACCACCTGCTGCTCCTTCGTGTCTCCCTGGCGGCTGAACATCCCTGGGGAGAAAACTGTATTTGTATAACTAGATGTAATGCTCTTTAAAATGAAGTTGGGGTGAGATATAGTCCCTTTAATTTTAAACTCATCTTAAGCATCACAGGGCATTTTATGAAAACACTTTGGAGATTTGTTCCCAGAAATGTCTGTTTATGGAGTCTGTAAACAAGTCGTGTTCATCTGTGATTTTGATTGCAGCTCTCCGAGGAGTTACTGGCGAAGTGGAATTCATACCCGCAGTCACAGCATGTTCCCCTCTGCCAACACATGCTGGGCTTTGCCATGAAATCTGTCACCCAGACCGCCATGGGCAGCAGCTTTGAGGACGAGCAGGAGGTGATCCGATTCCGCAGGAACCACGACGCAGTGAGTGATGGGAAATATTGATTGCAATTGGCTGTGATTAAAAATTACAAGTGGAGATGATATAGAAGTTGCTTAATTATCATAAATGCACTGATTTATTTGCCATCCGTTTTTATTAAGACACATCTGTATATTGAGAAAACTGCAACATCATTTAGCTTATAGTGGGTAAGAGAGTCATAGAAGCCTCCATCGTACAGAATCCATCAAATAAATCGTACATTTGTGTTCACATTTTAATTTCTAAAAATAAGTAAAAAATATATATATTTCCTGCCCAGATTTCCAAGAAATAGTTATTTGCACTGCACTCTGGGAAAAATGGGTGAGGACATGCAAATTAGCCCACAATGTATTTTCACTTCACTTAATTCTACATAATATTCTACTTTCCTTTTTGCATCGTTGCCTGTTTTATTAATAATGACACAAATAGTAATTACACCACAACGCACTGACTGTTAGTTTCAGGCCCCGATGCTCCCCCTTCACAGCACAGATTTAAAAAGGGAAAAACAACTTCTTGGGACAGTCTTAGGGACACTGCAGCTCAGAAATGCATGTAATTGGTGTTTCTCATAAAATGTCTGGTCTTTCAGAAGGGGCGTACTGATAAATATGGGACATCTGTTTATTTAAACTACAGATTATACTTTTTTTTCTTTTTTCTTTTTTGTGAAAATGAAGTTAAGGTCCAAAATCTATATATTTTTCTTGCAGGTTTATAGACAAATAATTAAATATAATGTAATTTCAAAGGGTGTGGGGTTGAAGATTACATAGAGCAGAGGACCCAGGCATGGCATATTATTTAAACTGATAATATTTATATACATTGTAATATACTTTTATTATTCTGATAATCACACTTATTAGTAGCGATTGTAGCCATGTTAACACTGGGCTTCTGTAAATTCACTTTATTCCCCTGGGGTTTTTAACATTGTACATTCAATATTGAAAATAGGCAGACTTTGTTTAGATCGTGACATAAAACAATACAGCCTCTAATATGTTAACTCTTTCTGCTGTGAGATCTACCATTTTGTTTTCTGATTATCTACTTCCTCAGATGGGAGGATACTTAAAATACATAGGAATTATCTATCTGCCCAATGGGAATGTGGCATCTTTCACTGTGTTTGTTCAGTGTAATGGAAACCTCATTTAGTTTACGAGGGCACAACCTCCTGAGAAAGTAAGAGGCCGCGGTCAACGGATAATCAAAAATGGATACCCGCAGTAATGGATAAAAATTGAAAGGCTGTGTTCATTTATTTTGCTGCTTTCTGAAATCATTTTGCCCTTTTTTATCCAGTTTAGTTAAACGAACCATATAAATGTGCCCACCATGGTCTGCTGATCTATAACCAACATACACCTCTCTAGGGTGAGCAGCTCAGATGTAAACCTTATATTTACAATGTATGTTAATATATTTATGTGATTCATTACATTTTTCCTATTTCATTCAGATTTGGTCAGAAATTGGAAAAGGCTTCTTGGACGGATCAATAGAAAGAAGCGCGAGTCGCAAAAAGCTTTATGAAGATGGTGAGATGGGTAGAATTGCATACACTAATATTACAATACAGATTATCAGACTCGTTATTACATTATGAAATATTAATTACTGAGCCCGTTATGTTCAGCTGATCTTACAATAAGGAATTAGGACTTGGTTTCATTAACGGTTTATCTCATAATTAAAATGGACTATAAAAGTGCCACAGAAAAGATTAAAAAAATAGGATATTTGTAGCTGAATACAAGCTGCCAATAGATATTTTTTTAAATAAGGTATGTAAATGAGGCAGATTAAAGAACCCAGGAAGGGCCATTTATAATAATAATAATATGATTTGATAATATACACAATTTAAAATATTAAGAGCCTTTAATTTTGAACTCCTATATTCAGTTTTGCTTCGACAAGAAAATAGAGGAAGTGAGTCTTATGGATATCTGAACTGCAACATATTACACTTCTGCATCCTAAGGTTTAATTTGTCCTTGTCTTTCTCTTTCCTTACTGGAAAGCTAAAGGCTGATCACGCACATTGTACTTATTTTTCTGTTTGTGGTTTTAGCGGTTGCTTTTCTTCATTGAACGTAATTTATTATCCAGGGGGCTATAAAAAGAGCATGTAAAATGTTTCGGACTTCAGTCCCCTTTTTAAAGTCGCAGAGGTTTGGTAAACAAAGATTACCAGAGATGCTCTCTTTGTACACTGAGGAGATAACTGCTCCTTTCTTGTATTTTGTAGCTTTACTGGAGATGGAAACTGTCATAAAAAAGGCCATAAAGGAACGTAAAGGGAAGAACCCTGGAAGACACGTGTTTGTGGACTCCTTACTGCAAGGAAATCTGAGTGACAAACAGGTGAGCTAGAGACCAGCCACGTGCAGCACATAACTATGGTGTCCAGCACTTGTGATGCGAAGGGTCATGTCTATACAGTAAAGATTATGAGTAGTGGCTTATCACAACCCAGAATCCTTAGCGGCATTCTTTTTATATATATATATATATATGTGTGTGTGTATGTATGTATAATCTCTTTCAATCATCTTCTACCCACTGTAACGTGTAGGGTCTGGCTATATACACACAAAAGAAAATCTACTGTATTGGTCCGAATATAAGCCGCACCTGTAAAATTCAATGGGGAAAAATAGAAAAAAGATAGTACTCAAATATAAGCCGCACCTTTAAAATTGAAGAGAAAAAGACTCTCTCCAAGTGATCAGCCATTGGAAGAAACAGGCTTTCTAATTAGTACGGTAGCTTTTTTTGCAGGTTACAGGATGTTAGAATAACTAAAACCGTAAATCGCTATTAAATTGCTACAATACCGCAGTCTCAAGCACGCAAATCGTCACCCTTAATTCGGCAGTAATTTTACGTTTGCGAATAGAAGCTGCGCCGGTAACTCACAAGCTCGCAAATCGGAAAAAAGGTGCAGCTTATAATCGGACCAATACGGTATTTACAAAAATTGTTAGCACGTGGTATAAATGATTCATTTTAATCTTTCATTGGAAGGTGCTGTCACAACGTATCCACTTTTCCAAAATTGAGAATAATACAAATAAATAAAATGTTGCACCATCTCGCTTGATAATTAATATGTTTTAACTAGCGACTTGCCCGTCAAAAATGGTGGGGCAATTAAATTTAAAGCCACCTTCATGAGTCATGATAAAGAGATAGATATATATATATATATATATATATATATATATATATATATATTTCTATGTATATGTAGTTAAGTAATAATGAATTATTTATTTAATAAATTAATATACTTTAAGTATTTATAATTAATATATGCAGCGAGCAATAGGCTGAAGAGCTAACAATCTGTTTGTATTTTGCGTCTGCATAGAATATATATTGTGAGTGTTGGTGCCCTGCTTATAAAGTGTAACGAATGTTTGAACTTTGCATTCTAATAGGCTGTGTGCGCGAGGTAAAGCCGTTGGATTATTGAGTAAGGCGGCATTGTATAATCGTAATGTTATTAATGTGTTATGCGTCTTGTGAGCATTTTCCGTCTTTTTTATAAAAGTGTATTTTGTAGGTCGTAGTGTGATGTGTAAAGTGCTGCACGTTTGGCATTGTTTTGCGCGGTCCTGAATCGTGTAGCCTCGTTTTCATTTTTTTCGCCTGCCATTTGTTTCCTCGCTAAGGCGTTTTTTCGAGTGGCGCTCATCTCCCAAGTGCTTCGTGTTAACGGCTCGTCTCGCTTCACAAGGCTCACATCGATAAACGCCTTCGGCGCTTATCTGCTAAGTGCTACGTGTTAACGGCTCGCTTCTCTTCGGCTCTCATCGCCTAACTCGTACGCACCACGCAAAGTGAGACAACTATTATATGTGATCCTCCCGCAGCAGCCCATCCCACCAGTGCAAGGGATGAGTAATATTATGTACAGACCTCATTTCTTAGCATAAAGGAGCTCCTTGGGGATGCAGTACAGATATCCTGTTACCCATATTAAAGAGACTCTGTTACCCCAAAATTAAGTTGTTGTTTTAGGTTATTCTTAAATATACATTTTTTTTTCTCTAAAGTGGATCAGTCCTTGAAAATGCCATGTTGTTGTTGCTGTATTTATATGTAAATGAGCAGCTCCCACATTCTAATTAGCTGCTTTTATGCATTAATTCCCCTTCTGGATCGCTACCTTGTTGTGGTGGAGGGGCTTGTGTACCCCACTGAAGCTGTGAGCTATTCCATGTAGTGTCACACAAGATGGACAGGTCAGACAAATCACGGGACACTGGATGAGGAACTAGCAACACACTCCGGTATCTTTGCCAAGAAAACCACATGGATGAGCACAACCAGAAATACAGACAGATGTGCCTGGCGTGCTGCGTCCATAGGGTCCCCAGGATTTGGACACGACTGAAGGACTTAATATTAACAACAACAACAATGTGCTAATTAGGATTACAGTCTGTTCGTCTGTCTCCATAGTGGTCAAAATGAAGACCCCCAGTGTTATCTGGCAGTTAGACCCCCTCACACCCTTATCAAGCAGTCTGAGCAGCACATTAGTATAGTGAGCTGCATTTCAGAAATGATTTATCATTAAAAAAAACTGCTAGTAGAATGTATAGTCAGTTTTTTTTTATGCTCTTTAATTTTAATAGTCTCTGTTTTATATTTGTTATTTAACCAGGAAAGATTTTCCTGTAGATTAGTTGAGCTGACAAACAGAACATGACGGCAATCTCTGAATTTTTGTTTGTAGTAGATATTCAGATCATTTTATTCTTTAGTTTTCCTTCTCCTTCAGGTCCTTGAAGACAGTATGATCTTCTCCCTGGCAGGGTGTGTGATCACTGCTAACCGTAAGTAAACCGTCTCTATCACCAAATGTTAAGCTTGTGTTAGCATGTTACATGTTCTGCCGGCAGCCTGTCTTCTGTTATTAAACAGGCAATTCCTTATTTTATTACTATTTAAGGGATTCTTCAGTCCTATACAATATTGCCTTTTTTGCACTAAAAGAGTCTGCTAAAATGAAGATTTTTCCATGAGAATACTTTTATGCTCACGATATACATAGCTGGAAAAGTTGTTTGGTGCATACTTTCCAAGCATGTGAGGTTTTTACTGGCCCTTTCATGCAGCTGCTTTACTTGCCTTGTTGGTGCTACTATATCCTGCATCTCCCACTTCAGACACCACTATTATAAGTTCTGCCTCATTCCTTTTTGCTGAATGCTGCACACTCATTTGCCGCTTGGGCTAGCTGTGTCCCACTCTGTGTGTGTGTATATCTCTCCTGTTCTGTCTTTCCAGTGTGGCTATAATGTCCTTTCTGACTATTTTATGTTTTGCTCCTGGGATGCTGTGTAGTGACACCTTGACACACAGGTAACTCTTCTTGGATATTAGACCAGTCACTTGGGGCACATTGTGTAAAATATTCAGGAAAGTCTGCGTTTTATCTCCTCCTCTAAGCTGATGGGCAACCAGTGAGGAGCAACTAACCTAGATTTAGATGGAGGAGTTTACTCTCCATATTAGATGAGCTTCCATCGATTTTAATCTGTTTCCAAGTAAACTTTTAATTATCTTACTATATCCACTTTAAATACCTTTGCTACCAGAGTAATACTTGCATATCTTTTTATGCAAAGTGCTTTCTCAGAATTCTCTTGTTTCATCCTTTTATAGGATGATTAAAACAAGACAGTAAAATATTAATTAGTGTTATTCATACAGCATCAACTTCTTATACTAACAGATTTGAGGCTTTTAGAGAATGACGATTAAAAAAACATCTACTGCAAGATGACGTTCTTTAACCCAACACTGAAACAAATGCTGTTCTGCTTATTTGATGGAGCCTCCGCTATGTAAATCTTTTGGGAAAAGTATAATTTTGTAAAATAGATGTTTCTATCATTCAGCTCTTAGTATTTTTCTTATTTCGCCAAATATCGAAGAAAAAAAAAAAAGGCTTTAAAGTTCCATAAAAACAAGGTTACAGTACATTATCATCAACACAAGGACAGAGGGCCATATGCTCTAAAGTATGAATTCAATTGAATTCAACTCTTAGTACATAGCCTTTATATTTCTATGGTAATCTTTCTTAGAGTGCTCTAGTACCCACATAATAATAGAGAAACTAAGCCAGGTAGGTTGATGTTAATGGTATACTAATTCTGTTTTCCAGTGTGTACATGGGCAATATATTTCTTGGCGACATCCATAACGGCTCAGGACAAGCTGTACAAGGAAGTGACCCGAGTGTTTGGGAAGGGACCCATCACTTTAGAAAAAATAGAACAGCTCAGGTTAGTACAAGTTTGTTAAAGGACCATTGTACAATGAATGTCTTTCAGGAAGTGAAATACTGTGGCATAGTGTAGTTAGTGCCTGCAAGAGCCCTAGAGTGGCCTGTGCCTGCAAGAGCAGCCTGTGCTTATAAGGACCAAAGTGCATAGTGTGCTTACATTAAGATTCCGAAGAAGGCTAGTGATACCGCTTAGCAGAAATGAAAAATCGTGACAACCACCATAGACCGAAAATAAGAGATAATGGCCAATTCTGCGTACAAAATGCCTAGAACAACAATCTCTATGATACTGAAAAATAAGGAAACTATTAAAAGAGCCCATGTGGCTAGGGGTGTGAAAGTTATGAGTTGTGCAAAGGTCACAGATATTGGAGGAAGTGGAGAAATGCTTGTACACTTCGATTAACGAAAAACAGTTAGTAGGTGATAGTATTTACCAGGCACTAATATGAGAGAAAGCAGAACAATTGCATGCTGATCTGGAAAAATAAGAGCCTACAACAAGTGGTGAGAGCAGTGAAGAATTTTAAAGACAGTCATAGTTGGTGAGACTTTTTTAAAAAGAGAACTGGTGAGGCATGGAGTGGCAGATGGTGCCGACAAAGATGTTACTGGAACCTTTGTCAGAGAGTTTAGAGGCTATGTAAAGGCTGAGGGTTTTATTCCCCAACAAGTCTTCAAATGTGATAAGACTGGTTTATTTTGGTAGAAAATGCTTAACAGAACCTACATCACTCAAGAAGAGAAGAAACTGCCAGGGCACAGGTCAGTGATGTGTTAGTTTGTCAGAATGTTAGTAGGGATCTAAAAATTAAGCCTCTGCTTGTCTATCACAGTGAGAACCCGAGAGGTTTTAAAAGAAAAAATGTGATAAAAATCAAGTTATGTGGAGGGCCAAAAGTAAAGCATGTGTAACCAGGCAGTTCTTCATCGGATGGATGAACAAAGGGTTTGGCCCCACTGTCAAAACATATTTTGAGGAGAAAGAACTGCCTCTGAGGGCCCTGTTAATGATAGACAATACTCCGGCTCACCCTCAAGGCTCTGAGGACAACTTGCTGGAGGACTTTAATTTTATAACTGTGAAGTTCTTGCCCCCTAACACAACTGCTCCTGATCCCGCCCATGGACCAGCAGGTCATCTCAAACTTTAAGAAACTGTATACCAAGGCCTTTTTCCAGAGGTGCTTAGAGGTGACCTCAGATACTGAGTTGACACTGAGAGATTTCTGGAAGGACCACTTCAATATCCTCCAATGTGTCACTCTGATGAATAAGACCTGGCGTGCTGTGGCTGGAGGAAATTGTGACCAGAAGCAATAACCTCTCTCCTCCTTCTCTACATCGTCACAATTCCATTCGGCCCTCATGTCCTCTTAAAGTGAAGTTACATTTTATGTAGGTTTGATCTAATTTTGTATAAAAAAAAACAAGACTCACACTTCACATTAAAATGTGACATTTCTGTGGCTCTGATTATTTAAATTCACATTGATTCCTATGGGAAATGCTTCCATGTATGTATGTGTGTATATATTGAAATTTTATAATTTTTTGTATTATTAAGAACATAATTAGACAGATAAATT
The DNA here is from genome assembly GCA_027410445.1 of Discoglossus pictus. NCBI lineage: Eukaryota > Metazoa > Chordata > Amphibia > Anura > Alytidae > Discoglossus > Discoglossus pictus. The sequence goes on along the minus strand of CM050173.1, from coordinate 106,127,053 downwards.
CATAAAGCAGAAAATATTTTTGAAACCTGTGCTGGTGGATACTTTAGTGGATATTGTGGATGTGAAAGGGGCTTTTACATTTCTGGAAGGCTATGCTTCTGGGCGTGTGAAGAGAAAAGGAGGCTGTGTCAATTTCAGTCAGATCCAATTATCCAAGTAGTTCTTCCGAACTTTCACTCTTCCCTCGTGCCCCAAGCTTACACATCTGCTAATGTTGTTAGTTTGTTACACTCTTTGTAAGCAAGTACTGTTTTTTTTTTTCTTTAAGTGCAGTGGTTATTTAAGCTTTTCATGGCCTCCAAGAATTCTGATTTGCAAGGTTATAGAGAATAAATTCTAGAACAAATGAAGAATCTCTTGGATATTTATTTTGTAAATGCCATATATTGCCCTGAATGAATGCCACATCTTTTAAAATTAATCTTTTTCCACGTAAACTTTAAATTATCTTACTATATCCACATTAAATGCCTCTGCTACCAGACTAATACATGCACAACTTTTTATGGAAAGTGCCTACTCAGAATTCTCTTGTTCCAGCTTTTTTAGAGAATAATTAAAACGTGATAGTAAATTATTAATTAGTGGTATTCATACAGCTTCAACTTCTTAAACTTGCAGAACCTTTAACAGATGTGCCACGGTATCTATTTCAATCATATGTATGATAGAATAAACCAGAGCTCTTTTATGGACACAGTCTGACCCGACATATATGTAAATATTTGTTTTTAGGTTCTCACCTGTTGGTTATTTTGTTCCATTGTAGCTACTGTCGGCAGATCTTGTGCGAGACCATGCGCACCGCTCGACTGACTCCTATTGCAGCCCGACTGCAAGAACTGGAAGGCAGAGTTGACCAATACGTCATCCCAAAAGAGGTAGGAGATGCATTAGTGCTGTAATAAATAAAAAGGCAACTTTTTTATTCTTGCATTATCTTGTTAATAGGCTATGGAAGTATATATTTTTTTTTTAAATATTAAACCAAACTACCTAAGTGTTTGTTTGTATATCTAAACATCATTTTATTACTAGGCGCTTAAAGGCTCTATTTTACTCACCAAAACACTCCAAACTGTCCCTGCAAAGTGAATGAAAGACTTTTTCTCATCCACATTTTTTTAAATGCTGCTGAGAAGACAGTCTGTGATTGGTTGGTACATCTAGTACTAAAGAGACACATTGTTTATGAGTTATAGGGAGCAAACCTTTGTAGGGACTATTTGAAAGATTTAAAAAAATAAATAACTTTTAAGCACTAAATAAAATCATGTTTAGATCTGCACAAAAAAAAAAACTTCTATATCCCTTTAACCCTATCCATATCCCTTTAACAAAGTCTCATGTGTTTGGTTCTGTGGCATTAACATGGTAGAATATTCAACTACACTACACTTTATAACAACATTGACTTAACTTAAATCCGCCAGTCCTCTTATTCTTCTGTAATGTCAATATGTTTACATTTAGACCAAGGTAATGATTGACTTCTCCATATGTAATGTACAAGGACTTTCCCATATTTGTTCCTCTGCATATTTCTAAAAGTAATTGACTTCTTGTTGTAGACTCTTGTGCTGTATGCCCTTGGTGTGGTTCTTCAGGATAATACAGCCTGGCCATCAGCGTACAGGTAAGAAATCTGTGTGTCCTCTTTGCAAAGCTGACTCACATTGAACCCCCTGCAATATGTAAGGGGGGGGAAATCCCTTTTCAGTGCATCTTCTGCAGGCGTCACTCAAGTAAGGAGTTGAAACCAGTGGCACAGTCGGGTTTCTTTTATTTACAAGCTTGGAGAACACAACACAGTTCAAGTAAATTGTGTAGTGGTCTGTTTTTATTATATTTCACATTAGCCTTAGATAACTTTTCTACAGGGTGAAGAAATGCGTATCTTATGAGTTAGGGCAGAGCAGCGCGTGTGTGCACACTGCGATCGTGATCCCGACCGCATTATGCACGCTCGCGTCACAGATGCATATAGTGGCAGGAAAGTAGAGTACGTGAGGTCAGTTTCTATGCTTTTCTGCAATTACTAGGTCTAACCTATGTGACGTCATATGATTGGACATTTCTAAGAGTATTCCAGTACTTCACTGTTTAGCAGATATGGTCCAAATAATAAATACAATTCACAACAATAAAGCTATTGCTGAAAACAACTTATAGATCTGGTCTAATCTTTATAGTAAACAAAAAAAACATTATTTTTATTTAACTTACACTGAAATAAACATAAAATTATACCTCTTTATATGTGCAATTTGCAAATGATCCCAAAGATTTCTGACATTATCCTATTAAATAAACATCATCAGCCACTTGCAGGGGCAACAATAAGCAGCTGTACATAATATCTGCACCCACATAGCTTTGCAAACACTGCCACAAACGTTGCAAATCAATATAAAAACCTTTAATTTATTTCCCTATCATTAAGTGCAAAAATAACACTGTGTAATATTGTCAGGTGCCCAGATTGCAGAAAGCATCTTTAAAAAAAAAAGCATAAATATATATTTAAAACCCATTTTCTCGCCCTTTTTGAAGACTGGAGATCCATCTGGCTATGCAAGTTCCTTGTCCAAGTGTGTGATTATACACATTACTGATCTGCTGCTGCACAAACCAATGATGTAAAGACAACAGAAACAAGCAAAATTCAGTTTTTTCTATGTATGTTACAATGCAAACCTTTTTTTTTTGTACAATATTAGCCCACTTACCCTTTTTCATAGCCAGCCTTTTTCAGTGCTAAGCTTCCTCCCTGCACAACAGAAATGTAGAGTTCCAAATTGAAACACCCATAAGCCAATCGGAGACGCACTGTCAAGCAGGAGGCATGCTGGGAGTTGTAGTCTTAGAGTGGTAAAGGTTATTGGGGAAGAACAAGCAAATGCCCCATTTGTAAAAACACAAATCATATAAAGTTGTTGGCTTCTCATAATGAAGGAGCTGGTGGGTGAGGTGGGGGGATTAGGAGATGATGGTGGGGGTCTGGAGATCATAATGGGGGTGCGGGTGGGCTTGGGTAGCCCTGGGTGGTGGGGATTAGGAGATGATAATGGGGTAGGGGTTAGGAGATCATAATGGGGGTTTGGGGCGGCTAATTTCAGTACCCAATTTTAATAACAGTAAATTGAAACCGTTTTTGTATCCTACATTTTACTTTTCAAAAGTTTGTTGAAAGCTGGGCAAGGACAGTGGTGTAAACCAGATTCTCCTGTCTTTCTTCAGGTTTGATCCAGACAGGTTTGAGGAGGAGTCAGCTCTGCAGAACTTGGCTTTGTTGGGCTTTTCAGGAACACAGGAATGTCCAGAGCTGAGGTGAGAAGCAGGTTTATTTGACAAAGATTCATAACCCCTGTCAGAGGTCATCTGTTACCTCCTGGTTTGCCTCTTGAACCTTTTTCCATATCTGGTTTCTAAAGGTGCACTAAAATAAAAGTAAATAAATAGTACATTTGTGTTCACATTTGATTGTTAAAAAAAAAAAAGTCCAACCTTATTTACAGTTATTGCACTGCACTCTGGGAAACTAGGCAGGGACATGCAAATGAACCCACAATGCATTTTCACTCTTTAATACCACACCACTTCATGCATGGCTCCTTTAGGCATATCATCTCTGTATTAAACCGTTTTAAAGCATAAAAAAGGAAAAGAAGCAGAAAGAATCTCTTTCCGTTTTTAAAGCATATCATAGAATGGATTACGTAAAAGGATACAAACAAGATGTGCTCAGTGCTTGTGACAGATAGTATAAGAAACTTCAAAATAAGTGATTATAATATTCTGTTTTTGATCTTAAAATGTGTTGGGGATTATTAGAATAATTAATATCAAGACCGTCTTTCAAGTTGATGCTGCCGTTTTTGTTCAGGGTGTTTTGAGGTCAGTAAAAAATTGCATCTTCAGGACTGGAGAAAACTTATAGGAGAACTTAAAAAAAAAGGTAAATACATAGCAGCTTCATTTAACTCATTTAATGAAAATACAAATCATATGGCACAGATGTCTAGAATATTACCAGAACCTCCCTTAAGAAAACAGCAAATGTCCCAAAGTGAGCTACTTGAGGCAATAACGAAAAAGCCTGGCAAGGCAAACAATCTGTCAGGGCTGTCCAGGTGACACCCTTCAGGGGCGAAGTACCAGTGAATGGCAAGTCCAAAGCAACAAGTCCAAGGGCACAGGCAAAGCATGGTCACGGAAGCCAAAGTTCCTAAGCGGCAAAAATTCAGCGAGGTCAGTGACAAAGATCAGGCCCAAAATGGAACAGGAACTGTATTAGACCAGAGCAGGAAGATACAAGAGCAACCAGAAGTACTCCTAGTCAGAGGAACCTACAATTGGCACTGAGCAAGGCTGGAGCAGCAATAAATGAGCAATCAGATGAGGTTTGATTGGTTGGTAGAAAGACCAGGACTTAGCAACAACCAATAGAAGAACGGGCATCAAAAGCTAGGAAAGGTATGTCTGACTAATCCGTCTCTAGAATATATAGCTGTAGCCCCTGTGACACCAGACTGTTGTACTTGTGCCAAGCCACTAAATCTGCCATGAGATTTAACCCATGCATGGACCGGGACACTATCTACAGTGCCTTGCAAAAGTATTCACCCCCCTTGACTTTTTACCTATTTTGTTACATTACAGCCTTAAGTTCAATGTTTTGTTAATCTGAATTTTATGTGATGGATCAGAACACAATAGTCTAAGTTGGTGATGAGAAATGAGAAAAATGTATACATAAAACTATTTTTTAGAAATAGAAAACAGAAATTTGTCATGTGCGTATGTATTCACCCCCTTTGTTATGAAGCCTATAAAAAGCTCTGCCGTTACGTATACACACCAGAGGCTGCAACACCTAAGCAAGAGGCACCACTAACCAAACACTGCCATGAAGACCAAGGACTCTCCAAACAAGTAAGGGACAATGTTGTTGAGAAGTACAAGTCAGGGTTAGGTTATAAAAAAAAAAAAATATCCAAGTCTTTGATGATTCCCAGGAGCACCATCAAATCTATCATAACTAAATGGAAAGAACATGGCACAACCGCAAACCTGCCAAGATACGGCCGCCCACCAAAACTCACGGACCCGGCAAGGAGGGCATTAATCAGAGAGGCAGCACAGAGACCTATGGTAACCCTGGAGGAGCTGCAGAGTTCCACAGCAGAGACTGGAGTACATAGGACGACAATAAGCCATACGCTTCACAGAGTTGGGCTTTATGGCAGAGTGGCCAGAAGAAAGCCATTACTTTCAGCAAAAAACAAAATGGCATGTTTTGAGATTGTAAAAAGGCATGTGGGAGACTCCCAAATTGTATGGAGGAAGGTGCTCTGGTCTGATAAGACTAAAATTTACCTTTCGGCCATCAAAGAAAACGCTATGTCTGGCGCAAACCCAACACATCACATCACCCAAAGAACACCATCCCCACACAGTGAAACATGATGGTGGCAGCATCATGCTGTGGGATGTTTTTTTAGTAGCCGGGACTGGGAAACTGGTCATAGTTGAGGGAAAGATGGATGGTGCTAAATACAGGGATATTCTTGTGCAAAACCTGTACCACTCTGCGTGATTTGAGGCTAGGACGGAGGTTCACCTCCCAGCAGGACAATGACCCCAAACACACTGCTAAAGCAACACTTGAGTGATTTAAGGGGAAACATGTAAATGTGTTGGAATGGCCTAGTCACAGCCCAGACCTCAATCCAATGGAAAATCTGTGGTCAGACCTAAAGATTGCTGTTCACTAGCGCAAACCATCCAACTTGAGGAATGGGCAAAAATCCCAGTGGTAAGATGTGGCAAGCTCATAGAGACTTATCCAAAGCGACTTGGAGCTGTGATTGCCACAAAAGGTGGCTCTACAAAGTATTGGGGGGTGAATAGTTATGCACATTGAGGTTTTCTGTTATTTTGTCCTATTTGTTGTTTGCTTCACAATAAACAAAAAAGACCTTCAATGTTGTGGGCATGTTCTGTAATTTATATGATGCAAATCCTCAAACAATCCATGTTAATTCCAGGTTGTGAGGCAACAAAACACAAAAAAATGCCAAGGGGGGTGAATACTTTTGCAAGGCACTGTAATTATCAATTAAACTCCCCTAAGCATCTGTCAACCTTAAGTGCTGCCCACCATATGGGTTACTCCTTCCTCAAGAGGTCATGAAGAATTACATTTGAATATGACCTCTAGCAGAAAACTTAGCAGAACACTAAGGAACTATAGTTCACTCTTGCCATTGTCCAATTATTCTTCTTTCTTTTTTCTATTTTCATATGTTTTGCATGAGTTATAAAATCCCCTTTGTAAGTCACTGCCAAGAACTGAACATGTTCTTTCTTTATATAGTGATTGCTTGTACGTTTATCCCTCTTTATATTGTACATTATCTGTATTTAGTGCCATGTTTCTCCTCACTATGGATATTTATTGATAAGTTTGGTTCTATTATTTATTTTTCTATTAGTTATCCAATATTGTTTGTTTTTTCTGGCGGCTGTATTTATGGTCACCTATGAGTTAATAGTGTATTTTCTTTTAGTTTTGTTACTGATGGATTGATGACATTGACTAATTAAAGGGACACCCAAAATAAATTAATTTTTTAGGTTATTTTTTAGGAGCATGAAAATCTGGCAATATGTTGTATTGACCAATTTTTTTCTAACGTGAATCAGACTTGGAAATTGCATGTTGTTGTTGTTGTATTTATGTGCATGCATATTAAATAGCTGGATTGATGTTCTAATTAGGATTACAGTCTGCTTGTTTGTCTCTGTATTGGCCAAAGTAAAGACCCCCAATGTTATATGGCTACTGACCCCTCTCCCACCCTTATCAAGTACTCTGAGCCGCACATTAGCATACAGGAGCCGCAAGATCACTTTTAAATATTCCAGAAATGATTCACTGTGGAGAAAAACTGCCAATACAATGTATATCCAGTTTTTCATGATCTATACAATTAAATCCTCTCCCTGGTTGGGGTGAAAGAGTCCCTTTTAACATGTTAAGATTTAAGTATAAATGTTTGTCATAGGCAATTAGACCATGAACTGCACACAAAGCATCAATACAGGTAAGAAACGCGTCCGTGTCACCTTCTTTGTTCCACCAAATAACCCATTGTACCTATATTAAGACTTGCTGATTGAACTGGCCATATTTTCTGGGGTTGGATCTGAGCTATGTCCAGTGACTCCACGTAATAATTACCATCTCTGTGTCTCTTCTAGATTTGCCTATTTGGTCGCTACAGTGCTTCTCTGCGTCCTGGTTAGGAAACTGAACTTACTTCCTGTAAAAGGCCAAGTAATGGAAACAAAATATGAGCTGGTCACCTCTCCAAAGGAAGAGGCCTGGATCACTGTGTCAAAGAGAAGCCAAACTCCGAGCCCATAGACCTATTATAGTCTCACCCAACTGAAGCACAGTATCATTGGAGAAGCAAGGACATGGACTAGGGGTAAAGCCCTTTGTAATGCTGCAGACCCAACCAGCAACAATACTGTTAACAGGAAGTTAACTATCTACTGCCAAGAGGACAATTTGATTTGTGCATATGGTTTCCATACGCCAAACCCACATCATGTGGTTATCGCCACAAAGCCACTATTAGTGTGTAAATCGGGAGCCGACCGCACAGTGCTTCTCATCGGGAGATCTACTACTCGCTCCTTTTACTACATTTGCTGCCATCTTGATACCACTATTAGATGTGTACATGTGTGTGTCATGGATATCCAATAAATATCATCATGGGCAACTCGTATACACCCACTGAGGACCAAAACTGACTTACAAGCATTAAATATAATTACAGCTGGTGGTCGTTCCAAACACGGACAGGAAGTGTTTGATAACTGAGCTTAAAAGTTGGGTAATTTAAACATTAATTATCTTTACAGGACCTCTTTGTCTCTGTCTACTTATCTTGAATCAGAATCTCTGGTGATAGAAAAAAGAGCATGTCCAGTTGGATAAAACATAATAGTCCTAGATAGAGATAGATGTTGGACTCGTTGAAGCTTGCAATTAAATATATATACTCCACTATTTTTCGGTCTGTCTATCCCAACTGGGCATGCTTATCTTCCTTATAAACCCCCACTGTGAGGGATAATGAATGTCACTTGTTAAGGAGTCTTATTTATCAACAAACCTACCAATATGCAACATAGGTTATAGATTGTTGGGTTTGTTGGTAAGTATATTGATAAACATATATTTAATTACAAGCTTAAGAGGCTCTACTATCTGGTCCTCTGTATATTTATCTGTGAGGATTGACAAATATCACTTGATAAGGAGGCTGTCTATCTCTCCGTCCATCCTAACTGGACATACTCATCTCTTTTATCAACTCCAACTTCAAAGGTTACTTTAATGTCTGCATAGATAATTTTATGCATACAATATCCACCTTAAAGCCCAGTTATTTAACTCCACACCATTTTTTAACAGCCAATTGTTTGAATTAGTGAACAGTCTGCAGTCAACTAGATTTTAAACAAAACATTTACCTTATCACATAAGGAATTGTTAGTTATGTTGCTTGATGTACAATAATATCATCCAATACCGTACCCTCTTCCTCACCTGGTCCAGACCCGCACTGCTGCCAAGTCCAAGAACTGGAGAACTAAACTACAATATAACATTTAAATGGATGAGCTTGTCAGATTTCATGTTTACTGAACTTCATGTAAAGCATAAAATAATAAATCTCGCCTTAAATGACCACTGTAACCGTCAATTGAAATGTTCCTGTTTTTAATAACTACACTTAACGGTAGGCAGCATGTTTTAAGAATGTGAAGAAAATGAATATTGCCTTTTATTATATTTTACATGCAATTATTCAGATCAACTGCCGAGGTGGGGGTAGACGTTGAATGCAGAGAAAATGTATATTTGCTCCCTGGGAATGTGACAGCTATAGCTGCCAGTACTTTCATTAGGAGTATTTGTAAAAAAAAAAAAAAAAACGAATTCTTTAGTAGAAAAAAAAACTATTTAGACGAGCTCATCCAGAAAACGAACTAACCGTAATAGGTTAGTTCTATGGACATTACCCATGCTGAGGGCAACTTCTTTAAGCCACTTGTGCCCCCTTCATATTCCATTTCTACCTCTGCCGTCCTCTTCTTCATGTGCCTTCAATCTATGACAGCCTTTGAGTCTTCTCTAGGGAATCCTGTCTTCTCATTATATTGATAAAGTATTTGTGTTACAGCCTCATGATCAAACCTTTAAGGTGAACAGTTTCGCTTAATTTCCTACATTGGTGTAAAAGATAAACATGCAAAGGCTGTGTTTGATATTTTCACTTTTTAAAAACATTTAGACATTAATCATTTTAGTTATTTGAAAGACCACCTAGACAAAGCTTCTGCTATAACCGTGTGTGCCAGAAGCTTGTGCAGCTGCCTGAGCTAGATGTAATAATGTTAAAGGGATACCTAAGTTTCCCTGTTTGTAACTAATCTAACAAATGCTGCTTATATCAGAATCACACCCTACATAGGCATCTCATACTTACCAATAGACACAGTACATTCAAGTACGTTTTACAACTCTATACTAACCATCAATGCTACAGCAGCTCTGGTGAGTTGCATCAATCGAGAGAGGTGTGGTTTTGGGAACTGACATGCAAATCCATGATATTTTGCTGCAGAGACTGTTGTACCCGCCTCTGATTGGCCAAAATGAATTATGATTTTCTTATGCTAATTTTAGCAGGATTTTTTAGGAGTGATAACTCTCAAAATTAACTGCTAGCAAAGTGAAAATGTAATAATGTTTATTTTGGGATTGTTTTATACACTACTGATTCTTCTCTATCAGATACATCCATAATCTATGAAACCTTAATATGCCTTTAAATAAGTCTAGTCCAAAAACGTCCTAATGTGCATCCGTCATGAAAAATCAACATAACCCGGGAGTGCGAGATGCCGCGAGTCACTGGGCGGAATTAGTTCATTTATTTCCATTTTACAGACCGGATAATAGTTCAGGCCCACGCAGTGGCAAAACCTTCCATTTTAGAGACCTTGGTGTCTTATTTTTGCAATAGAACTATATCTTATGGGAAAATATAAAAATTTAACAGAATATCTCCATAAAATAAGTAATTCAACTAATTACTTTTTAATACATGTCTCCCATTTTCAAAATACTGAACTGGGATGGGGGGGCAATTACACTCTTTAATTTATTTACTTCTATATACAATTTGCATTCTCTGCTCGTCCAGTCTTTTAGGATCTGGTCCATTAACTGCTGCATCCTGGGTTCAATTCCAGCCAGGGAACCAAGAGGTCACACCACCCTGCAGCCATGGGTTGAGCCTATTTGGATGGGAGACCACCGGTGCTGTGGCCTACTGGAGAATGAACTGCCAACCTTCTCCAGTATCTCTGCCATGAATACCAAGAGGATCAGCATGATCATAGACATAAAAATGTGCATTGTGTGTTACGGTCCATGAGGTCACGAAGAGCTGGACACGTTTGAATGACGCAAACTCACACAACACATAATTATTTATATTGATCTGCTTCTATGGGTGTGAACATACCTTGAATGCATGGAAGCTGTTATTTTCTATAATAAAATGGGACATTGTAAGTCCAACAGTAAATCCCATTAGGCAAAGCAAATTATACAAGCAACTCAAACAAGGCAATGACTGCAACAGGAAAGAATAAATGGGGGGACTAAAGCAGTCTCTTTAAATAAAGATATGTGGTCAGAAAAAGCAACATTAAAGATTTTACTAGTATACATGAAATATATAATTTCATTGGCACGCAAGTATGAGTCATACATCGAACACTGCTCATTGGCTGACAGGAACAAGCTCCGAGATCAGTTGCACATTTGAATATTTTTTTCTGCTTTTAGTGCATCATATATAAAAAAAGAAAACATACTAGTACATATAACATCTTTGCGATGCGAAAAAGGAAAAAAGAAATTGCTTTCCTTGCCCCTATTAAAGGGATATGGAAGGTTTGTGGATGTTACTAGGTATATAATAGCCACGTGTATTTTTTTACTCTTATGTACTTTATTTTATTAAGAAGTGCTTATAAGCTCTGTTTTTACTGCCTAATATCAAACAAATAGTCCCTGTATGGGTCTGCCATCTGCAGTGTATGCAGACACAGAATTTATAATACTGAAGGTGCAGTGTCTCACACTAACCAATTGGTGACCATCTCTCAGCAACATTCTGTAAAATGCTGCCGAGACGTGGTCCCTGATAGGCTAGGACTATGTTGGTCTAGTGGTGGAATTCAGTCACTGCCTCATTATTATATCTTCAATCACACGCAAAATAAAATAAAATGAACAACATATTCCATATAACAGATGTGGTTATTTTCTGAGCTTTACGCTGAGGCCTAATAATCTTTGCCTCGATTTTCTGTTATACCATAAGAACAATCTTTTTCCGAGAGCAGCGCAGAGTTAAAAAATGGTATCTGGGAATGGAAGAAGCTGCAGATCCTCATGATAAATGATTTGTTCCTAGAAGGGATGACCGCACCTCACACACCTCACACTTCCCAGGAGAGCGCGCGCGCTAAACAATGCAGCGTTTCCATTACTGTGCAAGCTCAAAATGACGCTTCAGTGAATAAATCACAATTAATTAACATGCAAATTAGAAATGTTATTTAACCCTTTCACTTGTGGAGGAGGCAGCAATGCATTGTTGGTCCCTTTGTCAATGCAAGGGTTAAAGTGACACCCTTATGCAAAAATTAAACATAAAAAATTATTGCAAATGGTCATTAAAGGACTACAGCACAATGAAAAATCATGTTTGAAAACTCCAAATCTGACTCAGAACATAATTTAACAGGAAAAGTCATAACAGTAGTTTTTAATTAGAAAAAAAAATAACATTTTGATCCCTCTGTTGGGACCCGTTGAAATCCATGATACATTGTTTGAATTGTGTGTGTAAAAGGGGCATTTAGATTTCTGAGAGATGTGGTTGCATTTCCTGAAACATGGAGACTGTTTCTGGGCCAGTGAGGGGGAGGGGTGTGGTGTCTATTTAAGTCTTATCCAAATCTATTAATAATACTTCTCTACCCCTCTCTTCTCTGATATCTAAAAATACACAGTCTCATGATGCAGCTCTGAGGAAGTGTTGTAACAAACACAAAATGCATTCCTCTACTTAAAACTAGTATAAAAAGAGTCTTTAAACATTTAAATCCCCACCCCCCCCCCCCCCCAAAAAGACATGTAAATCCATGACTTATACAGTGAAGTGATGGGATATTGATATAAAATGGGTTTTACCAGTTAGTTTATAGCAGAGCTTATACAATATGTCCATATTTTATAAATATGAAGAACGGGAATATACAGATTGTATTACTTGTATGATGCCTAAAACTATCATTTAGTGTTTTGGGCTAATTTACCAAAAATATATAATAGTATAATGCATGGAGCACCTCAGATGTAAATCCAGTCCTGTTTCCCACAACAACCAATTGCAGTTATATTTATTTATATTTGTACTTTCCATTTCTACACCTTTGCTGTGCTATTTTAAAGAGACATTGAATGCATTTTTTCTTTGTTGCATCTAAAATATAGTACAGTATTTGATAATGTACCACAGTGTGTAATCTTTTTTCATATAAAGCTCTAAAAGCAGGGGAAAAAACTGGTTTAGATGTTTAACTGACAGGGCCAAGCCCCCATATCAACCAATGAGCAGTAATGTACAGTAGGCGTATGAGTCATAATCATCAGCCAATTAAATCTATACATTTTTTGTTAGTTTCAATTAAGTTTTACTGCTCTTTTATATAAATGAAAAAGAAGAATTGTGTTCCATGTCCCTTAAAGGGCATTTTAGATCAGATTGTAAGAGAGAGAGGTTTGGGAGGTGGATCTTATACAATATATATACATCATATATATGATTTTTTTTTCTTCATATATTCACATCAGTTATTTTATGAAGCCATCAGTGCAGCGCCGCAGCGAGGGGGAGCCTGTGACGGTGGCCAGCCCTGCTCTTCTGTAGGATTGCATGCTCGGGGGAAGAGTAATTGTATTATTTCCAAAGGCTGCAAGGGAAATGCAAATGCCTTCTGAATGTTAAAACTTGCACAGATTTCATGATACGTGCAGCAGCAGGTTTCTATGACAACCGTCGGTGCATGTAAGTGTGTGTATATATATATATATATATATATATATATATATATATATATATATATATATATATATATATATATATATATGTGAATAGGGATTTCCAACTAGGTATGGTTTATCTTGCAGCATTACATTTACAGACTCAGCGGTTGATGCCATCCTTTGGACTGCTCTGGTAGAATTCTTATATGAGAATAAAGCCATCTGTCCTATCAATACAATCTACAAGAAACCACAATACATACTCTGCAAATAGATATGAACACCGGCTACTGAAGAGCATGAAAAAATCCCAAAATAAACATTAAAAAACTTACCATAGAGTTTGCGAAATTTCTTCAGTTTTCTAGCAGTTGATTTTGAGACGGAATGCCCCTGAAAATCTAACCTAAATTAGCATAAAATTCACAATTTGTTTTGGCCAATAAGAGGCAGGTACAGCAATCTCTGCACACACATCTCTCTCCTCCATTGATGCAACACAGGCAGTGCTGCTCTGGATCTTTACAATGTGCTGGAAGGTTATTATAGGGTTAAAAATGTACTTGAATGTCGTTTTTCTATTGGTTAGTACAAGGGGGTGGAGGAAATAAAATAAACCTGTAATGTTTATGGCATGAATCAATGTAATGAGTGTTTCTGATATAAGCAGCATGTAGATATACCTTTAAAGGGACATGGAATGTTCCCTGTTTTTAATATTAAAATAATCTACCTAAAGTTTATTTGCATATTTAAAATAATTTATTAACAAGGGCTTAAATGCTCTGTTCTTACTTACGGAAACCAGTCCCTGCAATTTTTTTAAAAATAGAATTCAACCGATAAAATACTTGCTATTTCCAATAATTTTAAACAATTTCAGATATTTTAAACCTCTACTGTATCCCTTTAAGTTTAGATTTTTAAATACACAAAGCAAATGAATAAAAACAAAAGGGTGAATAGATTTCTGAATTTGCATATAATCCAATGCCATGCTATTGTATTTAATTAGACTTAAAGCAATTAATGCTCTGAGGATAAAAGTTGGAATTTGAGATGTAATTTTGCAAGCTGTATGATTATTGTGGCACTTCTGAATTATGGATGATTGAAGTCGTAAATCAACAGATTGTTTTGGCAACTAATTCATCATAAAATATGTTATCTGTTGCAGGAATCCATGAATATACAAATACAATCAACTAAAAAATTAGGAAAACTCATTCAGTACAGTAAGTATGTATGTAGAGCAGTGGGTTCCCTGGTGGTCCAGTGGTTAGGATTCAGTGCTTTCACTGCTGTGACCCAGGTTTGATTCCAGTCAGTGAGCCAAGCGGTCAAACCACCCTGAAGCCAAGCAGGGTTGGCCGGTCAGTACTTAGATGGGAGATCACCTAGGAATACCAGGAGATTTATTCGGTGGCCCACTGGAGAAGGAACTGGCAACCCACTCCGGTATCTCTGCCATGAATACCAAGTGGATCAGCCTGGTATGTTTTACGGTCCATGAGGTCACAGAGAATCAGACACGACTGATTGACTCAAACACACAGAGCAGTGATAGGTGGCCAATCTTATCCATAGGTGCACATAAGTGGCCTACAAGTCATCAATAAGTTTCCATCATATGTCCCACCATTTTGTTGGTTTCATATCAAAGTCACTCAATCTAGCTCCATTCACTTGACTAATACAAGTCAATGTCAGCAGTAAGTAAAAATGCCTATAACTATATTAATCTTTGATCACGTTTAAAAACAGCTTTACTACATGATGATTAAGTATCTATCTGAGGGTTCTTGAAGTTTAGATGTTGTATTCAATTGTATAGCTTGGACAGTTATTGCTTTGCTTGGTTTGCATGTTTGAGCTTCTCAACAAGGAGTTTTGTAAACTAAATAACTTTCCACTAGCCCGATTGAGTGCAATGGCAATTAGGATTAACAAATATCAATTGTTCATTTTCATGTTCATTTTCTATAAACACTTTGCATATTATCAAATGTGGATCTGCAAAATAGCATATTGTATATATGGAGAGAGTGGAGGAGCTACCGCCAGTGCAAAGCACTGGGGCCCTTGTCTCCCTCCCTCTCCCTCACCCACCCCAACTCAGATTAAATTTATAGAGCCATGGAAAACACCTGACTTCCTACTTGCAGATATATCATCTCAACACTAGGAGTCAGCCAACATACTAGTCTTTCACCTCAGATCTCTCCCCTCTCCCTCGAAAATAAAACTCTTTCTATCTTTCACTTGCTTCCTGACCCTTGCTATTCCTTATTTGTTACTCTTCCCCAGTTCTCTGCCCTTTAATCCCCTTTAGACTGTAAGT
This sequence comes from Discoglossus pictus, assembly GCA_027410445.1. Lineage (NCBI taxonomy): Eukaryota > Metazoa > Chordata > Amphibia > Anura > Alytidae > Discoglossus > Discoglossus pictus. The sequence continues at coordinate 106,111,499 of CM050173.1, read as the reverse complement.
AGCGAGTTTCCAGTCTTGTAGGGGGATTTGGGATAAAGCACTTTCTGCTGAGATTCTAAGCTCAAAACAGGGCCCTTCAACTTTTGAATTTGTTAAACGTGTATTTCCCCTGTTCTTATCACCTGTACAGCGCTAAGGAATATGTTGGCGCGATACAAATAAAAGATAATAATACATTTTATTCTGTTTTCATAAAATTCTCCCCTCTCTCCTCTATTTCCCACGGCCCTTGGCCCTCTATGCAGGCCATGTATGGCGTATCTAAAGGCCACATCTCAACTACATGAGGTGAGGGGCCTCATTCTCCAAACACACTTCCATTTCACGCTTCCTACATGTCATAATTCAGCCTACGTTAGACACTACCACTGGTAACTTTATTACCTGGATATATATATATACCGTATTGGTTCCGAATATAAGCCGCACCATTTTTCCGATTTTTTAGCTTGCGACTTACGAGTGCGGCTTATATTCGCGACCGTAAAAAAAAATCATTGCCGATTTGCGAACTTTGCTTGTTACGTGTGCGGCTTCTATTCGCGAACGCAAAATTACTGCCGATTTGCGCGATTGCAAGTTTAGGGTGCCGATTTTCGTGCTTGCGACTGTGGTATTGAATAGCAATTTACGGTTTTAGTGATTCTAACATCCTGTAAAGCTTGTAAGCTGCAAAAAAGGCTACAGTGCTAATTAAAAAGCCTGTTTCTTGCAATGGCTGATCACTTTGAGAGTCTTTTTCTCTCCAATTTTACAAATGCGGCTTATATTTGAGTACTTTTTTTTTCTAAATTTTTTACCCTTGAACTTCACAAGTGCGGCTTATATTCGGACCAATACGGTATATATATATATATATATATATATATATATATATTAGCAACATGAAGGTCAATACAATTTTTGAAGCCATGGCAATGCTGTTTGGCACACAAGCTTTTTATACTCTAAGGACCTTCGGCGCTTATTGCGAGCATCTCCTCGCTTGTCCTTTGGCTTCTCTATATTTTTTTAAATACTAATTAATGAAGTAATTGAATAATAAATTAATATAGTTTACCTTTACCTAATTAATATATGTAACAATCCATTTTTATTGTCCTGCACCATATAATGTCCAGTGGGACTGTTGCTGAGGAGATAGTTTTTGGAATGTCCCAACTGTGCATTAGGAAAAGGCTGCATGCACAAGGGCAAACTGTTGGTTTATTTGTGTAAAGCGCTACTTTAGATGCGTAATGTTGTTAGTGGCAAGTTAGGATTGTAAAATAGAGTGTTTTTTCTATGTGCTATGCGGTTCACGAGCATTTGCCGTCCTTTGTAATAGTGTATTTTGTCCCTCGTACGTTCCTGGGTGAAAGTGGTACGCGGTTGTCGGTGTTTTGAGCGGTCCAGGGTCGTGTAACCTTGTTTTCATTTTTTTTTGCCCGCCATTTTTTGAGTGACGAAATACGCCAAAATCGACTTACATTTGTGTTCCACCTCACTCCCAGGCATCCTGGCTGTTCCCCTGTGCTGTGTGTGATTTTTTTTGTTGTATTTTTTTATTTTGTGATTTTAGCTTTGCACGGTTCGGCCGTTAATTTCGTATTTTTCCTAAATCCCGCGTCTTATAATTAATTTTTTTTGCTTCAGGCTAAGGCGATCCCGCGTTTTCTAAGTGTTTGGAAGGTAAGTACCTTGTGTTTTCATTGCTTCCACTGCTCGCCTTACTTCCAACTGCTGGGAGTTTTAGTGCCTTAACGACTCGCCTCGCTACGCGAGGCACACAGGCAATGAGCAAAGCGTGACGACGTCTCGTAGTTTGACAATTATAAAATGTGTACACTGTATATACTCTGTGTGTGTGTGTATATATATATATATATATATATATATATATATATATATATATATATATATATGTATTTATAGTTTTTAACCTAACGAAAATCGGTTAAGCGAGTAAATAAATGGTGGACCAAAAAACGCAAACGGTTGAAAACGAGGCTGCCCATAAAAACAAGGCTGCCCATAAAAACGATTCCCAAGGAAGTAAGTGTTACACAAAGCCAGTAACCCTTTGCCGGACCAGGCGAGGCACGAAGCGGCTCATTGCAAGGCTCACAGAACATAGAAAAGATCCAACATTTGACACGCAAAATGGGAGAAAAACGTTAATTTGCACATGTGCAAGTTTGTCCTTGCGCTAGCACTCTATACATACTGCACACTTTCCAGAATTTTCTCACTTTTTCCTCAGATGATGAACTGTGTGACTGGACGTTTTCTGGGAAAATTGATTTAGAGACTGTTACCTCTTGATGATTTTTATCATATTGAAAGATAATAGGTAAACTATTATTATTATTAATTGATTAATTAAAAAAAACTAATGCTAAATATTATATTTTGTGCTGATGTAATTTTACACATTGTAACTTGCATTTGTAGGATTTTTATCAAATAGATTAGAAATAAAAGAGCTAAAGTATTATTAATTAACAAATAAAAAAATGGGATAAATATTATATTTTATGATAACAAAATTTAACATACTGTAAGTTGTCTACTGTATGTTTATTATTGATAGTACATAAAAGTATAAAAAAATAGAGTATAATATATAGTAATTCTTCCCATATACAGTATTTCTACATTTTGCAGATGTCTGTCAAATTCACAGTGACACACACTTTGGCTGCAGTGCACGTTTATTAAGACTTGTTCATGTGCATGAATTGAAAGCTGTCAACTAAGAACGACCCGGTACAGTATATTTTATTGCATTTATTAATTTCTTAGTCATTTTTTTTTTTTTTACTGCCTACTTGCCCGTACCTTGTAGTCAATTCAATTTTTTTTGGAACACAAACTTAATAAAGACAATAGCAGTTTGTAATTTGTATTAAATGGAAATGTATAAAGAAAATATATATACTACATTGGAAAATATTCGTTCACAATTTGCAGCTGTCGGTCACTTTCTCACTGACACATGAGTTGCATGCACTGGCACTTTATGGGAAAACAATTCCAGTATGTTTCATGAGAGAAAAGCAAGTAAATTACTAACTATAAAGATTCAGATTTTGAATAAAAATAATACATGTGGAGGTTTAGGCTATAATGGTCATTTTACAGAACCTATCTGCGGCAGATTTTAATAATCTTCTATTTACAAATTTAAAACAACATTCATTTAGGCTGAAACGCGTCTGGAGTTTGCAGTTTCTCCTGTTCAAGGTAGAATTGCCTGGTATTTCAGGGCTGGGTCACTCTTTTGAGTGGGACCAGACTGATATACTACAGGATATTTCTCCCTGTGAAGGGCACAAGTGAGCTAAAAGAGATTGCTCTCAGTGGCTTATCATGTCTATAGAACTAACCTATTAAGGTTGGTTCGTTCTCTGATGAGTACCTCTGACTTACCTTTTTTTGTTTATGCAAATTACCCTTAGGGTTTAGTCTCCCTAAGGGTAATAGGGGACTCCAGACGTGGACCCCTTGCTCACTGTGCCTTAGGGAGTTCAGCTGAACCTCACTGACAAGGCCCATATAGGCCGAAACGCGTCTGGGGTTTGTTGTTTCTCCTGTTCAGGGTAGAAATGCCTGGTATTTCAGGGCTGGGTCACTCTTTTGAGTGGGACCAGACTGATATACTACAGGATATTTCTCCCTGTGAAGGGCACAAGTGAGCTAAAAGAGGTTGCTCTCAGAGTTGCTTATCATGGCTATAGAACTAACCCATTAAGGTTGGTTCGTTCTCTGATGAATACCTCTGACTTACCTTTTTTTGAACATTCATTTATACCTAAATAAACGAAACAAAAAAAAACATAAACAGATAAAAATAAAATAAAAAAAAGAATATAAAGTAAATTGAAAAATATTATTTTACACTTTGCAGCTGTCTGGCTACACTGGCATTTTCGTCAAAAGAAAATCCACTATATTTCTTGAAACAATAGAAAGTAAATTAATAACTACAAACATAATTATTATTATTATTTTTTTATTTCAATAATTTTTATTGACTCACAAAGATTGGAAAGTTACAACAGTGTATATAGAGTGCAGTTTCAATTTAAGGAAACATAACAAGAGCAGGTGCATAATGCACCTGCTATGCAATTAGACCTTATTAATGGCTGCCATATTGCAATCTCTTCGTGAGCCACACCAACAACAATTTTCCATTTTCCAATAACAAGTAAAAACAAGAAAAGTCAAGAAAAAGATATAAGAAAAAAAAGAAAAACAACAAACAAGTTTACGTTAGTAATAATTTGAAGACTAAAACTAACCAAGAACAAAGCGCTAAAATTCATGCTCAGAATTTCTCTTTTCCAAAAGTATCTGCACCACAATATTAGGCAAGGTAGGCTATGTCAGAATCCAATCGTACTGGATTCCTGTGTCCCTCTAAGATGACCCCCCCGTTCCCAGCCCCCCGCGGCCCCCCCACAGGTGTTGCTCAAATCAACTTACGTTTATGCCCGGTCTCCAGCGATGGTGCCCCGACACACGCCATCCAGCCACTACCGCTCTATTGTTACCAAAATGGGCTGGTGTGTTGTGGAGTGCGCTTGGGGCAGAAAGGAGATCTGGGCCGCCCTATAGTAGAGCTTAAGATGGGGACCTGAGAGTCCACAATTACCCTTGTGTCTAAACATAGTGAGTTTCGGGATTCTAGGGGTTTTATTTCGCCATATAAACCTCATAATTTGCCTTTGTAGGTTGTCTAGGTTTTTGATGGGAACTTTAACTGGTAGAGATCTGAAGTAGTATAGGATTCTGGGGAGCACGTTCATCTTGACCGTGGGAATCCGGCCGGACCAGGAGATGCAGAATGTATTCTATCTCTCCAGGTCGGCTGCTAATTCTTTGAGTAGGGGTGGGTAGTTGGCCCCGTAAGTGTCCACAATATTGGGGGTAATTTTTATTCCTTGGTCTTTTAAGTGCTTTTTGGGCCAGTGAAAGTTGAACGAGTTCTTAAGCCCCTCCCTCTAAGTTTGTGGGAGGTGGAGTTCTATAATTTCCGATTTATCCTCGTTAACTCGCAACCCGGAGATAGAGTGGAATTTATCTAACACTTTCATCAGGGCCGCAGTGGACTTGAGTGGGCGGGTTAGGGTGCATAGTAAGTCATCCGCAAAAAGTGCGCAGTAAGTCATCCGCAAAAAGTCCTATAATTTCCGATTTATCGTCGTTAACTCGCAACCCGGAGATAGAGTGGAATTTATCTAACACTTCCATCAGGGCCGTAGTGGACGTGAGTGGGCGGGTTAGGGTGTACAGTAAGTCATCCACAAAAAGACAGCACTTGTATTCTTGGCCACCCAAATGTAGACCCTGAATCGCTGGGGAGGCCCTAATGCTCTGAGCTAGCGGCTCAATGGCGAGGGCAAATAGGAGTGGGGAAAGAGGACAGCCCTGTCTAGTCCCCCTTTGAATGTTTAGCTGCGAGTTCTCTGGGCCGGGGAGTTTCAGAGTGGCTTGTGGGGACCTGTAGTATGTTTTAAGAAGATTTAGGAAGTTCCCTCTAATATCGAATTTCTTTAAGACTGCGAATAGATATGGCCATTCTAACGAATCGAATGCCTTTTCAATGTCTAAGGCTAGGGTGCAAAGTAGGGTTTTTGAGTGGTTGGCTAGGTGTATAATATTCACTACTCTCCTAATGTTGTCCCCCGCCTGCCTATGAGGGATGAAGCCTGCTTGGTCCTTGTGGATTAGTTTGGGCAGGAAGCTGGAGACCCTATTAGCCATCAATTTGGCCAGGATTTTAATGTCCCCATTCAGCAGGGAAATAGGACGATAGTTCTTAACCTTCATAGGATCCCTCCCCGCCTTGGGAAAGAAGACCAGATTCGCCTGATTAAGCTCCGGCGGCATCTGCTCTCCTTTCAGGATAGCATTGTACATTGAAACCATGTGAGAAGTCAGAACATCTGCAAATTTTTTATAGTATAAATTTGAAAAGCCATCCGGCCCGGGGGATTTGCCTAGTTTAAGAGATTTAATGGTGTCTCTGACTTCCTCTTCTGTTACCTCTAAATTAAGTAAATCTAGGTCAGAGTTTCCTAGAACCGGAAGGTCCAGCCCCCCAAGAAAGCTCGTCGGGGAATACCCATCCGCCCGTACCTGAGAAGTGTATATATCCTGGTGTCCTGAATCCCAGCCTGGTTAATTGTGACTGAGCCTGATCTAGTCTTGATTTGGGTGACCCTTGATTGTTGGAATCTGGCGTTCAGCCTGCTGGCCAATAAGGGGCCCGGCTTATTTGCTCTGGGTTTTCCTTAAGGCCTTCTCTGTTTGAGCTCACAAGATGTTATCTAGTTCTAGTCTAATCGTGTCTATCCGTTGACGACTCAGGTCCGACTACTGTTGTTGGTTTTGTTTTTCTAGGGTGGTAAGTTCCTTCATCAGTAAGTTTTCCTTTTCCCTCACTTTTTTTTTGAATGCTGAGCCTAGCCTTATAAAGCTATCCCTTCTAAATGCTGTATGCGTTACCCAGAACCAACCCGCACCCGTGGAAGGGTTAGAGTTAGTGGAAACAAAGTCCCTCAGCTCTCTAGAAATTTGGTCTAGCACACTTGGAATTGAAAGAAGCCTATCATTGAGCCGCCATGTGTAAGGCAATTCGAAATTGGGGTTAAGATTCAGGCCTAATGTGACCTGACTATGATCTGACCATGAACATGGGATTATGTCCGAAATTGTGGCTTGCTCTATTAATGTGGCGTCTATAACAAGTGTGTCAATACGGGAATAGGACTTGTGTGTGGGTGAATAAAACGTGTATTCCCTCTCTTGAGGGTGTAGTCCCCACCAAGCATCTACTAATCCCAGTTTCAGTAGCATGTTTTTGATTTCTTTGATTTTGTCTGGGGGTCGAGACTCCCCCTGTTTTTTGGACCTATCCACTTCTGGGTTAGCACCAGGTTAAAGTCCCCCCCAATAATAACTTTGCCTGTGTCCTGGGAGTCCAGCGTATCCAATAGATTTATAATAGCTTTATGGGGGGCCACCGTAGGGGTGTAGATTGACACCAGGGTGAGCTTAGTGTTGAGCAGAGTGCCCGTAATAATCACAAAGTTACCTTCTTTGTCTATTTTTTTGTGGGAAACCTGAAATGGGAAGTTTTTGTGGATCAATATCGCAGCACCTGCCCTCTTGGTTTTTTGGCTAGAGGTGTAAAAGGTCGGATAGTCCTTATGTAAAAACGAGGGGGTCTTACCCTGTGCAAAATGGGTCTCCTGGAGGAAGAGAACTGCAGGTCTATCCTTCCTATAAGTAATGAAAGCTTTCCTTTGTTTGTAAGGGGAGTTAAAGCCTCTGACATTGTGGGTAGTGAATGTGTAGTGAGGGTTAGCCATGTGGGAGTGTGGAGGTTTGCAGGGACCCCGGGTGTGCTGTTACCCCAGTATGTTTAGAGATGAGCCGGTCGCCAAGGATCTGCGCAGGCCAGGACCCCCCCCCCCCCTGGACAGACGAACAAGCCAGACTGGAACACCTGTGGGCGCCCCCGGAAGGGGTGGTGAAGTGAAAGAATACAGTCAGTACATTGGAAAATATGTCAATAACTCTTGGGGTTAAACCCCTAAACAGGAAGTAAATTGCCAACAACTTTATCATAAACAAGATTAACATAACAATTCTAAGCATTAAGTCCCGTGAGGGGCTCTAACAGGCATTGCTAGAATTACCTCAAGCTACTGCTAGATTCGTAATCTAACAAATTTGAAATTTTAATCTACCCTCGTAGTCAGCCATGGTACTAGTAGGTTGGCAGTAGATATTAAGCTACGGAATGCTGGGAATCCTAGGCTTTATGTAAACATATAATTACAACGAGGTATCTCAGCCTAGGCCGCCCTTAACTTACCTCTAAACATGTATTCTACCGACTATGCTAAATAAGTATATTGGCTACGTTTCCGGGAAAGACAGGAGAAAATGCAAACAAACGTCCATCAGTCCAAGCTTATGTTAGTCTTGACGTGCTTGGGAGGTCGGCCGAAGGGTCTAGGCTCAGGGCTAGCTGAGAGTCTCTGTTCACCAAAGGCTGATGCAACTTCTTGGCTGTTGACCAGATTGTGGAGGGTCTAGATTTGGGCGCCTGCTCTGGAGTTGAGCTACTCTCAGCAGAGTCCGCCAGATGAAGACTGCTTAGGAGTTTGGCACATTCCTCCGGTGTGTGGGTCAAGTAGACAGTCCCATTGTGTTGGAATGAGAGAGAAAAAGGAAAGCCCCATCTATATGGTATCTTGCACTTAATCAGGATGGCTAGGGCCGGCTTCATTGCTCTGCGTTTCTCCAAAGTTCGTGGGGAAAGGTCCATGTAAAATTGAAGGAAAGCGCCATCAGGACCTTTAATGTTGGGCAATTTTCTTGTGGCGTTAAGGATCAGGTCCCTGTTTTTTTGCCTCAGGAAACAAACGATTATGTCCTTCGGTAGCTCTTGGTTTCTTGCGGCTTGATGGGCTCGCTCAATCTCCCAGGAGTTGTCAGCTACTTCTGGAAGGATATTGGAAATCACCGTTGTTAAGTATTGCAGCAGGTCAGAGACCGTGTTTGGCACCCCGCGTACCCTGATGTTGTGTCTCCCTGGTCTATTTTCCAGGTCGTCGAGTTTGTCATTTAGGAGAGAGACTTTCGCCACCAGGGTGGTGATTTCAGCTCTGTCTTGCTCCTGGGCTTCCAGAATTTTATCAGTTGTTTCCTCCAAGAGGTTGGTTCTCTGGCCCAGCTCAAAAAGGTCGTCCCTGATCTCTTTAACCAGTTTAGTAGATTGAGCTTGCAGCATTTGCCCTATAATCTCCAGGGATTTGGCTGAGAGATTCATGTCGGGTGATGGGTTGGGATTGTCTCCCTCGACCTCCGGCAGATCTATTTGTTCAGAGGAAGGGCTTTGCGGCTGCAAGGGGGTACCACCGGTTTGTGGAAGAGCTCCTTTTTTGATTTGCCCATTTTCACCAAGGCAGACCCTAGTTGCGAATAGTTTGTGCGTAAGCGCAAGCTTGCAGATGAGGTAGCATAGTAGAAAGAAATTTGAATCATTTGAAGTGAGGAGTAGATGGAGACATGCCTGTCTAGAGTCGCCCGTCACTAAGCTCCTTGTCCCATAATGTTCGTGGGGGTGTTATCAGAGATCAAACACTCACGTGATTCAGGTCAGCTCTCTGCCTCCAGGCTGGTGGTCTGTTAAAGTATATTCTGCAGCTTTAGACCTTCTCAGAGTTGCAAAAAACTAGCAGAGTGTTCACCCAATAGAGTATATTTCAATAAGCCACCTTTAGCTTCTCTGTAGCTGGCTGGTTGCCAGGGTACGCTTTGAGTCCTCTGCTTTGTTCTAAAGTGTCTCTGTGAGGTGGGTTGGGGTGCCTTCTGGCCCTCTTATTGTTCTGGTAGGGGCCCTCACTCCTCTGCACAATGTTTCTGTGAGCTCAGCATGCCCAGGGTTTGAGGGGTGGCAGATGTTCAGGGTGATATCCCCCCCCCCCCCTTCAGGGGTCACTCTGCCTGTACCTGGATCTCTGCCAAATATTAGCCCTCTTGTTAGGCCACAGAGCCTCCCTGTGTTGCGTCCTCCATATTAGGGCGCTGGCTCCGCCCCCTTCTTCTATTCCCCTAGTGGGAAAATGGCCGCCCTTCACCCCCCAGGGTGTCCGCTTAGGGCTTTTCGCCGCCTGGTCTAGGGGCCCTTTTGCTTCGCTTCCCCCATCGGGCACCTGTTCATCTCCTCTCAGGCGCTCTCTGCTGCCTTGCTGGTAGAGGTGGGGGCCTCCGGCAACGCCCCAGCTCCCAGAGAGAAGATGGCTGCCTCTCGGTCAAAGCTCAAGACCCCGGTCCCGCCGGAGCTCCTCAGGCCTCTGGCTGGGCCTCCCTCACCTCCGGACGCCCAGCCAGATGAGGAAAATATGCTAATATATGTGGAGAATATGCTAAAGATAATAATGTTGATCAAGTTTACCAGGATAGTCCATTATTTACAGATATAACACTATAGACTCATAATTGGGGCATGTTGAATGTGCTTTGTCAATTTTGTAGGGCTTATCATTTTGAAAAGGAAGGACCAAGAGATGGTAAGTTCATTAGTTGCTGTCAAAAGGGAAAAGTTTTACTTCCACAAAGACAAGAATTCCCCACATGCTTACAAAGTATAATGAGTGACCCAACTTTCACAAATTACAAAAATGTTAAACAAAATATAAGATCTTTTAATAGTGCCATTTCATTTGCATCTATTGGTGGTAAACTAGCTGGTAATGTTGAAGGACATGGTCCTTACTGCTTTTAAGTACAAGGGCAAATTTACCCCCGTACTTCACGTTTACACTCTGAGGAAGGAGAGCAAAGAAACTTTGCTCAACTATATGTACTAGATACAAACAAAGCTGTGGAACAACATATGCAGCTTGCTGAAAATACAAAATGCTTAGCCACTGTTTTTCATGAGATTGATAAGATTATGGAAAACAATCCATACACTCAAGCTTATAAAAACTGTCAGAATTTGAAGAAAAACAACGTATTTATGCACAACAAAATCAGTTGCCAATACCTAGAGTCAATATGGTTCTTAGAAGAGATCGGCATTCGGATAAACAACGTTATAACTTACCCACAGCTAATGAGGTTGCAATGGTTTTTCAAAATGATTAGGGGGAACCACCTTTTTAAAGGTATATTAGAATATATCCTAGAAATGAACAGCAACCTTTAATATACATCCATATATTAAGTACAAATTTAGATCCAATGATATAACCAATTTTGTACTCCATGGTTAGGCAGGATGGCAACCCAAATTAATACTTGACAGTTATCCAAACACTGAACATAAAAAGAACAGAAATTATATTTCCATTAGGGATGAATTTAATCCCATCTTAAGTGCTGGAAAACTGACATAACAATGGATCATTGATTCATACCTGCAAGTAGAAGCCAATAATAAAAATTTCATCAAATATCAACAAAATAAACTCCATGTTGAACAGTATTGTGGCCTCATGGATTATGTTGCTGAAGCGGCTACAAACCGAGAGCTTGCAGCTGGACGAGCCATCATTTTATGCGATAGAGCAGACTTATTGGCTAGAATCTTCAAAATAAATGATCAACCTTAATACATGACATAACCATTAGTAACTTATTTGGAAAGTGTTTGGCTTATGTTTATACCATTGCATTCCAGAAAAGAGGCCTTCCACATGCACATCACATATAATAGTTGTCAAACTGCGATTTGTCGTCACTCTTGCGCGCCTCCCGAAGCAAGGCATGCAACTTGCTGCAATGAGCGCCAAAGACGCTCATTGAAACCAGCGGCACCGTGACACTTGCGAGCCTCGCAAAGCGAGGTGAAGCAGCCGTGCAGCACTTAGGCTGCAATGAGCGCCGAAGGCACTGTCACACATGCAAGCCTTGCGAAGTGAGGCGAGACAAAGCAGCCGCGGAGCGAGTAAGTCTAAAAACCCACCAAAAAAAAAATAATGTACACAAAATTAGAACACACACAGCACAGGGGGAGACACAGGAAGCCTGTGAGTGAGGTTGCCAGCAAATTACACCGATATTTGGCGTTTTTCGCCACACGAAAATCGCCTAAGCAAGGAAAAAAATGGCGGCCCAAAAAAGCTAAATTTCAGAAACAGCATGAAAAGAAGGCCCTGCAACGCCGGGATCGGAAAACTTAGAAAATCAATGAAGGCGAAAACAGTAACACTTACATTAACAATGCCAGGCATGTGGGACAACAAAAAACAACAAGGAGCAAAAGCCTCGCATTGTATGGCAACCAACATTGCCAGCCTTACAACTGTATTACCCCGTCATTTGTGACGGGCAATTCGCTAGTATTCTTATAATACTTGACGAAAATCATAAATTGAATACTGCAGAGAAAGTGGATTCACTAATGCTGAATGCTGAACTACCACATCCACAAATACATGCAACACTATATGATATTGAAACACATTGTATGATTCATGGCCCACGTGGAGAGCTAAACCACAATCACTGTGTATGAAAAATAAAAAATGCTCAAAAGATTTTCCAAAATAATTGACCTTTGCTAATTGTGATGGATATCCATTGTATAGAAGACGAAAATTTTCAAACGCAATCATTCATGGAAAAAATGTTGATAACACGTATGTGGTGCCATATAATCCACATCTGTTAATGAAGTATAATGCACACATAAATGTGGAAGCTTGCTATTAAATCAATGAAATATGTCTACAAATATATTTATAAAGGATATAATGCAGCAACTGTGGTGGTGAAAAGAGAAACAAATGAACAAGACAATGAGTTAGTGCATGATGAACTAGCATCTCATTTGGATGCTCGCTAGGTCAGTGTGCCAGAAGCAATGTGGCGGCTTCTTAAATTTGAAATGCATGACCGCTCACATGCAGTATATCGATTAGCTGCACATTTGCCACAAAGACAATTAGTTTACTTTCATAGTGACAATGAATAAAATGCTCTGGCACAAAATGAACATTGACAAACCACACTTGCTGCTTGGTTTATCCTAAATTCCAAAGATATGGAGGCAAGGGAATACTTATACAATGAGATTCCATATCATTATGTTTTTGTAAATAGCTTATAAAAACGTTGACAAAAGGGTGGTAATAAAATTATTCCCAGAATGTATACAGTAAGTCCAAGAGACATCGAAAGTTTCTGCTTATGTTTACTACTTTTAAATGTTCCTGGGGCACAAAGTTTCTGCTTATGTTTACTACTTTTAAATGTTCCTGGGGCACAAAGTTTTGAACACTTGAGAACTGTCAATGACGTTATGACACATTTCAATTAGCTACGCGACATAAAAACTTCCTTGCTGATGAGACAGAATGGGAAAGATGTCTAGAAGAAGCAGCTGTATGTAGAATGCCAAGGCAGATGAGGGAACAGTTTGCATTAATTTGCATATTTTGCAATGTTCCTAATGCATTAGCTTTGTGGGAAACATTTAAAATAAATATGTATGAAGACTTTTTGAAACATTACAGCAAGGCCATACCTGAATTAAAAGCATTAATGGAAATTCAACAAGTCTTTCTATGTCATGGCTTAAGTTGTGCAACTTTTAATCTGCCAGATCCAGGAATTATAGATGATATAAACTTTGAGGACTATGACACGGATGTGAAAAAACAAAAAAAACGAATAAAGAATTGCCACTTTAAATGATTTGCTATTGCACACTTTCAATGCAATACAACAAGCAGTAGATGATGACTTGCTAAAAGAGCATTATTTTTATCTAGATGGACCAGGTGGATCTGGAAAAAACGTATCTCTATAACTTATTGATGAGTTCAATAAGAGGTAAAGGGGAAATAGCACTTCCCTTTGCAACAACCGGAATAAGCTGCACTATTGTTAGAAGGTGGCAGAACAGTACATAGTGGATTTAAGTTTCCAGTTCCAATTTTAGAAACATCAGTGCCGGATATTAGAATGAAATCATCACAAGTGAATAAGTTTAAAAAATCTAAATTAATTATCATAGCTGAGGCCACTTTGATGTTGTGCCATGCTCTGCAATGTATTGATCGTTTATTGCGTGAAGTCATGGGTAATGATTTGCATTTTGGTGGAAAAGTCATGTTATTAGGTGGAGATTTCAGACAAGCATTACCTGTGGTTGTCCGTGGAAATCGCTCAGACATTGTGGAAACATATATAAAGTCAAGTCCACTATGGAAAGAATTTACACACTTTAGATTTTTAAAAAAACGAGATCTGAAGGGCAAAATTAATTCAATAATTGGCTATTAAAAATTGGCGAAGGAAAAAACAACATAATACCAAATTTACCGGATGATACAGTAGAAATTTCAGCGGAAATTATTTGATTCACGCATATCAGCTATATTTCCAAATGGAATAACAACAGAACATTATTCTGACCTTGCACAGAAAGTAATGTTAACATCCAAAAATAAAGAGGCTTTAGATTTGAATAACAAAATCTTGAAATTCATAGATGGCACACAAAAAAATAATTTCAGTGCAGATTCTGATCTTGCTGATGACAAATAGAGCAAATTAAATTTTACCACTGAATTTCTTAATTCATTAACTCCCTCTGGAATGCCACCACATGTTTTTCAACTCAAAAAAGGAGCAATTATCATGTTGCTGAGAAATATGGACCCAAAGACAGGACTTTGTAATGGGACCAGATTAATTGTTCAGGATTTAATAGACCATTTCATACATGCAAAAATTCTGAATGGTACCCTTAAAGGTGAATCAGTTTTTACACCAAGAATACATTTGGTTCCAAGAAAGACTGGCTTGCCTTTTGTACTTAAAAGGAGACATTATCCCATAATCATGACATTTGCAATGACCATTAATAAATCACAAGGACAAATGTTTAACTCTGTTGGCCTTTTTTTAGAAGAACCTGTGGCATTTTCAATATGGAAAAATCAAAAAGAAATTAAAGTTTTCATTAAAAAAAAGAAAGTCTGGGTGAATTATTAGAAGATGGTTGAGATTTTACTAAAAATATTGTCTATTAGGTGTTGTAAGAAGCAGAGAAAAAAAACACAATTAATACAGAAAAAAACAGTGGTTACATCCCAAAGACAAAGTTTAACGTCTGTTGGGCTCTTCTGAGAGAAACCACAATTTTAACATGAACAACTATACATGCCACTTTCACCAAAAAAATAAAAAGGTCATTTCAACACAGCCACAAAACGGTTAAAAATACTAATGGGACAGAAAAGTGGTTTCATTCCAAAGACAAAGTTTTTTTGTCTGTTGGGCTCTTTTTTTAAAGGAATCACTATTTCTAAAAAAAAAACAGAACAGTGCTTATATCCCAAACACAAGATTTTTCATCTGTTGGGCTCTTTTTAGAGGAACCACTACTAACTGCCCCAAAAAGTACATACCCATAAAAGAGGCCTTCACAAAACTTTACAAAGCACTCAACAAAAACAAGAGTCAGTACTGTTGTTAAGAACCATATTAAACATTGGAACGTGTTTGGAAAATATTATACTTAGTAGTTTCATTGTATATAGTTAGTACTTTCACTGTATGTATGTATTTCGCGTATGGAGTCATGTTCTCCTGGGTTTCTAACTAGAACTTGCATTGTATTTTGCTATGGGTTTTAGCGTATGCATTTAGGGGTTGTAGCCTTTTACTGTATAATTACAGAGAGAGTATTGATCCAGGGAATAATCAGATCACCAGTATCTGGGGTCAGGAACGAATTTGTTTTTTTGTGTTTGCGTTCCTCTGGATTCAATATAAACATTTACGCGTGTTAGATAACATGTAATGCTTTGCAATGTAAATATTGTTTGCAAAAAAGTTGACATATTCTTAGAATATTGATGTATAGGTTACAATCAAATATGTTAACAATTTTAACAAACTATGGTTTATGAGTTGGTTACAAATATAACTATACAAGTTGCATGTTATAACAATAAATACATTGAATGCTAAATCAATTAATTGTTGTACTTTTTCATAAATATGGAATAAGACATAGAAAAATACAAAATATTTAAAAAAATATATCATCATGTCAGAGGGGGAAAGACTCGCATTGCGTGGCAAACAGCATTGCCAGGCTTACAATTTAACTCCAGTCATTTTTGACGGGCAAGAAGCTAGTATAAAAATAAAGTGCTATGTGCAATGAGATTTTGAATTTATCTATAAAATAATCCAGTAGTGAAAGGCCCATCTAAAGAACTTATCTTCTTAGTCGGGTACAATAATATATCTATCCAGGCCTTTTGGTGCAATCCTCTGTTATGGGCTTAAGAACTGGATAACAATAGGGAAAAGAGGAGAACAAAATAAGACTGTCTGGTGCAGTAAATACAAAATCTTTTCACTCAAGGTAATAAGATACTTAAAAAAAGCTTAGTTGTATAACGGATCCAGTGATAAATCATAGAGAAGGTTTAAAATGCAATCCATATTATCCCTGAGGAAGTCCTATCAACGACACACGAACCACGTTGGACTACATAATTTGACCTGCTATACAACTGAGTGTTTATCATTTATTTTGTAACTTCATCTTGTGTGAAATATTTTTATTTTATTTACTACCCCAGCAGGTGTTTTTTTTTACTCTCCTCCCTTCCTTATTGTCTAACAGTTCTTGAGCCTACTACAGATGATTGGACCAAAAGGCCTGGACTGATGTATAAGTTAAATAGTACACCAACTAGAGAGGGTTTATAATCCAATGCATAATATTCTTGGGGATGTACTATTCAGACAAAACATGTTGGAATTTACATCCTCTCTATGTGATTTATTAATGAACCTATAAATCTGTCCAAACCTATGTAGTAGTCTCAAACAATAGGAAAGGGAGGAGAGCCAAACAAAATCTGCTGGTGTAATACATAAAAAAAATATTTATTTCACAAAAAGCTAGCTCAGTTGTATAAAAGGTCCAATGATACTCCACATAGAGAGGATTTAAATTCCAACGCATTTCGTACAGATAGGACTTTCTCAGGTATATTATGAATTGGATTTTAAACTCTTTCTATGTGGTGTATCATTGGACCTATTATACAGCTAAGCTTTTGACAGTCGTTTTTTTACCTCACGTGAAATAAAGATTTTTTATTTACTACACCAGCCGGTCTTGCTTTGCATTCCCCCCTTTCCTGTTGTTTTCCAGTTCTTGAGCCTTGGATCAAAAGGCTTGGACTGATATATAGGTCTAATGATACACCAAATTGACAGGATATAAAATCCAATTCATAATATCCCAGAGGATATCCTATCCAGATCAAACACATTGGCTTTTAAACCCTCTCTAGGTTGTTTATCATTGGACCTATTATAGAATGGAGCTTTTGACATTTACAGTGGATATAAAAAGTCTACACACCCTTGTTAAAATGTCAGGTTTTTGTGCTGTAAAAAAATGAGACAAAGATAAATCATTTCAGAACTTTTTCCACCTTTAATGTGACCTATAAACTGTACAACTCAATTGAAAAACAAACTGAAATCTTTTAGGTAAAGGGAAGGAAAAAAAAAAAGAAAAATAATGTGGTTGCATAAGTCTGCACATCCTCTTATAACTGGGGATGTAGCTGTGTTCAGAATTAAGCAATCACATTCCAAATCGTGTTAAATAGGAGTCAGCATTTAAAGTGCCTCTGATTAACCCCAAATAAAGTTCAGCTGCACTAGTTGGTCTTTCCTGAAATTTTCTTAGTCGCATCCCACAGCAAAAGCCATGGTCCGCAGAGAGCTTCCAAATCATAAGAGGGATCTCATTGTTAAAAGGAATCAGTCAGGAGAAGGGTACAAAATCATTTCCAAAGCATTAGATATACCATGGAACACAGTGAAGACAGTCATCTTCAAGTGGAGAAAATATGGCACAACAATGACATTACCAAGAACTGGAGCTCCCTCCAAAATTGATGAAAAGATAACAAGAAAACTTGTCTGGGAGGCTACCAAGAGGCCTACAGCAACATTAAAGGAGCTGCAGGAATATCTGGCAAGTACTGTCTGTGTGGTACATGTGACAACAATCTCCCGTATTCTTCCTATGTCTGGGCTAAGGGGTAGAGTTGCAAGACGAAAGACAGACTACATTTTGCAAAAACACATCTGAAGTCTCCCAAAAGCATGTGGGAAAAGGTGTTATGGTCTGATGAAACCAAGGTTGAACTTTTTGGCCATAATTCCAAAAGATATGTTTGGCGCAAAAACAACACTGCACATCACCAAAAGAACACCATACCCACAGTGAAGCATGGTGGTGGCAGCATCATGCTTTGGGGCTGTTTTTCTTCTTCAGCTGGAACTGGGGCCTTAGTTAAGATAGAGGGAATTATGAACAGTTCCAAATACCAGTCAATATTGGCACAAAACCTTCAGGCTTCTGCTAGAAAGTTGAACATGAAGAGGAACTTCATCTTTCAGCATGACAACGACCCAAAGCATACATCCAAATCAACAAAGGAATGGCTTAACCAGAAGAAGATTAAAGTTTTGGAATGGCCCAGCCAGAGCCCAGACCTGAATCCGATTGAAAATCTGTGGGTTGATCTGAAGAGGGCTGTGCACAGGAGATGCCCTCGCAATCTGACAGATTGGGAGTGTTTTTGCAAAGACAAAGTCAAAATGTGCCATGCTGATAGACTCAAAAAGACTGAGTGCTGTAATAAAATCAAAAGGTGCTTCAACAAAGTATTAGTTTAAGGGTGTGCATACTTTTACAACCATATTATTTTATTTTTATATTTTTTCTTCCCTCTACCTAAAAGATTTCAGTTTGTTTTTTAATTGAGTTGTACAGTTTATAGGTCACATTAAAGGTGGAAAAAGTTCTGAAATGATTTATCTTTGTCTATTTTTTTTACAGCACAGAAACCTGACATTTTAACAGGGGTGTGTAGACTTTTTATATCCACTGTATTTTGTAAGCAGTTTTTGTACATACACAGCAGGTCTTGTTTTACTTTCCTCTCTTCCATATTTGTTTACAATCCTTGAGCCTACTACAGAGGATTGGACCAAAAGGCCTGGACTTAAGCACAGGTTCAATGATACACCACATAGAGAGAGTTCAAAATCCAACACAAAAATGTCCTGAAGAAGTATTATCCAGATGAAACGCTTTTCATTTAAATGCTCTCTGTATGTGTTGTATCATTGGAAATTGAAATAAAGACTTTTTCTTTACTACACCAGTAGATGTTGTTTTGCTCTCTTCCCTTCCCTACTGTTTTCCAATAATAGAATATGTGCAAAAGTACTTAAGGCGTAAGAGACAATACATGTTAAATCCTGACACTTGACTTATAACAAATCTAAAAGAAAGAGAAAAAGGCAGTCTTATGCAGGAAACTGGCTGTGGGGAAATGAGAAGATTTAGAGAAAGCCTGGAAAAAAGCAATAGCTTCTGCATGTTGTGGCTCTGAGTACATTGTGATGCCCTCAGTTGTGTTGGTGCCTTAGGACTGGGCTTATCTGGACTTTCTCTAAATCTCACCAACAGCATAAATATCTTTCTTTTGGGAAACAGGGTAAATTTGTATATAGGAAAAATAATAACTATGGGAAACAGTGAGACTTCGATCCTACCATAAGCTGAGAGAAGTGACTCACTGCAATTTGTGTGGGCATTTCAAAGCATTTCAGTCAATTTGGTGAAAAAAAATTACAGTTCTGCCTGTAGAGAGAGGAGGCGGCGTGAGGCTCCCACTATTTGGTTTGTGTAAATGCTGCTCAATGAAGTGCTCAGCCAGACATTTGTACTGATCGTTATTCTCCTTGTCATCCCTAATTACATGTTTTAAGAATTAATTTGGACTGTGGTTTGAGAAAAAAATATGTTTTTAATGCTCTGACCCTGATGCTTTGATTTGTCACTTATTTTGCTATTTTTACCACATTTTCTGCACATAAAAATTCATATAATTGACGGGCAATTAAGACATGCTTGACTCACCCTTTCTGACATTTTTGTGTAATTATCGGAATTAATAATTATTATTATTTTTTTTTTTAAAGGACACCGTATTCCTATATTTAATATATTTACTCTTTTGAAGATCTAAACTTAAAATGTTTTCTCAATGTAACTAAACAATAGTCTCTAGTTTCTTACCTTTTTATATGCAATTATGCTGCTAACATTTTGGTTTCTGCTAATAAATTTCCTGAGGAGGCTTTGAATGCCGAGGAAGCTTCTGTACAGTGGGAATGTGGTATTTACAACTGGTAGGGTTTTCAGTGGGTGTAATGGAAATCACATTAGTTTATAAATACACATCTTCCTGAGAAAGCAGTTGCAAAATTATGTTTAAAAGTAAAATGGAACACTACAGTAAATAATAATTGTATATAGGGCTTACAAAATGTAAAGATTGTGATTATTTTGCTTTCTAAAAACATTTAGCACATTCTCAAGTTTAGCTTTTTAAGATACTGTGTGTGTATATATGTATCTATCCCCTCCTGGGTCGCTAACTTGATGTGGTATAAGGGCCTTGTGTACCTCAATGAAGCTGTGAGCTATACCTGGTAGGGTCACCCAAGATGGTCAGGTCATAGCAGAGAGGTCAGACAAATCGAGGTCCACTGGAGAAGGAACCTGCAACCCACTCCTGTATCTTTTCCAAGAAAACCTTATGGATAAGCACAACCAGAGACATAACGATAGATGTCCCTGTCATGCTGCATCCATATGGTTACTCGAGATTTGGACACAACTGAACATATATATATATATATATATATATAAAACTATATTTATATATCACACACACACTAGGGAATTGCCCGTCAAAAATTACGGCAATAAAATTTGTATGCAAGGTTCTGCCCCCTCTGAGCACCTTTGGCGCTCATTGGAAGCCTCTCCTCCCATCAACTTTACAGGCCTCACAATGAGCACCTACTGCGCTCATCGCCAGCCCATAAATGAGCGGATTTGCCGCTCATTGCAGGCCTCGGCAACCTGCAACTTTTGTGCCTGGGAATGCCATGTGTCTCTTTCCACCATCTCCCTCCTGTCTCTTCCCTGTATCTTTCTCCTCTGTGTCTCTGGTGAATCTCTGCGTGTAGCGTGCTGACTTCCAGTGTT
This sequence comes from Discoglossus pictus, assembly GCA_027410445.1. Classification (NCBI taxonomy): domain Eukaryota; kingdom Metazoa; phylum Chordata; class Amphibia; order Anura; family Alytidae; genus Discoglossus; species Discoglossus pictus. Next base: position 106,090,870 of record CM050173.1, on the reverse strand, counting down.
TTTTTTTTCAAAAGTCCTGCGTGCCTGGCGTTGTTCGTGTGTTACTGTCTTTGGCCTCGTTTTGATCCCATTTGAGGATTTTTCCGTCCGCCATTTCTTTCCTCGCTTAGCTGATTTTTTTTTTTTATTGAGGAAAAACACCAAATATGGCTCAAATTTGCTTGCAACCTCACTTACAGGCTTGTATTAGTATTTTTTTTTATTATTTGGCTGGTTTTGGGGGTCTTTGTTACGCGGTTGAGACCTTTGTTAAAAGCGTAAACTCTTGAGTGACTCGCGATCAGCGGTAAAGTGCTAGGCGTTGACATAAGCGCCTTTTGTGCTTATGTGTAGCCTGTTTTAAAGTCACTGGAGTCACTCATTGTGAGGCCTGCAATAAGAGCCTTTGGCTAAGGGTTAAGTTGTGATTTGAGGGAAAAGCACAAATAGTTGCCAGTACTAGTAACCAGTCCAGAATACATCATATTTCAAGCTGCCGTTAACAGAGGAACTAAACTAGTAGTTGGGGTGGATATGAGGAGGAAATATCCCACAGGAACCTGAGATGAAGTCCTGTGGAGAGAATTAGGGTCATAAGGTTGTGGTATCTGAAGGTACGGATAAAGTTCGAATTGGAAATGTAGTGTGATGAAAAACTAATTCTCTTGGGGGGACATCAAGGATTTGGTGTTTGGATCCTAATTTGGATATGATAGTACAAGTGGGATTGTTTGGTAATTATGAGCTGTATTGCGTGGCTGGTCAATAGGTAGCCCAGAGAACTAGCTTTCTCCCAAGTACTTGACTCCCTGTATGAGTATGACCACCTAGTGTTGATAATATCAAAATCGTAAAATTAATTTTGAAACAATCTTAAAGATGTAGACCTATAACAAGGTAGATTCTGCGGTAGGTCTAGTAACCTGAATGGTTTTCCATTCCAGTTAGAGAGGAAAACGTGACCTACAAGGTAATATCAGCGAAGTTTGAACTTCTACAATGAAAGGTTGAAGGGATATTGACCTTTGAGTGAGTTTTGTTAGTAAATTGCTGATGAACCCTCTACCTTGAGGGAGATTATAAGTGGCATAATTCAGGTGACCTAGTAGTTGATTTACCTTCGGCAAATGAAGGGGGGAAGTGATGGGGAGGATATGGCTTGTGAAGGGAAGTTCACAGCATCTGACAGTGTTTGGTAGACCATGTTAGCTCTTGATTAGCATCTGAAGAGGGATAACATTATTAATCTGGGAATATACGTGTCAAATTGATTGTCTCTATGTGAGATTTGTGCGACTATGAAGCTTCGATGATAGCCTGGTGGCTGATGAAAGACTGAAAATGATTAATGGTTAGCAACTTGGAAGATGGCTCCTGATAGTATGGTAAAATGGTACATTTGGGATGTGGATCAGGAAGGCTGCTTTTTGTGTGACTGATGCCGCTATGTAAGTCTGGCGTATATTAAATGAACTTAGGTTCATATTGATTGATTGATACTAGTCGTACGAGTTCTAAATGCGGTGGCTTGGGTTAGAGATATCAAATGGGGCTCTGTGTTTGATGAAAAAAATGTGATTGAATGCTGAGCTTGTCAGAGGAGTCATGAAGAAGGTGAAAGGATCAGAAACAGCAAAAATGGAGGGAGACGAGCAGGGAAAGTAAAGGGATATGAGAGCTAAAGGATAGCTGATCCGAGAGGAAAAGGTTGAATCCAGGAGAAGATGGATCACTATGAAGGAAGATAAATGAAATTTAGAGAGGGTGAATGATGAAAACAGGGCACTTACAGAACGGCCTCTGAATAGACTTAACACCGCAGGCAGGAGTGAAACAGAGAAGAAACACTTAAAAGGTGGTATATATAGGGTTGAGAATTCATACTTACAGTAAGAGCAACAATAGAGATGATATTCCACTGTGAACTGAAGTTGCTTGATGCAAGGAAAGCGTGGTAGAGCAAAATTGCGAAGCATGTCACAGTGAGAGCAGATGGCAGCAAGATGGGAGAAGTCAGCAAGCAGTAATGGTAATGCACAGAGAGCATCAACAGAGGAGCATGTGGGAAAGACAAAACTGAATGCTGAGTAAGCGAACATTGTGGTTCACACAAAACAGGGGGCATGAACACAGTAAGTGTGCAGCATAGAAGCACAGTGGTGACAAGAAGATACACTGCACAGTATAGGTCACCCTGGGAAGTAACATGAGAGCTGTAGGAAAAGCCCAGAAGCAGTGAACATTGCAACAATTGAGAGAATAAGTGCCATGACTGAGAGTACTGGAAGGTATAGGCATAAAAGCGCACAGCACAAGTTCCATAAACAGACCGTCCACATCTGATGAGAGGAGTTATGTCCAGCAATGGAGTGAGGACACGATTGAGAGGATGTGGCTTGTTCTGGGACACACTCTCTACGTCTGAGGGTGCTTAGCCGGCCATGTCAGATATTGCATAGCGCCTGAAGAGGGGTACAATTATTACCTGGGAATATACATGTGAAATGGACTGTCTCCGTGTGAGCAACTATGAGGCTTTGATGGCAGCCTGGGGCCAATAGTGCATGTCTGGAGGTGGTTGACAACTTAGATTTGGTACTGAAGTCCTAATAGTAGGATGAAAATTAAATACGGGTAATCAGGGAATATAAGATTTTAGTTGGCTGTCACAATATAAGACTTAGTGACTGGGGGTGGTAGACGATTAGCGACTTTGTATACAAAATTGAAGGTCAAATTATATATGGAAATAATAATAATAATAAAAACTGTGGGGATGGTGAATGATGAGTGACTGAAACAACAGGTCTGCTGCTGACGTATATTAAATGGACCTGTAGTCTTATAGTTTGATTGGTATGAATGTGAAGTGTTAAATCAAGTGGTGATATATTAATGGTATGAGGTTTCTGTGTTGAGATTTGGCAACTTGGTTGAATGTCTGGAAGGGCTGGATGTCGGAATAATTAGTGGAAATGCTGAAAAAGGTGAAAAAAGTACAGAAGTGATTAAGATGGGGTCTGAGAAGAATCAAATAATCCAGACTGTATGCATAAGTCGGGATAACTAGAAAGACTTACACTCATGAAAATAAAAACAAATACAATGGAACGGTCAGGTGGACAGAAAGCGGGAGCCAAAGAAAGGCTGGCAAAATGCAGTTGAGAAACCAAATATACATAATGTCAGGGAAAACTGGTTGAATCGGGTTCTGTGTTTGTAATATTGAGTGTAACTGACTGGGGAGTATAATAGGGGGGGAGTTAGTTGGTGTCCATGGGTGGCGTGGATCAAGAGATGCAAATATGGTGTTTGGAGCAAAGTATATAATAAAATTGCGTAATAAAGGGGGGGGGGCATACTCTACGGTGTAGGGTGTGCACAGTAGAAGGCAGGAACATATCAGAGAGTGGGAGATGAAAATCTGACAGCAGAATAAGCTAAGCCGAAGGTGCATCAGGAGTCACATGCAAAGGTGCATAGCATCGCTAAAACAAGTAGAACAGTGGTAAGCAACCAACTGAACAAGAACCCTGAAGACATAACTGACTAAAGTACTACATAAATGGACAGTATGTACAGAGTAATGCATTAGAAATATCCTTATTGTAGATTGGGAGTAACATGTAATGGAGCATTACATTAGTAAAATGTGGTGAAATAGAGGAATATAGATGTGACAAACAATAGCAAAATGCTGTGAAAAAGTGGCACAATAGTGGTTTGCAAGCTGTATTGATAAAAATGTTCACATACTTGGATAATACATACAAGGTAATGCATGTGGAGGATTCAAAATATATTGCGTCAAAATCCTGGATATACTGATACAGTGCCTTGCAAAAGTATTCACCCCCTTGACTTTTTACCTATTTTGTTACATTACAGCCTTAAGTTCAATGTTTTGTTAATCTGAATTTTATGTGATGGATCAGAACACAATAGTCTAAGTTGGTGAAGTGAAATGAGAAAAATATATTCATAAAACTATTTTTTAGAAATAGAAAACAGAAAATTGGCATGTGCATATGTATTCACCCGCTTTGTTATGAAGCCCATAAAAAGCTCTGGTGCAACTAATTAACTTCAGAAGTCACATAATTAGTAAAATGATGTCCAGCAATCTAAGTGTCACATGATCTGTCATTACATATACACACCTTTTTTGAAAGGCTCCAGAGGCAGCAACACCTAATCAAGAGGCACCACTAATTAAACACTGCCATGAAGACCAAGGAACTCTCCAAACAAGTTGGGACAATGTTGTTGAGAAGTACAAGTCAGGGTTAGGTTATAAAAAAATATTCAAATCTTTGATGATCCCCAGGAGCAATCCTGCCAAGAGACGGCCGCCCACCAAAACTCACGGACCGGGCAAGGAGGGCATTAATCAGAGAGGCAGCACACAGACCTAAGGTTACCCGTGAGGAGCTGCAGAGTTCCACAGCAGAGACTGGAGTATCTATACATAGGACGACAATGGGCTGAATGCTCCATAGAGTTGGGCTTTATGGCAGAGTGGCCAGAAGAAAGTTATTACTTTCAGCAAAAAACAAAATAGCACGTTTTGAGTTTTTGAAAAGGCATGTGGGAGACTCCCAAGATGTATGGAGGAAGGTGCTCTGGTCTGATGAGACTAAAATTGAACTTTTTGGCCATCAAAGAAGATGCTATGTCTGGCGCAAACCCAACACATCACATCACCCAAAGGACACCATCCCCACAGTGAAACATGGTGGTGGCAGCATCATGCTGTTGGGGTGTTTTCAGCAGCCGGGACTTGGAAACTGGTCAGAGTTGAGAGAAAGATGGATGATGCTAAATACAGGGATATTCTTGAGCAAAACCTGTACCACACTGTGCGTGATTTGAGGCTAGGACGGAGGTTCACCTTCCAACAGGACAATGACCCCAAACACACTGCTAAAGCAACACTTGAGTGGTTTAAGGGGAAACATGTAAATGTGTTGGAATGGCCTAGTCAAAGCCCAGACCTCAATCCAATAGAAAATCTGTGGTCAGACTTAAAGATTGCTGTTCACAAGCGCAAACCATCCAACTTAAAGGAGCTGGAGCAGTTTTACAAGGAGGAATGGGCAAAAATCCCAGTGGTAAGATGTGGCAAGCTCATAGAGACTTATCCAAAGTGACTTGGAGCTGTGAGTGCCTCAAAAGGTGGCTCTACAAAGTATTGACTTTAGGGGGATGAATAGTTATGCACATTGACTTTTTTTGTTATTTTGTCCTATTTGTTGTTTGCTTCACAATAATAATAAATAAAAAAAACATCTTCAAAGTTGTGGGCATGTTCTGTAAATTAAATGATGCAAATCCTCAAACAATCCATGTTAATTCCAGGTTGTGAGGCAACAAAACACGAAAAATGCCAAGGGGGGTGAATACTTTTGCAAGGGACTGTATATAGTTGTGAGTTATTCAAAAGCAACCATATGGGAGGAAATACAGCTGAATACTACCCCAAGATATAAGGGGGTCCTAGGAACTTAATATGAACATAACATAGATGCTCCCCTGGTGTAGTATAACAAGAAAAGGTATAAAATGTGATGAAATAGAGGAATGTGGATGTAACAAACAACAGCAAAATGCTATAAAGAAGTGATCACAATTGCAGCTTGCATGCAGTATCGATAACAATTATCACATACATGGACAATACATACATGGTAATGCATGTGGAAGATTAATATGAACATAACATAGGACAGGAAATGATATCATGGTAGCCTAGAAAATTATGGAAAACTCACATAGGGGGAAAACACTAAAATGCTTGTAGAAAAATAGCAACATGAATGAAATATATATGCAGAGAAGTAAACATCTTAGATCAAAGTGAACATAAATTAGACATATAGGAGAGAGTTGCACATCTGAGACCAATAGAATAAGCATATTGTGATGCCCTTACCAACCCTGCAGGCAGGTGAAGCCACCTAAACACTGCCTATGGGCAGCAGAGGATCCTTGAACTAAATTCCAAACACTGACAACAGGGAGGGAAGAGGAAGGTAGCAGGATGCAGAGTGACATTGCAAGCAAGGAGCAGAAGCGATTATCCACTACTACGGGGCACTCCCGGATGCGATGTCCGGCTGCCTATGACATGAAAAGCGCTGCGAGGAGGCACACGGATGGAAAGGAGCCGGCATCTAAGTAAGGACGGAATGGTGGAGAGATTCCAGGAACATGGCGGGCAGCAGAAAGGCGCAGAGGGAGGCGCAGCTAGCAGGAATCTTGGAGGGTTTGATAACTGCAGCGAGAGAAAGCTGTGGCAGAGCAGCTAATGTGAGTTGGTAAACATGAGAGAGTGGGGGACAGTATTGGTGAGAAGGCTGTGGGTGGGGGTAGGGTTGAATAGCTGATGAGCTGAATGAAGGTTCAAATGGCAAAGCAATTGTATGGGACCATACAGGCTTGGCATCACACACCAAGTCAATTGATTCAACATGTTTGCACCTGATGCCAGGTGAGTGTGGTTAAAGTTAGGGAGAAGGCTCCTTCCACAACTCCAGGTTTACACCTATATATATATATATATATATATATATATATATATATATACATATACATACGTTCAGGTTACATTATTATAGCTAATATACAGAATAACCACCTTGTGCAGCACGGACAGCAGCTAGATAGCGTGGTAGTGAGTCATTAAGATGCTGGAGCCATGCAGTGCATCCGACAGCTGCTGAAGAGTGTGTGGTGGAGGATCCATACGGCGATCAAGGTGGGGTTCAGGTCCTAGGAATTTGGAGGCCAGGGAAGTACTTGGAAGTCTTTGTCATGCTCCTCCAACCACTACCGGTCAATTCTGAGCGAATGACATGTTGCATTATCCTGATGGAAGATCCCATCCGCTCTAGGGAAGACAGTCAGCATGTGTGGGTGTCCATGATCTGCAAGGATGGATAGATAACCAAAATGATCTAGAGTACCTTCCAGGGTGTGAGTGGACCCAGACAACTCCAAGAAAACATCCCCCAGACCATAATGCTGCCACCACTAGATTGTATTATTCCAACAATGGTTGCAGATTGTTCTCAGAGGTTTTTCCCCTGGCGTGCCAACGTCTGTCCAGTCGATGGAGCAGAAAATGTAACTCATCAGAGAAGGCATCCCTTTACCAACCAGAAGTGTTACAATGAACCCTCGTCAGAATTGGTGCAGTGACCAGCTGTTTGCTTCAGAGCCCTATACGCAACAGGGTTCTCTGTAATGGCATTTTTGTTTGGATGGTGAGTTGCTCAACTGTAGCATATCGGTTGGCCCTCATGCACCACTGCAACCAATGTTCACCTCTGACATCAATGGCACGTGGTGCTCCGCAGTTTCCATGCCATTTAATCGCAATGGTGCCATTTGTCCAGTCACAGTACACTTTAACCACAACAGCATGAGAACAGTTCACAAACTGTGCTGTTTCAGAAATATTGCCACCATTGTCCCAAAAGCCAATCATCATCCCCTTTTCAAAGTCGGATAAATTGCACATTTTACCCATGACAGCAATGGTTGACATGATTGCAGAATGCCTAAGTCACCCACTAAGCCAGCTCACGCCACATGCTGTATTTCAATGGCTACACACTGCTGACATCATAATAATGTGACTTGACTCTGTGTGTGTGTGTGTATATGTATGTATATATATATATATATATATATATATATATATATATAAATGCTTGGCACACTCATTTTGCCAGAAGCTATGGCAACATAAAATTTGAGTAGTCACATATAAACAATTTGCCGACAATATAAATTGTTGTCAATAGATATTGTTGAACAGAAAGGAAAATACAACACTTAGTGCACACTCTATCTATTACAACCTATATAAGGTGGTTCCTTAGCAAAATACTGTATAAATAAAACATAACTTATTTTAATACATTATGAGCTCATTGTACAATAGCTAGACTTTCAAAAGATAAATAATTGCAGGTGAGAGGAGACAACCCCACCTTGTATCATTCTACAGGCTGAAGTTTTGATGGTGTGGTGAGCAGCATTATAGAGATGCGTGTAATATGGAAAAAGATTGGGATAAATAATTTTGTGCAGAATGTTCACAGGACTTTATATGGTTTTAGGTTAAGGCGTATAAGGTCAATAGTGGGTCAAGGTTGTCTCCTTCCATGATTGGTTGGAAGAGGGAAGTGAGAGCTAAGATGATCCTGGTTTTGTAGACTTCTCCAGTGTGACCACCTTCATATGGAATCCATTAACAGAATACGTGCTTATCTCCAATATGCTTATTAGTGATTTCCTAATTATGTTTCTCATGCTTATTGGAATTGTCATATTCTGAGAGACAGAAAAGAAAAGAAAGAGAGAGAGAGAGAGAGAGAGAGAGAGAGAGAGAGAGGCAGTCAGGAATAAAGCAGAGCTGGCAAGGATTGAAGGAAAGAGACAGAGGAACAGAATAGAGAGTTTTACACAGGAACAGAGAGATACAAACAGAAACATGAAAGAGAAAGACAGGAACGGAGAAGGAGACAGACAGACACAGAAAAAGAGAAGATAGTGGTTTATTTATCTTTGTTTATGCTATATTGGGAATGTGGTCAGAGAGCACACGATTGCAATGGTGGTGTTAACTTTTTAAATTCTAAAATGCACAAGATCAATAAATTAGTCCTCCATTAATACAGTCGATGGTATGGCAGAGGGGGAGGGTGGAATAAAGGAGATAAAGAAAGTAAGTGGAGAACAGAAAGAGAGGGGGAATGTAAAGAAAAGGGTGTAGATGAATAAAAAAGAAGGATGATTAAATTAAAGCTTGTGGAAAATAATAAGAAAGGGGGTCGATGAGAGAAGGAAAAGGATGATTGAGGATAGAGAGAAAGGGACAATGGTGAAGGGGGAGGTAGGGTTGGAGGAAAGCAAAGTAATGGAGTTTTTGTTAGACGAAATATGGAAGAAATGAAAATTAGTGGAGGAGAGCAAAACAAGAAGAGTATACAAGGAAGTGTGCGGTAATAGAACAGCAGAAGACGGGTTTATTACATAATGTGAAAGAAGTGAATCGGAAGGGAAGGTGGGAAAGAGGAAGAAAGGAGGGATGATAAAAAAAGACTTGATAAAGAGTTGAAAAAGATAGGGAAGACAGTAAAATGAGAGCGGGAGAAGAGATTGGATTTACATAGCAAAGAGACATTAAGGAAGGTCACCTTCATACATAGGATCAAGACACATCTCTCCATCTTTTACCTTACAACACTGCCTCTTACCTGGAACTACTTTTCTCTGCTGAGGTGACCATGCCTACTGCTACAATGGTTCCAGATATACACTTAGACTGTTACATTAATTTAATCTGTATTCCTTTGATAATCATTTTGCTCACTCACTAAATTAATGTTATCTTCATACCTAGGATTAAGACACGTCTCTCTATCTCTTACTTTACAAAACTTGACTCTTACCTAGACCTGCTCCCCCCCCCCGCCTATAATACTTGCCATACTAACTTCTTCCTAAATCAAGATACAATTTCCCTCCCACCCACCACTAATTGTTGCAGCTATATAGCAGTCAAATCACCTGACTTTCCCATTTAAAGGTTATATTATCTGACCGCTAGGGTCATGTTAGGGAAATATTACCATGCAGAAGAAAAGAACACAGCACACAAAGGGTAACCTGGTACCAGTGAGAGACTCCGTACACACACACAGGTATAGTGATTAAAATGGTCTCTGTTTAATAATAATTTTTCACACAGCTTTATATCATAAGTGTACGTGCAAGTCTGCCTTTATCGTCCTGTTGGCCAGTAGTCAAGGACACAAAAAAGGAAACTGCTATTGTCTGTCGCAGATGTGAGCCAACAGTATATTCTGCAAAAAACAAGTTATTTTTGCAGTCCCAGCACTTACAAGGACAAACTCTTAATTATATTCTTTTAATCATGTGGATCTAATCCAAGAAAGACAACTTAAAGACATTCTGTAAAACTTCATACATTAACAGGTGGTTAAACTCTAGGCCACTAGGGCCATATGACTCTCTGTCAGACCCCTTCCCTCTCCCATTTAATGAAAAAAAACTTTCTAACATTGCACATCTTCGTACCTAAGTGAACTTTCACTTCCTACCTGACCTTCCTTGCAATTCTTTATCTGCTCTTCTCAAGGTTTTGACTCTTCCATCCCCTTTAGATTGTAAGTAGCAAGTTTCGAATCTTGTAGGGTGATTAGGGAAAAAGCACTTTCTACAAAGATTTTAAGCTTAAAACAGTTTATATTGTATTTTTCCTTGTTCTTATCCCCTGTACAGCACTACAGAATATGTTAACGCGTTACAAATAAAAGTTAATAATAATATTAATAATAATATTAATAATAATGGAAAAAAACATAGCGCAGACAAGACGGAATGGGGAGAGAGGCAAATAAAACAGAATAACCCTAAAATAAAAAGCAGTAGAGCGTGTGGAAAAGAAGACTTCACCGGTCTTCCTCACTGGTACTTTATTCCTCCAACTAGATCAACATGCCAGAGATATAGCTTCAGATTTACAAACACAAGAAACTTTAATAAAAGTACTTCTATTACCTATCTGGGTGTTTTCCTAGCATGTCCTTTTATCCAAAGCTACTTGCACACCTGTCAGCGTTGAGAAGTTCAAGTTCTGGCCACTTGTGTGTAATGCACTTGTGAATGGTGGGTCCCTGAAACAGATATCATCAATGGCCTCAAATGACTACATTTTCTGTGAAATCCATGTGTACAAAATATGTTCTGTAGATGCACAAAGCAAGAAATATGTTCATGTCTAAATAAATGCACAAAACTTGAGACTTAGCCAAACTCATCTGGGTTGTGTCATGAGACAGCCCAGTAAGCTATGGTTCTCTTTCCTCATAAAATAGTGCCTGTACTACACATCTGGATATCAGGCTAACTTGATGCACTTATTCTTCAATTCTGTGGACAAGGTTCCCCTGTGAATATATAAAACGTAACTTCCTCTCTCAAAATACCAACAAAGATCAGATACAAGACTAGAGAGTGAATGGACCCAATACAACAAATTTCTACTACTACCAACACTTCTCCTGAACATAGCTCAGACAACACAGGAATGATAAACCTATCAAACACCAACTGATTCCTGCACACATATGTCCACAAATCTTACAGATACTACCATTACATAGATGATCTGTTCATCATATGGACAGAAGGAGAAAAAAACTCAGATTCTTTCAATACTTTCCACCCATCTCTTAAATTTAAAATGGATTACTCTGCAGAATAGGTGAACTTTCTGAACACTAACTTTTCTATCACAAATAGCACACTCTGTTCATTTGTTTATAGGAAACCTACAGACAGATGAAGTTCCCTCCACAATTCTAGTTTCCATCTCTCCCACACTAAATAAGTGATAATTCACAATCAAGCCATCAGATATCATTGGAAGTTCAAACACTGAGGCCCATGGTAAACATTTAAAAACTGTCTGACTCCTTGAGGCCAAAGGGTTACAAAGCCTGTGTCATGACACAAAAAAAACACCTGTTGCAACACAAAACTAAAGGAACAACTGCATGTACACCACTTGTAACCAAATACCACCTAGATCTGAAAGAAAAACGCAAACTATTTAAGAATTTACAGTCACTTCTAACAGAGGACTCTCATTCTTTTAATATAAACCACTATATACAGTACATAGCTCCTTTTAAGCATATACTTGCTCTATTACACAACTTGAAGCACAGCACAGGATGGATTGTACACAAACCAGGAGACCAACCGACTGACACTCATCACTCATCGGTGTGGGGCTGGTTCCTGTTTGTGTGATATAAATTACTGGACCCTGCCACGTTCCTTCCCATGCTTTATTGTTGTTTCTCTACTGCTTAACAAGTGGGACTATTTACACCCTTAACTAATATTACTCTGGTTTTCTTTTATATAAAATCTTGTGTAGAGACATACATACTTGAGCAGTCATTACATAAGTTATGATGCCTTTCACTTTGAATCTCTGCACTCTCACGGCTTGCATTAATCTGTATTGCTACTGACTTTATCAAGGGAGGTACAACTCTCAAAAGCTTGTGATCCTAACTAATATGAGACATGAGACAAAAAACACACACTCACCACCATATCGACATTTAGTACACCATGCTGCTTGCCTATCCATATCTATACATACCGTATATACTCGAGTATAAGCCGAGTTTTTCAGCCCTTTTTTTAAGGCTGAAAAGGGCCCCCTTGGCTTATACTTGAGTAACTTCACTGTGTCTCCACCCCCCTCTCCCTCTCCCATGTCTCTCCATCCCCCCTCTCTAGTGTCTCTCCATCCCCCCTCTCCCATGTCTCTCCATCCCCCCTCTCCCTCTCCTGTGTCTCTCCATCCCCCTCTCCCGTGTCTTTCCAACCCCTGTCTCTTGTCTCTCCAGCCCCCCTCTCCCTCTCCTGTGTCTCTCCATCCCCCCCTCTCCCGTGTCTCTCCATCCCCCCTATCCCGTGTCTCTCCATCCCCCCTCTCCCCTCTCCCTCTCCCGTGTCTCTCCATGCCCCCTCTCCTGTGTCTCTCCATCCCCCTCTCCCGTGTGTCTCTCCATCTCCCCTCTACCGTGTCTCTTCACCCCCCTCTCCCGTGTCTCTCCATCCCCCCTCCTCACTTTACCCCTTTCTAATAACCTCCCCCTCTCCCTTTGCCCTCACTTACCTTCCATACGCAGCTGCTCCTCCGCGCGTCTTCCGGCTGTGTCGGGACCCGGCATATGCTAATGACGTGACGTCATATGCGCATCACGTCATTGGCATTGGCCGGGTCCAGACGCAGCCGGAAGACACGCGGAGGAGTGGAGGTAATGAGGAGGGAGGGAGAGAGGTAATGAGGAGGGAGGTGAGGAGGAGGGAGGGAGGTAATGAGGAGGGGGAGGGAGGTAATGAGGAGGGGGAGGGAGGTAATGAGGAGGAGGAGGGAGGTAATGAGGAGGGAGGGAGAGAGGTAATGAGGATGAGGGAGGGAGGTAATGAGGGAGGGAGATAATGAGGGAGGAAGGTAATGAGGGAGGTAGGTAATGAGGAGGAGGGAGGGAGGTAATGAGGATGAGGGAGGGAGGTAATGAGGGAGGGAGATAATGAGGGAGGGAGGTAATGAGGGAGGGAGGGAGGTAATGAGGAGGGAGGTAATGAGGAGGAGGGAGGATGAGGAGGGGGGGAGGAGGGGTTTGAGGAGGGTGATAAGGGCGGTGGAGGGAAAGAGACACAAGGGAGAGGGGGGAAAGAGACACAGGGAAGGGAGAGGGGGGAAAGAGACACAGGGGAGGGAGAGGGTGGAGAGAGAGGGGGGACACAAGAAAGGGGCACAGAGGGCACACAAGAGGGACACCGGGGGCAGCACATTTCCCACCATCGGCTTATAATTGAGTCACTACGTTTTCCCAGTATTTCGCGGTAAAATAGGTGCCTCGGCTTATACTCGAGTCGGCTTATACGAGTATATACGGTAAATGTTGAGATGGATAGGCAAGCGACATGGTGTACTAAATGTTGATATGGTGGTGAGTGGGTGTTTTTTGTCTCATGCAGAATGTAATACTATATGTAAACTATTGTGATGGAATAGAAACAGTCAGACCAGATGTAGAGCTCTGGTCTACATGGAAATGATGCACTTCCATAATATTATCTAATAATATATTGTATTCATGTCATAGTGAAAACAGATAGAAAATACTATAATTAACTGACAGTTGTGGGTAGACGGTCTTTAATTCATCATAACTATAGAATAGCTGAATGATACCAATCCTCTGTCATCACTGTGATGGAGAGGGGTGTCGTAGGTAATCTTCCCTCTGGATATGTTAAAAATAGTGAGGTCACATTGAGCAAAGCCTGGTGTCTCTCCATGTCAGAGTGGTAATCCCTTATACCCATGTATTATTATTTATACTAACTAAGAGGAAATATTCAAAGCTTACTGTAGTAAGTAGATATCATTGGCAGTAAAGTATGACTATTACATCTCTATTACTGCTCTTGGCTGACAAGATCAAGCTACTCAGCACAATTAAATATTAGTTCATTTTGCTCTGAGATCATTTTTTTGAACAGGAAAAAACATGACACATGCACAAATTTCTGATTTCAGATGTAAAAAAGAAGAAATATTTTGCTGGCCCTTTAATTTTTATAACTTTCAGTTTATTTTAATGGTATTTTAATGGAGGATAGTGTCTATAAAGAGCATTGACGACTTTTAATTGTATTGTTGGAGAAAATTGCTTAGAGACCCTTGGACTGCAAAAAGATCCAATCAATCAGTACTACAGGAAACGAAGCCAAACTGTTCACTGGAAGGTTTGATCATAGAGTTAAAGCTCAAATATTTTGGGCATGTCATGAGAGAACAGGAATCCCTAGAGAAGATGCTGGGAAAGATTGAAGGAACACAAAGAAGGGGGTGGCAGAGGTGGAGATGGATAGGTGAGGTCATTGAAGCAATGAACATGAGCTTGATTGAGCTTAGAGGGGCAGTGGCTGACAGATGTGCCTCGTATGCTGCAGTCAATGGGGGTCACATAGATTCAGACATGACTGAACAACTGAACCACAACAGTGTGTATAAATAAAACATGATTTTTATTTTTATTTAACTCATGTCTTACATACCTCTTAATGTTGTTAGTTTGTTATATGCTTAACAAACATGTGAATGTTTTCCCCAAGTGATCCTTTAATTATTTGTCCGACATTATTTTAAAATAATTACACCATCCAGTGCCTTTATGGGACATGTATCAATTTAGGATTCACATAGCCTGTCAAGTTCTAGGATGTTCCTACAGTAAAACACAACAATTAGGGGTTGTGGACAAATGGATATTGAGATCACTGGAGCAAAGAGGTTTAAATAACTATAAAACCCTGTTAAATGTCTGCACAATGATATCATGCATTCAAAACATAACCATAAATTACCCGTATGTAGATAAGAGAGCTATACAATCAATAAAACATGCTTTTCTCCATGTGTTACATTAAACTTTATTGTTTAATGAGCTGTAAATAATTCATGAATTTTATCAGCTTTTAAATGAAAAGCTTTTCAATTTCTTCAAGATTTATTGGGAACTTTGTTGGAAAGAGAGAAACTGAGACTAATAGAGGAAGAAAATAAAGATATGATTTAAGTAATTACAAAACTGTATTTTGTAGAATGTATTTCCTATGCAGTAAATGGATCAACTAAAGTAATCATCTGGTTACAGATTAGATCACCATTTAAAAGAAACAGAATTCTAAGAAAATTTGAATATTATTTGTATGGATGGTTTAGTATATAGCTTACATGTCATAATAATTAGTAACATAGAGTCAAGGATAGCCTATAAAACTCTCCTCCCGTCTTCTCATGATTTGACCAAAATATTCTACCTTCCAGTGGCTGTTAGTAGCACATGCGTATTTGTAAGCAATATAATAGTTAAGTAAGGACGTGATGGAAAGTGAGACTAAGCTTAACAACTTTTCATAGATCTCACTATAATAATTTTGAAAGACCACTGCATGATGAAATATACACGCAGATACACATGTATATATATATATATACAGCTATACGCCGTGTATCGCTGTAGATAGTTTCCTGGAAGACTGAGTGCTACTAAAAGAGGGCTAAATGGGGCCATTTTAACATAGTGTTGATCAGGATAGGGGAACTCGCAACAAACAATACACAATTGCAATTTAATTTTTTATCTTTTTTGCTGTTATATGAACTTGAGAAAAACAGTAAACATAATACAAACACACATAGTTTGAGACTACATGACCCAAAGTTGGTATGGTATTATTATACAGCTATTTTATCATTGAGAAAGACCAATTTGGGGTTAATCAGAGGCACTTTAAATGATGGCAGGTGTATGCTGACTCCTATTTAACACGATTGGAATGTGATTGATTAATTCTGAACACAGCTACATCCCCAGTTATAAGAGGGTGTGCAGACTAATGCAACCAAATTATTTTTATTTTTTATTTTTCTTCCCTCCACCTAAAATATTTCAGTCTGTTTTTCAATTGAGTTGTACAGCTTATAGGTCACATAAAAGGTGGAATAAGTTCTGAAATGATTTATCTTTGTCTCATTTTTTTACAGCACAGAAACCTGACATTTTAACAGGGGTGTGTAGACTTTTTATATCCACTGTAGATGGACGCAGCATAAATTTTATAGCAAAGCAAGTAAGCCAGACTCGTTCCTTGCTAGGAAATTAAAATCCAAACAGGCTCAATCAAAGGTGTACCAACTGAAATCCTCCCAGGGGTAAATTATATGCAACCCTTCTAAAATCCAAGAAATATTTCTAACCTATTACAAAAAATTGTATACATCCTCAAAGGTTTTAGACACCCATGGAATACACACCTTTTTAAATTCCTTAGATCTCCCCCAATTGACTGCAGAAAACCTCACTCCCCTGAATAAGGCAATTACCCTAGAGGAAGTGAGAGGGGTTCTCAAATCTCAAATCCAAAGTAGGCAGGGCATCAGGACCCGATGGAGTCACAAATCTTTATTATAAAAAAATCATAGACCAGCTAGCTCCCCACTTAACTAGTCTCTTTAATTTAGTAATGGTAGGTCATCAACTACCTCTAGAGCTAAACCAGGCCGACCTGGTCCTGTTCCCTAAGGAGGGGAAGGATCCTCTTGAAACTAAAAATTACCGTCCTATCTCCTTACTGAACCATTTACTTCAGTAAAACATGGAGGTTAAATGTCAATCGATTAGCGTTTAGAGGTCTGAAATCAGGCAATGTACAAAATAATAAAAATTAATGGCGATACTGTTTACGTCCATGAGGGTGGTCTGATATGTATTAACTCATTGATTCCCGAGATTGAAATAACACGGAAATTACATTGTTAATTAAAAAAAAATCTATTGCAGGTTTGTGAGCTTCAGACGGTTGTGCAATTAATTCTAATGTCTATCATAGCTTTCCTCGTTATTTACAGTTGCATTTTACAGTGCTACGAATAGGTGTTTAACCCCCTTCCGAGTCCTATACTGGTCCTAGTACTTGCAGGATTTTCTTCTACATTTGCCATTTACACGTATGAAAAAATTTGCGGGCATGAGGAATTGTAGCAATTGAATATCAATTTGCGATTTTAGCGTTTGTAACATTTGCGGGGTTTGAAAGATTAAAGGCTTAGATGGGTTGGAAGGTACGATTTTTGGCAACCACAGTGATTTTCAGCCCCCACAGATTGTTTGCAGCTCACTAAAAGATGCCAATTGAATAGCTAATTAGTTTACGTACTACATTAGGGTCTCCGGTAAACAATTATATGATATTGATCATAATCATAAATTACATTGATCATAATCATAAATTACATTCTTAGTGGTGTAGCAGATCTCACATTGTTTTACTTGTACATGATATAAGCTAAACCTTGATAGGGTGAGATAACGTAAAATACAGTTGTTTAGCCATAAATTATGCATTTTTATAAGTGCTTGAGGGTGACGATATGTACTAATTAGTGTCCTTTTTGCAGCATTGAAAGAGTTAACAGCATCTGATATGTGACTAGAGAATAGCATTTGCCTATTTAAAGCTACTATGATAATTAGCTGTCTAACACATGCAAATTGTAAGATGCCACTAAGAAAGCAACATGGACATTAAGCAAATTGTTTTTCAAATGTGCATGTTAATACATTTGCTGCATGTACCTGATGTTTGTTGTGGGAGAAGAGAAGAGCAAAAAGAAGCATATAAACTGGGGTATGGGGCCTATAATCAGGCCCATAAAATATTATACTGGTATACAAAATATCACAACTCTCAACATTTCATATGACCAAAGAGGGACAAAAACTGTAGAAAAAAATGTGCAATGTGAGGTAGTGTTATTGAAATCAGTATTTCAAAGAAAAAAAATCAGTGTAGCTGTTAAACTTACATTTGAAGTTCAATGTTCTGGACTTCAGCAGACTTGAATCTCCCCACTCCCTATCAGGTGTCCATGGGGTGCAACAGAATTTCTCCAGTTGCACTGTCCTGATAGATGCCTTTATCTGCCTATATCCATGCAGTGGCAAACCAACACTAATCAGCATACACTGCAGTGGGCAGTCCCATGCAGGGACTATTTGTTTGATTAAAGAGCTTATAAGCACTTCTTAATCAAATAAAGTAAGTAGTCTTGCTAGTTAACTGGAACTCATGCAACCAGAACTCTTTAAATAAAAAGGTAAATTTACAGGGTTTAACAAATGCCAGGAGCCAGTTTGTTGTGTCACAAAATGCTCACAGGCTCCTAGATTTCATCCACTGTACATCTCTGCAATTCAGTTTTACCTGGAAGCAGACCGGCATGAGTGACTGACCCAGTGCAGTGTTGGGGTTACATTCCCCAGGGTCAGCACCCCACCCTCCAGCCGAATGTAACTCTCAAGCAACCAGAAACTACATTTATCCAGCATCTACCAATCCCCGTGGGTGCCAGATAACTGATAGTGGATATAACTGGATATACAAGTAAATAAATACACAGGTATATTCTATACCTAGTAAAATCCAGAAACCTTTCATATCCTTTTAAGTATTTTAGAACAAAATGGCTAGTGCACTAAATAGCCATTTATTAATGTTCTTTAAACTAAACTCAACTTATTTTTTGGGATTTTTGTTGGTCAAAGAACAATATTCACTTTAGCTCTGACAGTTGCATTGTAAGGTTTAAATATATATTTGTAATCTAAATCTAAAATTATATATATATATATATATATATATATATATATATATATATATATATATATATATATATATATATAATTGCATTATTGCAAAGTATTTCTTTCATTTCTACTTTTAAGTCACTAACTGTGGCAGGTCCAGGAAAGCCGATGAAAGTAAAAGTATAGACAGCAAGTACATTAAAGTGTTCAAAGCACACAGGGTAACAAAGCAGTATATAAATTGCTTAGATGGTCCCAGACTGGAAATCATTAGCACATGATAGAGGGTTGTTGAATCAACATGCCAGCCTCCAAGGTTGAAGGAAAGAGATGTTTTTTTCTAATCTTTCTTTGAGTATCAGTCAGGAATCAGACTCATCAATCTGTAATTGCAGCACAGCTCACAAGCAACATATTTAATGGTAAATTGGCAGCAAGGAGGAGATCTTCAGTATTCAGCCTACACCAAGATAGTTTACTTGTCAATGTCATTGTTAGAATGACATATAAATAACAGAGCGTATAGAAAACAGAGGCACAAGCAACGCACTGTAAAAAAAAGTTATTTTATTACCTTTTATATGCATGTATGCTGATGTCTGACTATACCATTTTGGTTTCTGTTTGTTATCTTCCAAAGGTTTGATGAGACTTTTAATACAGAAGAAGCATCTATCTGCACAGAGGGTGTGGCAGCTACAACTGATTATGATGACAGTTTTGGTGGAGGAGAATCTTGAAGTGAAGTGATGTGGTGTTGTGAGTTGCCATGGCAACAGTGACAGTTGAACATTAGCTTTCTGCATGAGACTAAGTGTTCAGAGGAATGGGAGTAGACATTATCCTAACATTATAGCTATATATATATACCTAATACTTATTCTCTACTTATTGTTGTGTGCTTGAGACATAGTGAGGAAACATGATGCATTAAAACCATTCCCTATTCAGTGCTTGGTATGGAGTCACTTACTAACTACCATCTTGCCCAGAATCTGAAGCTGCCTCCTTCCAGGGAATCCCTAGCACCAATACACAGAATCCTGCAGAGGAGAGGGCCTAACCGGTGGGATCCATTAATTTGCAGGATCAGCTGGTCCTCTTAACAATGGCAGCAATAATTCAGAGAAAATTAATTATTGCAGTAAAGAATAATTACTTTAAAAAAAATTAAAAGTTCTGTTTTTCTTCTTATTAAAAGAATTTCACACATTATCAAGTTTAGTTAGGTCAAAAGACCTTTAGAAAAAAAATGACCACATGCCCTTTATAACAAAATGGTAAAAAGAGTTGATGACCCTGTCTAAGAGTTATGTTGATCCTTTGAGCCAAATGCAAGAAGAGGTTAGTTTTCCAGTCGTTCAGTCATGTCTGACTCTTCATGATCCTATATACATGCGGTTCTTGGCAAAGATACTGGAGTGGATTGCTAAGTCCTTCTCCAGTGGACCTCAAGTTGTCTGCCCTCTTTGCTATGCCCTATCCCACATGGAATAGCTCACAAGCCCCTTCACCATGAAAAGGTAGCGATCCATAAGAAGAACAGATTACTTGTTCTAATAATAGGCTATTACACTGATGATGGTGGGGTATTCTAATAAGATGTAGAATAAACGGGTGATGTAGCATGGTGAAATGGAGAATTATTATATATGTAAGTGGTGGGGTTTTATGAAGAGGTAGTTATTGAAGCTTAAAAGGTAGAATAGAGTCTGACTTAATGAGGTTGAGTTTTCCAGAGAGTAGGTGCAGCACAAGAGAGCTTCTGAAGAAGGGAACATGCGAGAATTTGGAAACAAGGCAAAAGATGTATGCTGGTACAGTGTTACTGAGGACTTATGGTCAGGCTTTTGAATTGTGTCCTGGAGGATATGGCAAGGCAGTTGAGAGACTGACAAGGACTAATAATAGATGAAGAACATGCATGCAGTTTATGGAAAGGACCATCAATCCATTGCTTGACCCTCTAAAAGTGAAATTGTTTTGCAAAAGCAAGAGGTCATAATTTGGGGTTGGAATGTGGAAAATTAAGGGGTAATGTGTGTCATGGACCCCTTTTCAGGGCCTGGATTTTGGTCCAGTGACCTACCATAGAGAACAGACTACCGCATTGTAAAATGGGTAGGGGAATTATATTTCCAGCATGTTTCACGTTCTTAGGGCATATGCCCCTCCCTCACCCTGTAATTCCCCATGTAATATTTCTGTGTTCTGTATCATGTTTAAAATTAATTCATGCATGAGCATATTTAATGTCATGTGATAGTCTGATATATTTGGTTCAGAGGTGCAATTCCCAGACGTTCCCTACCACCCAGCCATAAAGTTTTAAACTAGTTTTTATTACCCTTTGGGGGTTGTAAATGATGCAATGGAAAAAAAAGGTCCCCCCCCCCCCCCCCCCGATGACAACCGATATGTGCCAGATCAATAAGGGAGGAGGGGGAGGAGAGAATGTGGGTTGAGCTTTAGTTCTGTGTTTTTTTTTTGTCTGTAGTTTTTTTTATCTGTAGTTGTTTAGTCCTTCTGGAGACATATAGAAATTGTCAGCCTTATTAAATTGTGATTCGGTACATTTTAAAGGGCTCTATTTAAGCTCATAGCATATTTTTTTTACAGAAGTTTTTAGTTAGTGAAGACCTTGCTTTTGGATAGAAGTTCTCTAACTAAAAACTTCTGTAAAAAAATATGCTGTGTGCTTAAATAGAGCCCTTTAAAATTTACAGAATCGCAATTTAATAAGGCTGTGTATGTCTAATTTTGCTCCTGTTCTCCTTGATGGCTGCGGGGTGGTACTGGAAGACTCTGTAGGATCCTGCTGGGGTAGGTTTTTACTGTAACAAGTCTTATCAAGCCCCATAAGAAGCAGAGCTTGAGTCTCTTGGTAGCCTGGAATTGCTGATTTCTGCTGCAAGGATACAGAAGTCAGATATCAGGGGGCTGACGCTGAGGTTTCAAAGAACACCACAGTCCTTGTGGGTAGTTAACCAGTAGTCTATAGCAGGTGACCCTGGTCTTGTATAGCCTTTACCAGCTTAAATCGTCACAATGTGCAAAAGTACTACTTTTTAGAAAGGATAAAGTAATAGAACAGTCTTCCAGTGGAAGTGGTGGAGTCAAAACAGTAAGGGAATTTAAGCATAAGGACATTTAATTAGGCCAAACGTTTGGATAGATAAAATGGGCGTACTAGATGGACATCTTTTTGCTTTGTATCTACCAAAGAATGAGGTATCATGCTCCCTTAGTTTCCAAAAATATAATATTAGAAGAACTTTTAAGACATTTTTATGAGTTTCAATCTACATTCATTTAAAAAATGGATCATCCAGGAGTAAACGTGAATCCCCTCACAAGACTCAACTTCAAACAATAAAATAATACACTTTCAATTGTGACCTTGGAGATATGATCTTGCTCTGCTTTCCTTCAGCACATGTATAGCCTTTTATTTTCTAATTCTACAAGTATATGAAAAAAATTTTAAAAAATAAAAGCAAATTTCAATACATTTTGAGTAGTGCATGAATATTTACTAAAAATGAATATTTACAAGAAATACACCCAGAGTGGATACTGTTGAATTAGATGTGATGGACAGGCTGCTCTGCTTTTTTCATGTAATATTCATCAGAAGTGATGCTTTCAGGGTCTAAGTGATGTCTA
The DNA here is from genome assembly GCA_027410445.1 of Discoglossus pictus. Taxonomy (NCBI): domain Eukaryota; kingdom Metazoa; phylum Chordata; class Amphibia; order Anura; family Alytidae; genus Discoglossus; species Discoglossus pictus. Next base: position 106,068,443 of record CM050173.1, on the reverse strand, counting down.
TTTTTTTCTCTCTTGCTAGCTTCAGAGATTTTAGGTCTGATGAATCACTCGGCATGAGACTGACAGCTGGGCCGTGTACATCATTCAGAAAAGCTGTGTTACCAAATGCTGTCTCTGCAGTGTGGGTGTCAGTCACATAATGGCTTCTAGATTGCTTTAAAAATGAAGGCAAGATGGAATAGAAGATATTTTGTGCACAAAGATGTGTCCTGAAAAATATATTACTTTGTGGGCAAATAAATATGTTTGTCATAGAAACATTCCCATGCATCTGAAAAAGGAAGCCCAATCAAAGTGTTGTGTCCTAGGATGCTTTTTTCCACCATTATATCCAGTCAGTATGACATTCTAGTTGCATACAAGAACTGGCAAGTTGAGGGTGGAGGCCTTGTTTGGTTCACAATATGTTTAATATGGATGCCTTGTTGGGCATCTTTTGGTTCACAATTTCTTTAATATAGATGCCTTGTTGGGCATCTTTTGGTTCGCAATATCTTTAATATGGATGCCTGTGATACCCAGGAGGGCCCACTGGACTTTTGGGGACTATGTACTGTTGTGGACCCTGAGGGGAAAATGGTACCTGAAGTCATGAACTATGTTATTTGTACCACCAGCATGTGTGATTGCTAATATCAAGATGGACATTGTGTACCTATAGCTACTGTCATGCTTTTGTTGTTAAAACATATGTGCTCTTACTGATGTATGATGGTAATATGGTTGATGTAATGAACACAGGAAAATGTGGCTCACAGGCTCTAATTTATGCAACTATGACCTTACTGTCTCTAGTGGGATTTATTACCAGTCAGACTGGTGTTGGGATCTGTTAGGTTAATTGTGGTTAATTGTGAAAGGACAGAGAAATCCCTTCCCCATTTGTATGTGGTTACACATGTCGCCATCTTGACTGTTTGTTGACCCTGTGCTTCATAAACTCCCCAGATATCATGACAAAGCAAGCCATTTACTACTTTAGATAAGCAAGCGATATTGTAACGAGAAGGTCGTAAAATTGAGGTCAGACCCTGGAACCTGGAGGCCAGGAGAAATCTGACCTCTCTCATTTAATGACAGCCGAAAATCCCAGATTAAATTATCTAACAAAGTTATTAACAATGGTACATGGCCTTGGTTTCCCAAGAGGGTGGGACCATACTGGGGGATGGGTGTTTTGGTGTTTGTTGAATATCTGTGTAAGAAACAATAAAAGTCATGTCCATACGCACACCCAAACTAAAAACATGGGTACCACAGTATGGGCCCAGTGGCACCCAGGCGACTTTAAACAGGCATAACAAGGAATAACACATAAATCACAACATCCCCAATGTTAACCCATCTCAGTGGCCCCTTTCCCCTGGCACAATAAGCCTATCTTATAAGGCTGAGGGCATGTTAGGTATTGCACAGCTGGTACCTTGGCATGCTTCAGCCATGACACTTTCCATTAGTAATTGTGACAGCACTGGAGGGGAGGTTTTAACTGAACCATTCCTCTGCATTCAAAGTGTTCTGCCATCTGGAAAATGTGAGATTCCACAGCAGCATCATTGCATCTGATAAACCATAGATTAGAGGCTGAATTATATTTTTTTACTTTCTTAAACAAAGATCCACTGTGGTCCATAAAATTAAATGTTTAAAAGTATATAGAAGCTTACTGGATACTAAATGCATCTGATAGAGGAGAATCAGTATTGCATGCAAACATTTATTGCAGGAAAAAATACCAAAATAAACACTAATAAACTTATCCTAAAGTTTGCACATTTTTTTTTCAGTTTTCTGGTACTTGATTTTGAGAAGGAATTCCTTTGAAAATTCAAGCTAAACTAGCAAAAATTCATAATTTGTTTTGGCCAATCAGAGACAGTTAAAACTTTGTTGCAATGTCTGGGGATCAGTTTGCAACAAAGCATCATGGTATGTGTAGTCTTTTTTCCCACCACAAGTAAGCATGAAGCAGCTCGAGGCATTGCTTCTAGGGATTTCTGGACTGTGCTGCTGTTGGCTTGAAGGTTAGTACAGAGTTAGAAAACATACTTAAATGCAGTGTTTCTATTGGTTAGTACCAGGTGCCTATGTAGGCATCTCTGGGGGTGTGGACATTTTAAAAAAAATAAATGTGTATGTGTATAGAATGACTGTGTATTCTGATATAAGCAGTGTGTGTTAGATTAGAAAAGGGGAATAACAGGGAAACGTCCTTATATCTTTAAGGTGAGGATATACATCAGGAGGCAGTGACAGAGCTAGTGAATGGAGGGCCCTGATGCAAAATTATTTACCCCAAAAGGTGCCTGTGCGGGGTAAATAAACTAGACAAACATATATGTAAGAGGTGAATTTGGCCGAGTTACTTTGCTATTAAATTAGAATGGGCTGCAAGATACGGGTTTAAGACGCAAATAATAGCTCGTTCATAGAACGTTGGATTTGAGGCCTTGTGGACGATCAATTAGTATAGACCGTAGTTACAGTATATGTATTAACACATTGATTGCCGTAATCGATATAACATGGAAATTAGACATGAAATAAGGTATTTATTTGGACCAATTTGCAAGCTTGAGAATGTTGTGCTATTAACATCACTTTCCCTTTTAATAAAAGTACAGTAGTGTGTTTTTCTTTGCATTTATGGGCTACATATTGGTCTTTACCCCCCTTGCGAGTCCTCTCCAGCACACGTTGGGCTTTGGGCTCCATTTGCTTGTTACGGGCTAGCTCATGGGTGACTTTGTTGCAATTTAATAGCATGATTGGAATTGTAGCTCTTACGGGCTTGACAGATCAAAGGATTTGCGGGCTGCGATTTCCACGTTCCTGTCCTGTAGGCATTTTTCGTCCGTCCTGTGGCTTACCCCGCAAGTCGACTGCAGTGACGTTTACTGGGCTAATTTAATAGCTGTAAGTCCTACTTTCAACATTACGGACTACGTTTGTAAGAGACAAGGTAAGTAAGTAACAGAGGGCCCCTACACTGGTGTGTACCAGCAGTAGCTTTGCCACTGTCAGGAGGTGTGACTGCCACTGGTAGCTCTCTGAAGGTTACTGGAAAGCTGATCCCTCGATGTTTGCATAACAGGCCCAGAGCCCACCATAGAGAAAACTTCCCTACAATGCTATGGTTGAGACCACCCTAACGTTTAAGTAATCTGTTTTCATTGGTATAAATGCTATTTTCAGAGCCGTATGTCTGCTTTAGATGTTTGCCATATTTTTCCTTGATCAGGAGCTTTCATTAAAAAATTGTTGCAAAGCCCAGATTTGAGCAATAATTAATACAGAAAGATCTAACGGATTATAATCCTGCAGTAGAGATCTATTCTTGCTGTGTTTATGATGCTGCTTAGCATAAATGCAAGCAGCTTCAAAACAACTAATTTATAAAGCACAAAATAAATATCAAATTAAATAAATTAAAGGTAGAGGCGGAGATGGGTTTATTGAAGCAACGAACATTAGCTTGAGGGAGCTCTGAGCAGCAGTGTCTGACAGATGTACCTGGAGTGCTGCAGTCTATTGAGTCACAGAAAGCCGTACACGACTGAACGACTAAACCACAACTAACTTTGTATGAACATGACACAATGACCTGTCACAAAGCACTGGAAATGGAATGTGAAATGTTTTCTTATTAAGTATATTTTTACATGACCCTAAAAATAACATTATTTTTATGTGCTCTTTATAGGTATTTTTTCTTAATGGCTGATGTTTTAGCATTTATTTATTTAAGGCTGATTTTCAGCTAAAATATCACATATTATAATTGTCTAACTGCGATTCGTCGTCACGCTTGAGACGAATCGCAGTTTGACAATGATAAACTGCGCATTGTGCAGCAGTAGCCGCGCTTGCGCAGAGCACGGCGCGAGCCGCGCGTGCGCAGAGCGCAGAGCACACGCGCCGCGCAAGCCGCGCAAGCCGTGCGTGCGCGCAGCGCGGCATAAGCTGCGCATGCGCGCAGCGCGGCCCGAGCCACGAGCAGATGGGAGAGTGGGGAAGAGGGGGGGGGGGGAGAGGCACAGAGGGAGAGTGGGGAAGAGGCACAGAGGGAGAGTGGGGAAGAGGCACAGAGGGAGAGTGGGGAAGAGGGGGGGGAGAGGCACAGAGGGAGAGTGGGGAAGAGGCACAGAGGGAGAGTGGGGAAGAGACACAGAGGGAGGGGGGAGAGACACAGAGGGATAGGTGGGAATGAGACACAGGGGAGGTAGAGGAGGGGGAAAAGACACACGGGAGGGAGAACAGGGGGAAGATACACATGGGAGGGAAATGGGGGGGGAAAGAGGGGAACAGACACAGGGGGAAGGGGGAAAGAGACACAGGCCAGGGGGGAACAGGCACAGAGGGAGAGGGGAGAAGAGGCACAGAGGGAGAGGGGGAAGAGACACAGGGGGGAGAGATACAGAGGGTGAGGGAGGAAGAGACACAGAGGGAAAGGGGGGAAGAGGTACAGAGAGAGGGGGGAAAGAGGCACAGAGGGGGGGAACAGAGGAAGGGGTGAAGAGACACAGTGGCGAGACACACAGAGAGAGGCGGGGGAAGAGGCACAGAGGGAGAGGGGTGGAAGACACAGAGTGGGGAGAGACACAGAGGGTGAGGGGGAAGAGACAGGGAGGAAGAGGCACAGAAAGAGGAGGGGGAAGAGACACAGGGGAGTGAGAGGAGGGGGAAGAGACACAGGGGAGAGAGTGCAGGGGGGAAGATACACAAGGGAGATAAATGGAGACACGAGGAAGGCCGGAACAGACACAGGGGGAGGGGGAAAGAGACACAGGCCAGGGGGGAACAGACACAGGGGAGGGTTGGGGGAGACACAGGGGGGGGAAGAGATGCATGGGAGGGAGAAGGGGGAAAGAGACACAGGGGAGGGGTTTAGAGACACGGGAGGGAGAGGGAGGTAAAAACACAGGGGGGCAGGAGATACAAGGGAGGTAGACGAGGCGGAAGGAGACACAAGGGAGGGAGAGGAGGGGGGAAATAAGACACAAGGGAGGAAGTAGACAGAGGGAGAGACTCGCAATGAGCTCCAAAGGGGCTCATTGCAAGGCCTGTGATGAGCGCCTTTGGCTGTGAGCTATATCATGTAGGGTGACCCAAGATGGGCAGGTCATAGCAAAGAGGTCAGACAAATCATGGTTCACTGGATAAGGAACTGGCAATCCACTCCAGTATATATGCCAAGAAAACTATATGGATAAGCACAACCAGAAACACAGATAAATATGCCTGGGTGCGGTGGTCCATATGGTCACTGAGAAACAGACACAACTGAAGGACTGAACAACAACAACAAAATGATTCTTTAGCTTATGTTTTTGGGTTATTCACATATTTAAATCATAAGACTTTTTAAATTACATCAGCACTCCCTGCATTTGATTTATAGCATAAAGGTTCACTAATATTTAAATGCACCCAGACTTTTCAAATAATGTGTAGCACAATTTATTTCAAATGGACGTCGTAAAATACTTACCTGTTATTCATTAAAAAGAACACAGTCTTTTTACCATTGTTAGAAGGGTCACATTAGTCATCAAAACTGTTTTATAACTGATTTTCTATTAAAGCTTTATTATAGGCTGCAGGCTCATCCTTGAATATCTCAATTATTTGAACTCTTGCATATGCACTCTGATTAATACTGTCGCCGCAACAAGTAATTTGCTGTCAGACAGATGGCTGTATTTTTAGTTGTCATTCTTTCATGAATGACAATATATTAAGAGATCTGCATTATGTTTGATTTTAAGAAACACAGACAGGTCACATTTTTCTATCCGGCATTTAAAGTACCATGGTGTAAATGCTATGAACATCAGGGCAGAATACAGGCTTGCAGGAGCCCTGTGTAAAGAATAAAATGCTGCATTGCATTTGATGATTTTTTCATTTTACTTAGTGAGGCCAGTTCTGGGGTGTTCTTTTGTTTTAGTTTATGCAAATGCCTTAAAGGGATATGGGAGGTTCACGGGTGTTGCTAGGTACATAATATCCCTGTGTACCTATTTACTTTTATATTTTTTATTTTATTAAGAAGTATTTATAAGCTCCATTTATTGCCTAAAATCAAATAAATAATCCCTGCATATATCTGCCCTCTGGGCATATAGAGACACAGACTCTGTAGGGCTGGATGTGCACTGTAGTCTCCTAGCCATGTCTCAGCAGAATGTTGCAGAGAGATGGTCACTGATTGATTAGTATAAGACACAGCAAGTAGAGCAGAGTCTGTGTCTTTATGAGTTGCAGAGGGCAGACCCATACAGGGACTATTTGTTTGACTTTAGACAATAAAAACAGAGCTTGTAAGCCCTTTTTAATAAAATAAAGTACTTAAATAAACACCAAATGAAATCCAGGGACCTTCCATATCCCTTTAAGGTGACCCTAAGGGTAAGACTCTTGCTCATCGTGCCTAAGGGACAAAGAAACTGCTAACATATGAAACATACATCGAGAGTCTGCTCTTTTTCGAGTGCAGAGAAGACCTCTGAGCTGTGCATGTGTCACTCTTGTTTTTCATTTTCAAATACTCTCTAAAAGCACCAACTAATTCCCTAACATCGGGGATTCAAAGAAGACAGTGAACACCTCCTGTGCACGGATCTTGCTCCTCACTGTAACACAAACAAGTAATCATTGGTGGAGTTACTGCTTGTGCAGCAGGAGCAAAGCCTCATGTAGGGTCCCTCTGGCACTGCCAATAAGGGAGGAATCTTATTTTATTAGATGATAGTGGCCGATCATTGGTTTATAGATAGGTGATCTGAACATCTACATACATTTTTGCTTTTTTTACCCCTATGAGATTGATGGGAAGTTGCAAACTGGCCACAAATACTTTTGCATCAGGCCCTCCATTCACTAGCTCTGCCACTGCAAGCAACCTTCTCTCCTTTTGTCTATAATATCTTTATCCAGTTTAGTTTGTAAGCGTTGCTGAGAAGGGCCCACTACACTTTTTTGGACCGTATGATACTTTTGTCATGTTTGTCTGATATACTCTCTGTATCTTCTTTAATATGGCCTATGGAAGGAGTTGGCCATTTAAAAAATCACATAATAATAATAATAGGTCAAATAAGATGTACCCTACTTAATTATCATTTACACTCTTTTGTTACATTCGTTCCATAGACCCATCACACACTTTATATACAGTACTTTATGGATAATATAAATATGATGTAAAAAGCCACCAGTCAATCAAAACACAACAAACAATACACGATACAGCAGGTTATATCATATTATCTAAATGCTATAACCTTTAATTTGTGGGACATATACATGTGTATTTCAGACCATCCAACACTCGGGAGGGGGATTTGGGCTGGATGTGAGGACGAGGACCTAAATGCCTACATTATGTCTTCATTGCAATGATAAATTTCACATTTTCCCCTTTGAGATTAGAATGTCTAAAAAACCCAAAGAAATACATTTACATTTTTTTTGTTCCAATCTTTTTACTGAAGACAAATCACAAGAATGACAACATAGCAAAATTAAGATTACAGAAACTCCACAGTAGGACTAAGTATACAAAGAGTTACACCCAGAGAAAACATCAGGCACATCACGTTGAAAGATTAAAGAAAGGCCACATTTAAAGAAATCTTGCAATCAGACTGTGGATTGTCCGTTGCCTTCTCACATTTTCAAAAATTGTTGTGAGAAGAGTTCCCTCCTCAAGTCTTAACTTACATTTTTTCTGAATCATAAAACCGGGCGCATATGAATAACAAAGAAACAGGGTAGTGAATTTAATAAGAAGAAAGAGTAAAACCAAAACATGTACAAAAAGAAGACACAAGCACAAACAACCCCCCCAAAAAATAGAACAGAGAAAAAGAAGGGCAGTATAAATGGCAAGTTTACCTGAACTCCTGGTTAACTTAGGTCCGAGGTCCCACCAGTCTCGCCCTCCCACCAGGAGGAAGATGGAATACAAAAATGAGTTTACCAAATTGAAATACTATGCTGGGAGTCAAGCCACGGTGTCCATATCATCAAGAACTGGGGGTACAAATTCTTAAAGATATGGGTCAATTTCTCATTGATCATAATAAAATTTACCTTGTGGATGATTTCTCTGAAGTTAAAGGGACATCTAAGTGAGCTGGATTAATACATTTCTGCATACTGTAGGCAAAAAGCTGCCTATGTGTGTGCAGGATTTAAAAAAAATGTTTTATTAATATCTAAAAATCCCTCTAATGATTATGTTGACACCCCCAGGGGGTATCTACACAACTTTCTGGTGCCCCCCGCCCCCCTCCAAATCAGCAAGCAGCACCCGGGGAGCAATATTAACCCACTTTTTACCTGCTGTTGCTTGCTCAGCCAATCTCCTTGCAGCTTCCTCCTTGCAGCTTCCTGTCCCGTCAGTGATACACTACATTCCCCAGGCTCCTTAGTCTACATATTCCATGCTGCTTTGCACAACATCCAATAGGAGAGCATTGTTTTTCCTGCTAGCATATGATTCATCCATGCTTCCTGGCTATGTTGTGTGGTGTTGCCATAGCAACTAACATAGTGCTATGTCTGAAATCTTTCTCTAACCAGATTGGCCAAAACAAATTGGAGGGGGTGTTAACCTTCATTTTAAACTGTCAGAAATTACAATAGATTTTGCTAACTTCAATGTAAGTGTTTAAATGTTTATTTTGGTATTTTTTCATGCAAACATTTTTTTTCATACAATTCTGGTTCTCCTCCATCAGATGCATTCATAATCCAGAAAACTTAGATATCCCTTTAAGTGAAAAGGATTTCCAGTTTTTAGCAATATGGTGTTTAACTGCTAGGGCAATAAATTGTAAGAGTTTATTTTGGGCTAAAGTTAATTTGTCTACATATATACCTAATAGACAATTCTCTATGAAGGGGCAAATTGGGATATGGATTATTTGGGATACTAGTCTCAGCGTTTTCTCCCAAATACCCTGAACTACTGGGCAGGACCACCAAGAATGCAAAAAGTCTCCTCTTAATTGACAGCCCCTAAAGCACCAATGTCACTAATCTGGGGGTTCATGATATGCATTCTCAAAGGTGAGGGATATGTCCAATGCAAAACTTTAACCAAGACCTCAAGTAGGTCATTTACATTTTTTTTTTTCAGGAAGGCAAATTTATTGCCCTTTGCAGGGTGCTTGTGATTTTTAGTACTTGTAGAACCTGCCAACTGATGGAAGCTCAACATAACTATTAGTTAGAATAGTTTGAAGATTAATCCCAGGAAAGCCTTCCATGGAGCCCAGCATTTATAATGCAATGTCAGTTTATGGATTGGGTAACTAGAGTATTCCATTTTTTAGTATGGCTCTAGATAAGTGGTTCCAAATGTATTTCTCATCACCCATATAAATTGACCAATGTCTTGGTGGACCTCCTGAAAGTGCGTAGGGTCTTTGCAGAGTGCCGATTGAATATTCTACCTGCTTCTGAACAATTGTAATGCATTATACTATTAAATGACGTTGCCTATGTACTTAGAAACCATATAAACTAATATCTAGGCCATTCTGAAATGATTTTCATCAATTAGTAGTAGTAATTTTCTTTCATAATTTGTTTGAAATATCACTTGTAATGAACCTTCTGATTGGAGCTTGCAAACCACAGGTGGTCTGGGGACCACAGATTTGGGAATCGCTGATCTAGGATAATGAGCACATGGACATTTGGTTTCAACAGTTTGGTATTGGATCAATAGGCAAGATAGTTAGAGTCTCTTTGTCCACATCAAGAACACAAACTTTTATATGTGTGGTGTGTATAAATTGTATGTGAGGGTACTAACATAGCTGAAATCTGCACCTACATATATTAATATTTAAAATCCCTGATTAGCTTGCTGGCTTCAACACTCTCTCTATTGCTCCATATGCTCAGAAAGACAGTGATTCACTATTTAGCAGTCTCAAGCCTGACAGCGACATGACAGCCTATTTGCATGCCGTACCTGCCTATCCTTCCAGACAGATAATGTGGCTCGTGATAATACCTTTAAGCTGGCTTCATAAAAAGGATTTTCAAGTGCTCCAATTGTACATTCATTTTCTAATGCATCCTTGTGCTCCTGCTGCTACAAACAGGTTGTAAACAAGTGTATGATCTATAAAAAAGAAACAATATTTATATCAATAGAGCAGAACAAAAACCTGTACATCTCAGACAGTTCCGTAACTAGATAGTGTCAATGACTTTAAATAGAAAATCCTCATAATCCAATTTTAGCTATTTTGTTTATTATGAAAATACAATGCTACATTGTTGATTACAATTATTCCAATTTAGCTACATGTTGCAATGCTAGAATTATCTGGATCCTCCTAGACTAATTCTATTCCCAGCCTAGGCTTTCCATTGAATTTGTTTGGACTATAGTATACCCATCTATGAAAGTCCTAACCTGACAACTCCAGTCCCCCAGATTCAGAGGACTTTATCCAGATGATCCCCCAGCACTCCTACAAGGAACTCAACATTGATGAGTCTCAAGTCTCTTAGCTAAAAACCCTATTTGATACCGTTTACAGTTTGAAGCTTAAAGGCACATGTAATTCATCAATATTCCTCTACATCATCAAACAGAGCACTGAAAACTAAGAGCATTTGTTTTACTAATGCACTTTTTTTCAAGAGCTTTTATATCACCAAGTTAATCTTCAAAAATAAAATGTATATCTCCTCTGATCTGCAATATGCGGATCAGTCGTTAATTGATCCAGAGGAAGCAAAAAGAAAAAATCCCAAGTGAAACATAGCAAATCATCTCAAAAGGGGAAACAAATTAATTCCTTCCTGACCCCATGTACTGGCGATCGGATTTCTCCCTGAATCAATACTCCCTCTCTAATTAACCAGAATAACCATGAATGCCCTTTTTAATTAAAAATATATCCAATGCCTTTTTAAAGTTATCTATCGAATCCGCTGTCTCCACCTCCTTTGGTAGAGAATTAACCACCCTTACTTTATTTTTACTTCAAACCTCAGAGGATGTCAATTGAAATCCTCTTGGCACAAAAAGCTCACTTGACAAATATTTATACTGACCCTGCATATATTTATATAAGGTAATCATATCCCCTCTTAGACGCCTTTTTTCTAGAGTAAATACATTTAATTTGGTTAGTCTTTTTTTTCATAACTTAGCCCCTCCATTCCCCTTATTAGTTTTGTAGCCCTTCTCTGTACCTTTTCCAGCTCTAAAATGGCCTTTCTATGAAGTGGTTCCCAAATTTGTACTCCATATTCCAAATGAGGGTGTACTAGAGATTTGTACAGTATAGTGGCAGAATTATATTTGCTTCCCTTGCTTCTATACCCTTCTTAATACATAGCAGCTTTCACTGCTCACTTACACACAGTCTTCTTCCAGCACGGAGAATGACTCCTATATTCCATTAATACATTGTGAGTTTTCGAGCCACTACTGAACTGCTTTACAAAGAATATCAATGGGATTGTCCTATCCTGTTTGGAACTGAGGATGTGGATCATTTATTACCAGGGATCTCCTTGGGAAGCCTATTACATACCTCATATATCTGAGGTTGTAACATGTGAGTTGACCAACTTTAGGGGTATTGATATGCATTTATATTGTCTCATATTGCACTATGAGGTGGTGCTCTCTCTTTTCCCCCTCCCTTCTTCCCTTCTTAAAAAAATATAAAATTCCTTCCTGACCCCAGTTAGTATTTCTTCATAACGTAGCCCCTCCATTCCTTTTATTAGCTTTGTTGCCTTCCCTGTACTTTTTCCAGCTCTAAAATGTCCTTTTTATGTAGTGGTGCCCAAAATTGTCCTCCATATTCCAAATGAGGGTGTACTAGGGATTTGTATAGTGGGAGAATGATATTTGCTTCCCTTGCTTCTATACCCTTCTTAATATTTAACTTGCCTTTGCAAGGTTGTCCACTAGTACTCCCAAATCCCTTTCAATATCTGATACCCCTAGATTTGCTCCAGTAAGAATATAAATTGCAGGCATATTTATCCTTCCCAGATGCATAACTTCACATTTATTTGTATTAAATCTCATCTGCCATTTAGATTTATGTAAATCCCTTTGGAGGGATAGTACATCATTATCTGATTTAATTACCTTGCACAACTTTGTGTCATCAGCAAAAATGGAGACACTACTTTCCAGTCCTACTTCTAAGTCATTAATAAATATGTTAAAAAGGAGAGAACCTAATACTGAACCTTAAGGAACCTCACTTACCACATTAGTCCAATCAGCTGTTTTTTAGCCAGCTCTCAATCCATGAGCAGATATTTACTGCAATTCCTGTATCCCTTAGTTTGCTCAATAGTCTCCCATGTGGCACTGTATCAAAAGCTGTGCAAAAACCAAAAAGACTACATCCACTGAGTTGCCTTTATCCAAGTTCCTACTAACCTCCTCATAGAAATGAAATAGATTTGTTTGACATGACATATCCCTCATAAATTTATGTTGACTCCTACTTATAATCCTGTTCAAATAGACATATTCTAGTATATTATTCCTTATTAACCCTTCTAAAAGCTTCCCCACTACGGAAGTGAGACTCACTGGTCTATAATTCCCCGGATTTGCTCCTGCTTCTTTCTTGAATATAGGTATCACCTCTGCTTTTCTCCAGTCATCTGGTAGAGACCCTGTGCTGAATGAATCTTGAAAAATTAAATATAATAATTTGGCTATTACAGAGCCCAGTTCCCTCAGTACCCTTGGATGTATTCCATCAGGACCCGGGGCTTTATTAACATTTATTTTTTCCATCCTCTTTTGCATTTCTTCCTGCGTTAACCAATTATTTGGTGAAGGTAGTGTGCCCCATTATGTTGCGAGACCCAACCGCTGGTACCTCCCTTATGTGTACACCGAAGAAAAAAACCTATTTAGCTCATCTGCCTTTTCCTGGTCACTAATTATCAGACAGTCTGTGTCACAATGTAATGTTCCTATAGCTTCATTCCTGGCCTATTTATATATATAAATAAATATATATATATTTATACATATATAAATAAATATATATATTTATACATATATATATATATATATATAAATAAATATAATTTAAATCTATATATCTATCTATATCTTCTAATCACATATTATAATTGTCAAACTGCGAGTTGTCGCCACGCTTTGCGAGCTTGCAAACCGAGCTCGTAGAACTGCATCCCTTGCTTGCAAAGCGAGGTGGAGGCTCCAACGTCAGCTGCAATGAGCAAAGGCTCAGTGCAGGCCGTAAATGCAGAACCTCGCGAAGGGAGGGGCCGCATTTGCGGAGGGGGAGAGAAACTGCAATGAGTCGAAGTCTCATTGCCGGACGCAAATGCGGTCCCTTTGCGAAGCGAGTGTCCACATTTGCAGAGGTGGGGGCTCTACGGCGCTTCACTCTACGGCGCCCCCCCCCGAATAGCAGGACATAAAAATAAAAAATACGACCCGGAAAATGAGGAATTGGGACTTAGAAAAAAAAAATACAAGGTCACAAAAATACGTTAAAAATAAGTTAACGGCTGAAACGCGTACATTGAAAAACAACAAGAACACAGCAAAATAACAAAAAAACATAAAAAAAAAACTCACACAGAGCACAGGGGTACAGCCAGGACGTCTGGGAGTGATGTTGCACGCACATTTAAGTTGAATTTAAGCATTTTTGGCCCTTGAAAATTGGCTAAGCGAGAAAAAAATGGCGCCCCAAAAAAATGAAAACGAGGCTACACGATTCTTAACCACGGAAAACAACGCCAAGCACATAAGACTTTTACCCAGGAACGTATGATGTACAAAATATACTATTAGGAATGACAGAAAATGATCTACACCCGCTTAACACATAGACAATCGCCGCCATCTTACAACACTAACTTGCAACTAATAACATGCATCTGTTCTGTGATTTCTCCTGAACAGTAAGTGTGTGTACTTGTGAAGTGATTAGTGGGCAGCTGAGAGGGGGTGTGGTTTTGCCAGTGTAATGGTATATCAGTGTGTGACTTTTTGTGGTCTGCTTGCATCTGTTCTGTGATTTTTCCTAAACAATAAGTGTGTTGTGTACTTGTGCAGTGAGTAGTGGGCAGGTGAGTAATAAGAACCTAATAAAAACAGGGGAAGGTACGAACACTTCTAGCATAAGGGCAGTTCTAGTATAAGTATAGGAGTTTAAATATAAGGAAGGAGTGCAAAGGGGAAGAACATTGTAGTGCTTTATACATTTTTTTTTACCCACTGTAATTATGAGTCAGCCCAGTGGCAACCTTAATCAGTGTACATCCTGTCATAAGTATGCACTACTGGAACAGATGATCCAAGGTCCATACCTCTGTGACAGGTGTGAGCATGTTGCCTCTCTGGAAGCTGATTGGAGAACGGAATAGGAGAATCGCAGCACTTAGTGATATTGCTTCACTGGAAAGGGGGTTGGTGCTCACGGAGCACAGTTTAGCTGGGCCTAGCATAGAGGGAGGAGCTGGGGCTTGTGAGGATGTCCAGGGAGGTAGTTGGTTTACAGTTACAAGGGGAAGCAGGGGGATCAGGAGGAGGGGGCAGGCCAGTTCTGAGGTGGCAAGCACCAACAGATTTGCCAAATTGAGTGAAACTGTTGGGGATGTCCATTCAGGAATGGCAATGCCAGATAGAGCTGTTCCCTCTACTGGAGGAATGGGAGGGCAGATTATGGAGAGCAACAGGCAGGTTCTGGTGGTTGGGGACTCTATTATTAGGAAGGTAGACAGGGTGATTTGCCACCAGATCCCAGCAATCTAACAGTTTGCTGTCTCCCGGGTGCTGGGGTTCGGCATGTTGTGGATCGGGTAGACAAATTATTGGGAGGGGCTGGAAATGAACCGGCGGTCTTGGTACATATTGGTACCAATGATAAAGTTAGTGGTATATGGAGTGTCCTAAAGAATGATGTTATAGAACTAGGTACTAAGCTTAAGGGAAGGACCTCCAAGGTAGTATTTTCTGAGATACTACCAGTGCCACGTGCTAGCCCAGGGAGGAAAAGGAGCTTAGGGAGGTTAATGTGTGGCTAAAAATGTGGTGCATTAAGGAGGGGTTTGGGTTTTTAGAACACTGGGGTGACTTCTCACTTGGGTACAATCTCTATAGCAGGGATGGATTGTACCTTAATGATGAGGGAGCTTTTGTGCTTGGGGATAGGATGGTAGAATGCCTGGGGGAGTTTTTAAACTAGTAGGTGGGGGGAGGGATGAGATAGAAGTAATGGGGTAGTAAGTGTAGAGGGGGTAAGGAACTTATTAACTAGTCATGGGGGAGGAGATGGGGGAGGGTGAGTACAGTCAATAGGGAGATATTGCTAAATAACTCAAGTACAGTGGCAGGCACTTCAGAACTACAGACTCATAACATAAGGTGTATGCTTGCTAATGCCAGAAGCTTGCCAGGAAAAATGGGAGAGTTAGAATTATTGGCACTGAATGAGAAATGGGCTTTAATAGGCATTACTGAAACGTGGTGGGATGAATCTCATGACTGTACTGTTAATGGATGGTTAACCTATTGGATGGTTATAACCTATTTAGGAAAGATAGAGGCAATGGTAAAAGAGTAGGAGGGATTTGTCTGTATGTTAAGCCTGAATTTAAGCCTATAGTCAGAGAAGATATTTATGCTGGAACTAGCAGTAATGTTGAATGTTTGTGGATAGAGTTAAATAGCGGTGAAGCAAATTCTAAAAGAATATTAGTAGGAGTATGCTATAAACCCCCAAATATAATTGAAAGGAGTAAATCACAACCCATGTGGCTTACCAATGAATTAAAGATGACGATGAAAAGTAAAAACAAGCGTTTAAATTATACAAACAAGAGGGGAAAGGGACTGTTTTACGCAAGTACATAGAAATCAACAAGGCTTGAAAAAGGGCTATTAGACTGGCTAAAATTGAAAATGAAAAGTTAGTTGCAAAGGAGAGTAAGACTAACTCTAAAATATTTTTTAAATATATTAATGGGAAGATGGCGAGGAAGGAAGCTATAGGAACATTACAATGTGACACAGGCCGTTAGATAATTAGTGACCAGGAGAAGGCAGATGAGCTAAATAGGTTGTTTTCTTTGGTTTATACAAGGGAGGTACCAGTGGTTGGGTCACTGCAACATAATGGGGCTACACTACCTTCACCAAATAACTGGTGATCGCAGGAAGAAATCCAAAAGAGGTTGGAAAAAATAAATGTTAATAAAGCCCTGGTCTTGATGGAATACATCCAAGGGTACTGAGGGAACTGGGTTCTGTAATAGCCAAACCAATATATATCTACACAGGGTCTCTACCAGATGACTGGAGAAAGGCAGAGGTGATACCTATATTTAAGAATGGAGCAAGAGCAAATCTGGGGAAGTATAGACCAGTGAGTCTCACTTCTGTAGTGGGAAAGCTTTTAGAAGGGTTAATAAGGGATAATATACAAGAATATGTCTATTCAAACAGGATTTTTAAGTAGGAGCCAACATGGATTTATGAAGGATAGGTCATGTCAAACAAACCTAACTAGTTTTTATGAGGAGGTTAGTAGGAACTTGGATCAAGGCAACTCAGTGGATGTAGTCAATTTGGATTTTGCAAAGGCTTTTAATAAAGTGCCACATCGGAGACTATTGAGCAAACTAAGGGATACAGGAATTGCCATAAATATTTGCTTATGGATTGAGAGCTGGCTAAAAGACAGGAAGCAAAGGATTGTTGTAAATGAAACATACTCCGATAGGACTAATGTGGTAAGTGGGTTTCCTCAGTGATCAGTATTAGGTCCTCTCTTTTTTAACATATTTATTAATGACTTGGAAGTGGGATTGGAGTGTGGAGTCTCCATTGTTGCTGATGGTCAAGTTGACAAAGGTAATTAAATCAGAAAATTATGTACTTTCCCTCCAAAGGGATTTGTATAAATAGAGGAATGGGCATCTAAGTGGCAGATGAGATTTAATACGAAAAAATGTAAAGTTATGCATCTGGGAATGAAAAATAGCGATGCAATTTATAATCTTAATAGAGCAAATCTAGGGGTATCAGATATTGAAAGTGATTTGCGAGTACTTGTGGACAACCGCCTAGGTAACAGTGCTCAATGCCAAGCAGCATCTGCAAAGGCAAGTAAAATATTAGCATGTATTGCTGACACTTACACCTCAGGTCAGCAACAGTCCAAATGTACATTGTATGCTGCAGGAAAATCAAAACAGATTGTTAGCTCTTCAGGATATTGATTGCTGGATATATTAATTACAAATAGGTAAAGAATATTAATGTATCAGTTCATTAATTAATTAATTATCATTAAAAAAAAAAAAAATATATATATATATATATATATATATATATATATATATAAAACAAAAAAAATAAGCTAGAGAGGATCGCAATGATTGCAGAAGCCGCTCAGCGCGGGGCTCACAATGAGCGCTGAGGAGCAAAAGTAAACAAGGGGAGAGGCTCACGATGAGCGACAAAGGCGCTCAGCGTGGGGCTTCCAATGAGCACCGAAGGTGCTCAGACGACTAAAGTACACGAGGGAAGAGGTTCGCAATGAGCGCAGATGGTACTCAGAGGACCAAAAGCTTTACTTTCTGTGGCAAACAGCATTACCTGTCTTACAATTTTATTGGCGTCATTTTTGACGGACAAGTCTTTTGAAATTATATAATTCTATTGGAGCGGTAGGAGAGAGATTAAAACTCTTCCTCCCTCTCCACCTCCCTATCCCCATCCCCCTCACCTCTCTATCCCTCTCACTTCCCTCTCCCCCTCCGTATCCTCCTCACCTGCCTATCCCTATCTCTTTCTCTTCCCCATCCCCCTCACCTCTTGGCATTTGGCTGTCAGCAGGAATTGCCATAAATATTTGCAATGTCAATCTGGCAGTTAAAGGCACAGGAGGTGCCTACAATTGGGGAGCCTCAATTCTGGGGGGGATTTGACCCCCCCCCCCCCTCCCCCCACACACACACCGTTTCCAATGACCGTGCTTGCAACCAAAACATGTAAATGAATGTCTTTGGGTTCTCTAGACATTCATTTGGTTCCCACATTTTCAAAATGGTCACACAATGCATTTATGATGGATGCATAGCATGGGCGTAGGAACTCCAATCTGGGGTAAGGGGGGTAAAGTTTAAGAAGACAAAAAAAATCACTGTTTCTGTGTTTAAGGGAGACATGGAAAAGATAGAGAGGACAGGAGAGTCTAGACGGAGAGAGCCTCACTATCATATCACTGCATTACACAGGCTTCCTTCTACCTCACCATCATATCACAGCATAACACTGGCTTCACCCACCTTACTATCATATAACTGCATAACACAGGCTTCCTTCCACCTCACTATCATATCACTGCATAACACAGACTTCTTCCCTCCTCACTATCATATCACTGCATCACACAGGTTTCCCCCACCTCACTAACATATCACTGCATCACACAGCTTAATATAATAACAGAAAAGTACAGTGGGGATGTGTTTTCCGTGAGGGGGGAGCTGTGTAGAAATTGTATATGTATATATGTGTAATGAGAGTATTGCAGTAAATAGTGATACCTTTTTTTATTGGCCAGACTTATTCATAATATAGCAACAAGCTTTTCGAGAGAAAATCCTCTCTTTATCAAGTCAAAAAGCAATATATATATTTTTGTTGCACCATGGCCCTTTAATTTCCAGCTGCACCACTGACTGTAAGATTTATTGTGAAAGAGACAGAGTAATGAATTATGTGAGAATAAAGGAATATTTAGGGAGAGGAAGATTTTGGGGAGAAAAATGGGTGCTACAGAAAAGAGGCATAGGATAGGAAGATGGCCCTGTGTAAAATGCATTAAGTTAAAATGTTTTTTGCTGATGCGGTGACAGATCCATTTTATATGTTATTCTTTGAACCCTGTTTTACAAGATGGAGAGATCTCTCCACGCTTTAGACCATATGCTTCAATTATTATTTTTGGCAATTTTTAAAAAGAACACTATCTTTATTAATTTATGTTTTGCATTGTTTTCACATTGTGCTTTAAAGTTTATTTTATTTCAACATGCCTTATATGTAAAGTGTGTAAGTAAGTGTAATTCTATTATAATAATATTGATTCTGCTAGGGGTAAAACATATCTATTTTTCTGTACATAATGCTGAAAAGTATAATCTGTGTTCACTGAGCAGTAATTATGAGTCATACCCAATTATTTATGGTGCAGATATGCCCTGAATTTCTGTTGAAACTTAATTTCACAGTAATTTGACATGAGACCAACTGTATCTGAGAAACATTTTCAGCATCAAATTAAAGTTTAATTTCAGTTGTCAACTTGGAAAATATCAACAGGAAAAATATGTCCAAATTAACTTTCTCTTTTATTAATGTCATTTGTAAAGAGAAATGGGTAGAAATCAAACAGAATGTATTGTCTTAATTGGTATTGCACACTAAAAATATTCCAGTGCAATACATGTGTTTCCTTGACATACTAAGTGGTGGAAAGTGTTCAGTATTTGCTTTGTATATGTGATTGGCTAGATTAACGATTTACAAATTTATATCAGTATTATCAGTAAACTGTGGCAAGTAAGTTCAATAATAGTAGTAGTGTAGGCAATATTGGGGCATATACAGTACATAATTTGTGACAGGTAATATGCCATTATAGGAGCATGGAGTTGGAAGATTCTGATAGATGGGGTGGCAGAAAGGGGCTCAGCTAGAGGACCCCTCCCAACTTTAAATGTATCACTGTGCCTCGAGGGTCAGGTAACATTTACATGGAAATAGGACCCCCTCATATGAAAGTGATAATTGCTCATTATAAAAGCATGGGGTCACATGTGTCTTAATGGTGATGGCACATTTAGGAAGCCCCTGTGGTTTTTGGGAATTATTACACATGAGATAATTGGTTCATCCAGCACCACATAATGTGTGGATGTATTGTCATATCTCGTCATCTTAGGAACGTAACAAAATTAGTAGTGGGTTTCTTTGGACCCATTTTTAAGAGGTGTAGCTATAGGTACCCCTTCCCTTCTCCCCAACCCAGATGTGATGGTGTTTGGAGGGGAAATCATATTAATACTTATAAGTACCTAACTAACCTAGTTCATCCTAGTCATTTCTAGCCGTAGAGTGGGCCCAAGATTTCAAATACATAACCAAAACCTAATCTTATATGCACTGAAATATTTATATAGTGACTTTGGAGGGTCAACTTCCCCAAATACATAACAAAGATATTTTTTTCTAGAGTATGGGTTACTATTCTAATAGGGGTGCCTACCTACTGGTGTGGGGGAACCTAGTTAGGTATCCTTCAGCCCCCTACATAAATGAGCAATACAGCAGTACGATATGTATGTGTCCATGCAAATGATAACTGAAAATGCCAATAGCTCATTTAATACTTGATCCATTTTAAAGGATCGCTGTAGTGCATTTACTAGTAAACTCATATGTTTCTTTACTGGGCAAAAGCAGTTTAAAGAAAATAAATGTTTTTTTTTTTTCTTACCTTTAAACTGTGTGTTTTCTCCTCAAGCAGAGCTGTATATCTCCTCCTATTTGTGCCTATCAGGGGGTGTGGCCTGTCTTCCTGTGTGATGGACTAAAAATAAAGTCTGACCAATGTAAGTTCCACTTTAGACTGAGTATGCTCATTACATCAATGTGTATCCAAAGGAAGCTATTTTGTATGTAGTTATACATACTAATCTGTCTTGAAAAAGAAAAAGATTAGTAAAATGTGTAGATTCCTAGTGCACTCTGAGCAAGCAAGTTGCCTTAGCTCCAAGTTTGTAGCTACATCTTCTGAAACGTTTGGTTGGAAAAGTTTAAAATTGGAGTGAAAGTCACCAATCACAACATGATAGAACATGGTAATTAAAGACGAAACCTATAGAAAGGCTGGGTTTGATTGTAATGGGTTGTACAGTGCCTTGAAAAAGTATTCACCCCCATTGGCATTTTTCGTGTTTTGTTGCCTCACAACCTGGAATTAACATGGATTGTTTGAGGATTTGCATCATTTAATTTACAGAACATACCCACAACTTTGAAGATGTTTTTTTTTCTTGTGAAGCAAACAACAAATAGGACAAAATAACAGAAAAAGTCAATGTGCATAACTATTCACCCCCCTAAAGTCAATAATTTGTAGAGCCACCTTTTGCGGCAATCACAGCTCCAAGTCGCTTTGGATAAGTCTCTATGAGCTTGCCACATCTTACCATTGGGATTTTTGCTTATTCCTCCTTGCAAAACCGCTCCAGCTCCTTTCGAGTTGGATGGTTTGCGCTTGTGAACAGCAATCTCTAAGTCTGACCACAGATTTTCTATTGGATTGAGGTCTGGGCTGTGACTAGGTCATTCCAACACATTTACATGTTTCCCCTTAAACCACTCAAGTGTTGCTTTAGCAGTGTGTTTGGGGTCATTGTCCTGCTGGAAGGTGAACCTCCGTCCTAGCCTCAAATCACGCACAGAGTGGTACAGGTTTTGCTCAAGAATATCCCTGTATTTAGCACCATCCATCTTTCCCTCAACTCTGACCAGTTTCCCAGTCCCGGCTGCAGAAAAACATCCCCACAGCATGATGCTGCCACCACCATGTTTCACTGTGGGGATGGCGTTCTTTGGGTGATGTGATGTGCTGGGTTTGTGCCAGACATAGCGTTTTCTTTGATGGCCGAAAAGTTCAATTTTAGTCTCATCAGACCAGAGCACCTTCCTCCATACATTTTGGGAGTCTCACACATGCCTTTTCACAAACTCAAAATGTGCCATTTTTTTTTTTGGTGAAAGTAATGTCTTTCTTCTGGCCACTCTGCCATAAAGCCCAACTCTATATACTCCAGTCTCTGCTGTGGAACTCTGCAGCTCCTCTGGGGTTACCTTAGGTCTCTGTGCTGCCTCTCTGATTAATGCCCTCCTTGCCCGGTCCGTGAGTTTTGGTGGGCGGCCGTCTCTTGGCAGGTTTGCTGTTGTGCCATGTTCTTTCCATTTGGTTATGATAGATTTGAAGGTGCTCCTGGGGATCATCAAAGATTTGGATATTTTTTTATAACCTAACCCTGACTTGTACTTCTCAACAACATTAAGGCTGTAATGTAACAAAATAGGTAAAAAGTCAAGAGGGATGAATACTTTTGCAAGGCACTGAAAGTATGAAGGAATAAAGCTTGGCATTTTTATGACATATATATTCATAGTCGAGCCAAATCACATTGACCTTTTCATATACACCTGAATGTTTTTTTTTTCAGTATTGCTGTTTTAGCCAATATTGGAGATGTTATCACTTAAAGGGACACTGATGTCACCATATGTGCTCTGCACCATCAGATAGATGTTGGACAATCATGTGGAAAAGTTGTTTACATTCTTAAAGGACCACTGTACTGCATTTACAAGCAAAGTTCATATGTTTGTCTCTGGGCATAGACTATTAAAAACAGTGTGCAATTTAAAATAAATAAAAGTTAACATTCTCTCTGTGTAGCTCCTCCTACCTGTCTCTGCCTGTGTACCGGACTATCATGGAGCTTGGAAGCAGCCTGAACTGATGATACTGGCTCTGCACCATGACATAATTAGATCTGCCACCATTGTTACACAGAGGTAAGATCTGTATTGTAACATAGTGGCAGCTGCCCCACAGGACCCGCACAATGACAGTAAATAAGCCATCATAGCCCCACCCCCCTTTACTGAGCATACTCAGTCTGAAACAGAACCTATACTGGGCAGACTTTAGTCTGGCACATAGGAAGATCTGGCAAAAGTAGGGGGAGATATACAGCATTGCTTGAGTAGAAGACAGTTTAAAAGCTAAGAAAACATTTACTTTTGTTTATTTTTTGTTTTAAAAACCTATACCCAGGAAATAAACATATTAGCTTTACTTGTAAATGCACTATAGTGTCCTTCAAAATCAAGAATTGACTGAGATATTGACATTTTTAGTTATCATTTGCATAGCTCTTGAAGCCCTCCCAGAAGAATCTTCATAGATAATAATGTACATGAGACATTTATTTTAATAGGGTTAATCATTTTTCACATAGTTAATCAAAGTCCTAATACATGTGTGAAAATGAACAACCATATGTTATGTACAACCATACAAGTATTTTATTACAATGGCACTGAAAACTTCAAAGAAATATTACATCTCACTGTTGACAACGCCATCATCACTCCCACCTCCCAACCCCTTGTCTCAGGGTTTTACTGGACCCAGCCCTCTCTTTCATCCCCCACATACAGTCACTAACAAAATCCTGCCTGCTACATCTCAAAAACATCTCTAAAATACGTCATAAACCCACACAAGACACAACTAAGATTAAAATACATTCTCTCATTATATCTTGTCTTGACTACTGCAACTCCCTCCTTGTTGGCCTACCCATCACCCACTTGTCACCACTCCAATCCATAATGAAAGCCTTCGCTAGACTCATCTACCGTATTCAACGTTCAGTGTCTGCGGCACCTCTCTGTCAGTCACTCCACTGGCGTCCTGTTCCCTGCAGAATAAAATGTAAAACCATGACCCTAACGTACACAGCCCTCAACAATAGGGCACCCCCTTCTATCTCTGCTCTTATCTCCAAATGACCTTCCTCTTACCCCCTCTCGTATTACCTCATCTCATTCCCGCCTTTAGGACTTTTCTCTCTGGAACTTCTGTCCTCAATCCACCAGACTATCTTTCTGCCTCAAAACCTTCAAATCCTCACTAAAAAAGCATCTGTTTAAAGAAGCCTACCACCTTCCACCTTAACTTACACAATTTATCTTTCACTTCCCTGTTCCTCACCCAAACCCTTTAGATTAAAAGTTTGAGAGTTTTAATCTTGCAAGATGCTTTGGAGAAACCACTCTGGGTACCAGATTCTAAGCGCAAAGACACGGCCCTCCATCCCATGTATAGCGCTATGGAATAAATAAATGATAATAATAATATGGGTGGCATTTACGTAACAGCTTGTTTAAACATATGGAAGCTTTAGAAGTGATATAAAGGGGGACCATAACCTAGGTCCACTTATTGATTACCCCTGACTTACAGCATTACTAATTTATGTGTCTCAGATTGTGCCATATTGTTTGCACTGAACCTTTTCTGTCTGGTTTATGGAAATACTTTTATAGTAATATGTATTTGGAATGCCCCAGTGTAAGCATGAAGCTGTGTAGGCCCATGTGGAGTTTAGTGTATTTAAGGCAGTGGTTTCCAAACCTTTTTTGTTTTGTTTTTACATACCGCTCAGAAGCTGCTGAGGGTCTAGGGGGACCACCTTAATATTTCTGATGATGTTCGCGGACCACCTAATGATTTTTCTGCTTGTTGTGTTAAAAAGCTCTGTGCCGTGTAGCAATGCATCTGTAGACTTCTAAACAATATAATATAGTATATAGATATGTATGCACTATTGATAAGGCATAGAATAAGTTATGTTTGCAAGAAACGTTAAGACCTTCCTAGTACAAGTTATGGGACTGCAGCTGCAGGATGTGCAGCGGTGTGGAATGTACTAAAACATCAGTCCACCATATGATACCATGACTACACTGATAAGGCTTTGAAGCACATAGTGGCGGACAGTTAGTTTTGGCAAATAAGCTTTTAAGATGATAATGTGTAACCAATCATATAAAGGTATAATATTAACTTTAGAAAAGGCAAATGTAAATGCTAACACCAAAATGGACAAATATATGCCTTATTGAAGATGTATACTGACCAATCAATATATAACAAGGTATCTGCTACAAACAGTTCCTATATGTTTTCTTTGTGCCATTCAGTTGTGTCTGACTATCTGTGACCTCATGGACTGCAACACTCCATGCTGATCCACTTGGTATTCATGGCAGAGATACTAGAGTGGGTTTCCAATTCCTTCTCCAGTGGGCCACAGCATACAGCTCCTGGTATTCCTAGGTGGTCTCCCATACTAGTTCTGACCAGGCCCAACCCTGCTTGGCTTCAGAGTGGTGCAACCTCTTGGTTCCCTGACAGGAATCAAACCCAGGTTGCAGCAGTGAAAGCTCTGAATCCTAACCACTGGACCACCAGGGAACCCTAACTATAAAACCTCTCTCTGATGAACAATAATTGCTTAGACTTTTGATTTATTCCTCTGTGCCTTCAAGCTGCACAATTTGAATAAACTTTTTCTTTCCACTCCTGGCTGTGACTTATTGACACTGGTCACCCCAGTCAAGAGGACTTTGGTCCGTAACACTATGACCATTTGCATTGTTCTAAATATTCAGTGTATCTTTTATAGACTTTATTAAAATTGTTATTGGAGGGAAGCATTTACACTGTTTATCACATAATATTTTAAATGCGAAATAGAAAATATGTTGTTTTGCATCCCCTTATTACTGTCCTGGCTTTATTTCTGCTTTCCTATTTAGTTTGATAAATGTAAACCGTATAAGACTCATTTTACTCATACTGATGAATATCTATTTCCTGCATTGTAACAGTTTGTAATTGCTGGAAACGGTAAATCTTTGCCCACCCAATGGAGCTACACAAATAAACATTCATTTATATGTTCCCTGCTGATACACAATCAACATCATTTTTAGTGATTTCTAGCCCTGACACTACAGATGGAAAAAGGAGAAGATTCTTGTAAATCCTTAAAATGCATAGAAAAAAATAACATGAATTCACATGTAGGATTTCTTACCATCCAACTTAAATTGCTAATTCAAGCAGACTGTAATCCTGAATTACAAATCAAAGCAGTTAATTAATATGCGTGAGTCTCCCATTTGTATATAAATGCAGCAACAACAACATAGAATTTCCACGATTTAATTCACTTTAGAAAAAAATGGATAAAACAACATATAAAATAACAGATCTCTTCTGTTGGCTGACCGCAAGCAGAGGAAGCCATCAGCCACTAGGTGACGTGGCCAAGATGTCAATGAATTTCTTGTCAGTACCCAAACCCCTAACACTAACACCTAACCCTAACCTCTACCCCTAACACCTAACTTCTACCCCTAATGCTAACACCTAACCCTAAACCATTAGAAATTAACTGAAAAAGCAGGCACGCCACCTAGTGGCTGATGGCTGCCACTGCTTGCGGCTAGCCAACAGAAAGGTCTACTTGACAACGTGATTTTGGGGAGACAGCACCCCTACAGTTGATGATCTATATAAAAGTTATGAAACTTGTCTAGTTTGTCACTTACTCCTCCATGTTGAGCTCAGCAAGTTGATTGGGCAAAAAGTTCACAAGCCAGCTCTAGACAGAATAGATTTCTAATTTTCTTCTTTAAACAATATTTAAACAGGTTTCCTATGTAAAAAAAAAAATGTATTAAAAGACTTGAAAAATAAATAATAGTCAAGGACAGAAGAGAAGGTCCTAGGTATTAAGATTAATACCTAGGACCTGGAGTTAGAGTCCCTTTAATATGGCACATAATGTGGATAATGAATATAGAATTGATTTGATTAGGAAACCATGTAAATATGGCATGAGTGCAATATAACCAACTATAGACACAATAAATTACCATAACATTGACAACAAAAAATAGCAATTTATGTTATCTGCTAATGCTCCAAAACACAGAGAAATGCAAGCTTATTACCTAGGACCTTCTCTTCTGTCCTTGACTATTATTTATTTTTCTGTAACTTATTTAGATCTTTTGTATGTTATTTTTCACTTACATTTTACATGGATGTTCTTTGTGAAACACTCAAAAGTCATCAGAAATATCGCTGCATTGCATAAACTTTGATTTCAGCTGGAGCTCCTCCTATCTATTTCAAACTGTGACCCAGAATAAAGCTAATTTCTCTAGACCCTGCCACCGAATAGGAGGCAGCTACATTTAATTGCATTCCACACTCTGCTACAGTTTGCAAAAACAGATGGGTGGAGCTTCAGTCTGAAGAGGATGGGAAAATCAGAAATGTTCAGTGTAAGTTTTCTCAGAAAAGCAAAACTAATATAAATCAAAGTAAAAAATGTTTACACTGTACACTTATAAAAGTTGGAATATTATATGGGCTCTTTAAGAATGTTATTTTTTTTTCTTCTGTCCAAACGAAAACATTCAAGTTTTTCATTATTAAATTAGAGAGCTCTTTGCCTCACAAATCTGCATATTTTAGATTTAAATGGATGTGAAAATATTGTTTAACTAGGAAATTGCCCGTCAAAAATGACGGGATTAAAATGGTAAGGCTGGTAATGCTGTTTGCACACAATGTGAGGCTTTTGGTCCTCTGAGCACCTTCGGCGCTCATTGCAAGCCCCGTGCTGAGCGCCTTCGGTGCTCATTGTTTGGCTCACATTGACCGCCTTCAGCGCTCATTGCGAGCCTCTCATCCTGTGTACTTCAAGTTTCCTGCTTTGCACTGATCACCTTTGGCGCTCATCATGAGCCCCACGCTGAGTGCCTTTGGTGCTCATCGTGGGGCTCGCAATGAGAACCTTTGGCGCTCTTTGCAAGCCTCTCCCGCTCGTGGTACTCATCGTTAGCCCGCGTGGCTCACAATGAGCATCTCCGGCGCTCATTGCTGTGCCTTTCCTCTCGCCTGCGCTCAATGTAAGCCTCTCCCGCTTGCGGTGCTTATCGTGAGCCCTGCGATGTGCGACTTCGGCACTCATCGCGTGGCTCGCAATGAGCGCCGCTTATTACAAGGCTTTTCTCTCGCCTACTGTACGGGCCTCTCTCCCTGTGTACTTCAACAACAACCATTGCAGGGTTCGTTAACCTGCAAGTTTAGTGCTTGGGAACGCCATGTGTCTCTTTCCAGCATCTCCCCCAGTCTCTTCCATGTGTCTTTCTCCTCTGTGTGTCTGCTGAATGTTTGCGTGGCGCACGGTGACTGCCATTGGTTTTATTTTCAAAGTCCTGCGTGCCTGGCGTTGTTGTTGTGTTAGTGTGTTCGGTGTGGTGTATTTTCAAAGTCCCACGTGCCTGGCGTTGTCCATGTAAGTGTTACTGTCTTCAGCGTTGTGTATTTTGCTGAGCCTCATTTTCATGCTGTTTCTGAAATTTAGCGTTTTCTTTTTGTACGTTTTTTTTTTTTTTTGGTGGATTTCTAGATTTACGCACTTGCGCTGCTTCGCCTTGTTTTGTGAGGCTCGCATGTGCGACAGCGCCGCTCCCTTCAATGAGAACCTTTGGTGCTCATTGCAGCCTAAAGTGCTGCGCTGCTGATTCGCCGCACTTTGCGAGGCTCGCATGTGTGACAGAGTTGCTGACTCGCCTCGCTTTGCAAGGCTCACGGTTGCGCCCCACAACTGTGTGACCAACATCGCAAATGTTATATACACTGACAACTATATATGTGATATACTGCATCTGAAAGAATGTATTGGTTAATGTATGTCAGGGTTTATTTGTAACACCTCAATTTAAGTCCAAATTCCAGAGTTTAGACACTCGAAAATCACCTAAGCGAGAGAAGAAATGGGCAACGAAAAAAAACGAAAACGAGGCTACAGGACCCTAAACACGCAAAACACCACCCAACACCTACGGATTTTCAAAAAAGCCGTACGAGGTACAAGGTACACTCTTATCAAGGACACTACATCATCCACACCCGTGTACCACATACACATTATCCCCCATTTTTACAACACTAACTTACACAATGCGGAAGTACACAGCTACACTAACGGCTTCCCCTTACGCACGCAGCCTATTTACACTACACACTGCACACATTGCTGACACTTACACATCAGCTCCACAACAGTGCAAACCTACATTGTATGCTGCAGCAACATCAAAACAGGTTGTCAGCTCTTCAGCACAATGCTTCCTGCATGTATTACTTCCAAACAGGTAAAGTATATTAATTTATAAATGTATTAATTATTTTATTAGCATACAAAAACAAATATCCAGAAAAAAAAAAAACCTCTCACAATAAACACAAAACCCATTCACCGCGCAACTCACGAGCGCAAAAGCACACAAAGCCTTGCAATAAGCGGAAAAAGCAGATCACCGCCGACAAAACAATAACAGCAAAAGCGCCTATCAGAAAAGAAAAATACAACAACCAACAGCCTCGCAATGAGCGTCAAAGGCGCTCAGTGCTAGGCTTGCAATGAGCGCTGAAGGATCTCGGACCACCAACAAAATTAATGTCTCCACCAAACAGCATTGCCTGCCTTACAATTTTATTGCCGTCATTTTTTGACGGGCAAGTCACTAGTTTAACTATAAACTTAGCTTTGATATTATTACCTCAGATTTATAGAATGTAGATTATTAGCCTCAGTTTTAGAAACATAATGTACAACAATAGTAAAGAGTATTCAGATTCATCCATGTTAAAGTGAAACAGAAAAGGTCCAGTTGTAGAAATGAAGGAATGCAGAAAAAAAAACACATTACTGCTAATTAAATATTCTAAATGGAATTTACTTAGATGTATTTGGAAGTTTCCGGGATTATGAATGCATCTGATAGAGGAGAATCTGTGGTGTATGAAAACATTTTTGAATGGGTATGATTTTTAACCCTATACTAAAAGCAGCACAATCCAGATATCCACATACCAATGTCTGAGCTCCTCCTTGCTTCCTTGTGTAGGGGAAAAACAAGACTACAAATCCCATGATGCCTTGCTGCACCAACTGCATCACAGATTAAAACAATGTTACAGCTGCCTGTAATTTTAGCAGGGATTTCCAGGGGGGTGAACTCTCAAAATCAACTGCTTGTAAATTTGCAAGTTTTAATCGTATACAATGCTTGAAAAATGATTCTATATGCAAGATTATAAACTCAAAAACGCTGCTCTCTTTTTTGATATTGCTTTTATGCTCTGCTTCATCCTATATATGGTGCTATGGAATATGCTGGCGCATTATAAATATTAGAAAATAATAATAATAATTTAGCTAACTTTAGGGTAAGTCTAATAATGTTCATTTTGTGATATTTTTCATGCAAACACATGTTTGCTTACACTACTGATTCTCCTCTATCAGATGCATTCATAATCCAGGAAATGTAAATGTATGAGTCATGCTGGTGACACTATAGCATGCTTTACTGTAAGTTTCAATGGAGTTTAAATTATTTCATAGTTGCTTTTGCAAAAACATCTTTTTTTTGCTTATTATTACCTCAGATTTAGAGAATGTTGATTATTAGTATATATTTATATTACATCATCATTCACAAAGACAAGCCTATTATATATATATAAAAGTATGCATAAAACACATATTGCTATGGGTTGTGATTAAATAAATATTTTAGTGCCTAAAAATTGATATAGCTTTGCTTCACATACACATTAACTAGAAAACCAATTTTCTGAGGCAATGCCTTATCATCAGCAATTAATTAAGATTAGGGGTGTGAGGAAATAAAATGTAGGGCCTGTGTTTTAAGAAAAAAAAAATAATTAGAGACATTTGACAATTGTTTCACTGTTTTATGATTCTGTCATTATTATTTTTTCCAACTGGACATGCTCTTCTTTATTACCCCACCACTAATAACCTTAATTGCTGATGATAAGACATTACCTCAGAGTTTGGATTTTTTCACATATCTCTAACATCTGCAGCATTTTAAGGCATTTTTACTTAGAATTTCTAACAACAAGCAATTGCAGATGTTTATTTTTAAGTGTACTTTTTCTGTAAAAATTGGACCTTCTCCATTTTAATTTTACCTCAGGAATTCGTAGTGTCATCTTTGCTTTTGTCTCTGCTACCTCAGATTTATGGTAAATTATTATTCCAATCATTTTTTAGACATAATGCATGACACTGCAAAATAATATTTGGATTAAGAGTCAAAACTGTGTAATTTTATCTTAGTTTGGATCCATTTTACTCATGGAAAAGTCTGACATGTCCACGCGTGACGTAATCGCTTAAAGGATGGAATCAGCACGTGACCAGCCAGCACCATCATCACCCCCACCACCTCTATTCCCTGTCTCTCCTGTTGCTAGGAGACCAGCTGAAGCGGAGATGGAACGTGAGGGGGCGGAGCGAAGCGCGCGACGCTCGCTCTCGCTCGAACCGCGCGCCGCGGTGTGCAGCGCTATCAAAGTTATCTGCAGTAGGGTGAAGCGCCGCTTGGATCGCCGATCAGGCCACGCCCTCTGGCATGTGTCGCGCGCGGGCTGGTCCCCCTCCTACTTTTCTCGCGCACGGCGCGCGTTCCTGTTCTCTCCTCTCCCTCCGCAGTGTAGCGGGGTTTCCAATGAGGAGGATGTGAAAAAGATGGCGGAGTTGCAGATGCTGCTGGAGGAGGAGATCCCCGGCGGCCGGAGGGCCCTGCTGGACAGTTACACCAACCTAGAGAGGGTGGCCGACTACTGCGAGAACAACTACATCCAGGTGTGTGAGGACAACAGGATGTGAGGAGGGATACTGAGGGGAGGGATACCGAGGGGAGACATTCTGAGAGAGGGGGGACACTGAGGGGAGCAAACACACGACGACCCTGGGACCCACACGGGCTCATTCACATGCAGTATATAATAATGTGGGAGGAGATGTCATGGCCGAGAAACATTGTATATGTCTATATATATGTATATATATATATATATATATATATATATATATATATATGCACAAGGGCAGAATGTGTTTATATTCCTATATATGAGAAAATATTCCTATCTATCATGTGTGAGACGGGAGCTAAAGAATGTGTATGTACATCAGCAGCAAGCAAAATACTGTGTAATATATCTATATGAAGAACACCTCAAATGTATGAAGAAATACAGATTAGATGTCTATATACTGAGATTTTATATATATACACACATAGCAAAATATGTATGTTCACATGTATGTATGACAATATTATTTTATATATATGTGTGTGTATATATTTATACATATTTGGGGATAGCAAGGATGTATATATTTTTAAGATAATGGATGTTTTGTCTGTAACACTGAATTGATGTGTTCATATAGGTATATGGTATCTCACTGCATTATTTCTAGTGATATCAAAGGGTTATCAATTCTAACTAAAGCATCTAGTCACTATTCCTTGCATTACTTTTATTTTTCAGATACAAGTGGTTATTATACTGTCAATCCCTACTCTGATTATTTATAGGAATGTTATCATCCCTTCTAGATTAGTGTAATATTACCCTATGAGGGAGAGCATTGAGTATCCTGGGGCGTTTGCCCCCCAGTGTGACATGTGTCTGAACAGAGGGCATTACAGTGCCACCCCTTGGCATTCGATCAATGGGATTGTGTCACTACATACCTTATTTTCCACATTTTATTTACTTTTAATTATAAAGAACGTATAAGGGTTAAGCTCCAAGATGTATGTTTTTTTTTCCATTTTAAATGAATTCCTTTTAGTCTTTATGGTGCAGCATTGTACCACAGTATTGATATGGCAGGTCTTGAATGAGGGATGAAGTGCAATTCACTCTCTCATCCTGGTTGTTTTCAGAAATATCCTGTTTTGAGGAAATCCATATTGCCCTTTAATTTGTGTACGGTATTGATTTTCTGAAGCTTTTACACCATCCTTACTGTTGCATGTAAAATGGCAGAGTATGGTTATTACTGTCAGTGTTGCTTCAGTTAGAGATGTGACTTGATATTGTGATGGGGAATCCTGCCTATATGACCACCCCTGAAACAATTTATACTAGTTTGACCAATTTCATGCCAAATATACCTGTAGATTACTGCACATTGCATTGTGTTATTTTAATTGATTTATTATAATAGTAAAACAGCAGCAGTGTTTTATTATCTGGCCACTGTAATTTAAGGCCAGTGTTGTTTTACTTATGGCATACAAAGATTAATGAATGGGCCCTTTTGCTTTACCTGCTCACAGAAGTCCATTGCATGTAATCCATTGCTTGTGTTCAACATGGTTGTACTCTTAGGTGAAGCAGTATTTATTAACCCTTTTTTATAGCTATTAGGAATTGGCCAACTGTTTTATCAAAGAGGCAAATAGATTATAGTATATCATTAGATGCAATAATGCCTACCCTATCATGGTACTGTAATCCTGCTAAACATGTCTGCAAAAGCTCAGGTGTTAATGTGTCATTGACCTTTTCACAGATGGGCTGGTCAGCAGATTTTCAATTTGCAGTGTGGTATGATCACACAGTGCTTAATCGATCTAACATTATGTAGCTGCCATCTGACATGAGATATTCCATGACTGCAAATCAGAAGAGGCTTAATGATATTCTTACTGCTTTTTCTGAGTTTTAGGCATTCTTATTAATTATGATAAAATAGAGAAATGTGAAGATTTATCATTGGTCAGCAAACACCATTATATGAAAATAAATGAATGTTTTTTTTTTTTTTTTTTTAACATTTTCCCTTTTTACTTAAACAATTAGAAAACAATTGTCTCAATTAGGACCAGTTCTATGAATCATTATGATGAATTTGTGGTTTGTTTGTCATATTTCGCTTGTGATCTCGTGTGGGATTTGGCAGGAGCACTCGCACACCCTGCTGCTGCTGCTTCAACAGACTAGAGCAGGTCACCTCCACAAGAATTGCCCTGGAGTGAAATTCTTTTAAATATTTAATTGACTTCCAAATGAAATTCCCCATTTTCATTGCTGTCGTCTAATTTAGTTGTGATTCATTTGCTTTACCTTTAACGCCAGGATCTGGTTCTGCAGAAGGTAATAATGGCTTTCTCAGATTTTGCTGTCAAATCTAGGGTGCACATTGCAGATGTTCACATTAACTGTACAAGCCTTGTAATTAATTGGAAAGTATTTCTGTTCTCTGACACAGGAATAGAATACATTTTTCAGCACATCACCCTTTGTATAGGGGCTGGCAATTTTATGCTTAACCCAGGAACCAACTGGGCTGCTGAAGGGCCAGAAAATGGTGTAGAAATCAGAAGTTCACAAATGTATCTGAAACTTAGGAGCTAGTTATGAGCCAGCCAAACCCTTTTTGGGAGACAGGGTATGGATTAAATGTAGAAATACATGTATAATAACTAAAGTTAGATGCTATAAGTAAAACATTAGGAATAATAGGGTCTGCTATTTGTCAAGCTATGACTTTGCATATTTGGCAAAGTGTCTGTCGTAGTAAACATTTACATTGAGAACATAGGGCTACTTACTATTGCAGGTAATTGGGCAGAGGTTAGGGAGACCCAGACCAGCATTGTAAATAATGTCCTGATAGGTCAGTAGTGAGTCTGTAGATCAGGTTTTAGATAAGAGGGGGTGGAATGTGTATGAATTATGAGACATCAGAAGCACCACCAAAAAACACAATGATGAAAGGTACTGTACCCCAGTTGGGCACCATTTCACCCAGGAGAATCACTCCATCCAAAACCTCAAAATAAAAATACTCAGAGGGAATTTCAGAACTATTCAACAGTGGAAAACTTTGGAATTAAAAATGATAAAAACATTTTAATATGAAGGATGCTGGGCTTAATATTGCTGGTTTTCTAATCCATAAACTGTGGTGACATTTATTGCTCTTAATTATGACTCTGCTGTCCTCTTATCTAAAACCTGATCTACAAACTCACGTACTGACCTATCAGGGCAGTATTTACTACTAGCGACTAAGCCCATCAAAAATGATGGCAATAACATTTGAAGGCTGACAATGCTGTTTGCCACAAAATGCAAGGCTCTCCCCCCTCTAACTTGCGGGCCTCGCAATGAGCGCCAAAGTCTCTCCCACGTCTACTTTACAGGCTTTGCCGCTCATTGCAGCTCTCGGCCAACCCACCACTTTCATGCCTCGCAATGAGTACTTCGGTGCTCATTGCGAGCTTCCCCCGATTAGCGCGAATCCCTGCAATGAGTGCGTCCAATTCGCGCTGAGCGCCTTTGGCGCTTATTTGAAACCTCTCCCCTCTCTGACCCCTTTGTCTGTTTCCCCCCTCTCCCTTCCATGTCTCTTTCTCTCTATTTCTCTCTCTCTGTTTCTCTCTCTCTCTCTGTTTCTCTCTCTCTCTCTATTTCTCTCTCTCTCTCTATTTCTCTCTCTCTCTCTATTTCTCTCTCTCTCTCTATTTCTCTCTCTCTCTCTATTTCTCTCTCTCTCTCTATTTCTCTCTCTCTCTCTATTTCTCTCTCGCTCGCGCGCTCTTTCGCTCGCGCGCTCTTTCGCTCGCGCGCTCTTTCGCTCGCGCGCTCTTTAGCTCGCGC
The DNA here is from genome assembly GCA_027410445.1 of Discoglossus pictus. Lineage (NCBI taxonomy): Eukaryota > Metazoa > Chordata > Amphibia > Anura > Alytidae > Discoglossus > Discoglossus pictus. The sequence goes on along the minus strand of CM050173.1, from coordinate 106,033,191 downwards.
GCTCTTTAGCTTGCGCGCTCTTTAGCTCGCGCGCTCTTTAGCTCGCGCGCTCAGATTTAAGTCTCTACTCCACCGATTTTTGATCTCCGAAAAACGCTAATTAAGCCTCTAATTAGCTTGCAACCTCACAGCCTCTCTACCTCTCCCCCCAGTACTGTGTGTGTGTGAGGTAGTTATTTTTTTAATTACTTGGCGGTCTTCCGAGTTAAAATATTGTCCGTTAAAGCCGTATTTTTTTCCAAGTCTCGCGTGCCTCTTGATCAGCGCCAAAGTCCTATGGGCTTTGGCACTGATTGCAGGCATCGCCATGAGCCTAGCGGTCCTCGCACTCATTGTGGGCATGGCAATGTGTGTGTGTGTGTGTGTGTGTGTGTGTGTGTATATGTATATATATATATATATATATATATATATATATATATATATATATATAAATGTGTGTGTATATAAAATTATTTTTTTGCACTGTAAAACAGTACACAAAATTGTCTAGTAGATGTTTAGATGATGTTAATATTTTACAACTTTGAGCTCTTAGTTTTTTTTTTGTTTTTTTTGTATTGGTTTCCTCTTTACATTGCAAATTACGTAAACATTTGTATTTCATGCCATTTTTGAGGTTGCACCTATTGTAAAAATACCACAACTTGGTTTTATTTAGGTATTGGGTAATCTGCTGGTTGCTGCACAGTGGTTCGTGGTTTAAAGCAGGAAATACTTTAATAAATGTGGTAAACATGTAGATAATGGTAACTATACTGCTTTCCTTTTACAACTGTGTATTTGCTTGAATAGTGTGTACATTACTTTGTTTCTAATTAGTTTTGTATTTGATAAACTTGAAATGACAAGCCTGTTAATGTGTGTGTGTGTGTGTATATATATATATATATATATATATATATATATATATATATATATATATATATACACTTATACATGAAAGGGACATGTAATGCTTTTATTTCAGTTCATGAAGCAGTAAAATTGTCTTTTTTTGTTGTTTTTTTTTTTAAAGAAAAATTTCTTTTAGAATACCTTAACCCAAAAGATGTCCACCCCTAGTAAGGATCACTTCCGTGCAATTCATTCTCAATCTTGCATGTCCTGTCATGATTTGTTTTATTTTATTTATTGTTTTCAAAATCTGTATTTATTGTCTGAGAACTGATCACGTGGGATTTTCAACCTGGAATGGGTAATATGGAGAGAACATTTGGACCAAATTTTTGCGTTACATTTTTTTTTTGATCCCATGGATAGTGAAAGCATGCAGTTGAATATATACTGTATAATGAATTCCCCCTCTTGACTAATCATTGTACACATAAATTTAGCCTTTCCGTTACCTGTCCCAATAGGTCACTTTTTGCTCTTCACCTGGCAGCTTTACTTTACTTTGGTCTGATTCTGTAGAGTCCATTCCAAACTGCATGTGCTCCTGTTTCAGTTCTAGGCCTTTTCCCCACAGATCACTGTGGCTGTTGTTGCACATCAATAAACACTATTTACAGCCCAGATCCATTATCATTGCAGTACCTTTTCAATTACTCACATTGATATTGTCATGTTGGTCAGCAGAGCACAGGGGATACAGAACAATAAATTGTTTGGTAAGCCAGCACCGTCTTTAGATGAAAAGTGAGAGATGAAAAAAGTTATGTACACAAACTCTAGAAGTGGTCAGCAAGGAGACTCTGAAAGGTTTGCTACTTTACTAAAGTGACACAGCACTGCATCGGGGGAGATTTGAAACCCTATGGGAATAATCAGTAACTCAAAACCTGACACAGCAAAAAAAATTAGCATGGCCGTCTGACATTATTGTGGCAACAGTTTGCATAAGCTCCTAACTTTTGTTTTAAACGCACCCTTCACTGGTTCCTATGAATGTTTTGGGGCTCCTGGACATATATGGCTATCTCTTAAGTAGGATAATGAATAAATCTGGCAACCCCTAATTAAACCATTGCTCTATGAAATGACAAATTCAGATTTCTCTTATTTGTAACCTAGTCTTTCATGTTACACTATATCAAGTTGTCTCAAAATCCCAAATAACTACATCAATAGAATTGGCTTGCTCCAAGTTCCTACTTGCTTCCTAGTAGCAATTCTCTAGACCAGTTTGACATAGCCTGTCCCTTACCATGCTGCCCCCACGTTATGGGTATATTCTGGGATACAGTCCCTTTGCAAGTCTTTGAGTAGCTTCCATGGCATAAGGTCTACTAGGTGAATTCCTATGATTTGCTTGAGTTCTCTTCCTAAATAAGAATACCATATCTGCTTTTTACCAGTTCTGTGAAGCAGTAATGGAAAAATCCTAGGAGTGTAGGTTCCTAACATTTTTCATATGGTGTATAATATTTTAAAAATAAGTGTTTTTCATTCCTATGAACCCCCATCTCTCCTCCTAAGTCTGCATGACTCCTAAAAAATATTTCTGGTGTATAATATTTATATATTTTTGTCCCTCTTCTTTTTTTTTTTTTTTTATTCAGAATGAGGCTTAAAAATAGAAATAAGGGTATGCCTACAAAGAGCTAAGTTTCCCTCAGGGTCCTGAACATGCCTCCTGAATCTGTTGCCAAAACATATCTAAAACGCATAAATAAAACCCAACCATTAGGACTAAAGGACAGACTAACACATGTCATTCTTCTTTTTAACACATACTGGATTCTAAATATAGATGTATACAATAAGATACTCTTTTAGTAGAGATTTTGCAAATTAGCTTTTTGGGGGGGCTGATATTTTTGCAAAGGTGGTGTGACAACCTGTATGTTGAATGGGGTATGATAAGAGCCTATTGCCAAAATCTCTCCCCACAGGTGTGACCGGTTCGTATTACCTGTGTACAGCAGGAAGAACTTTCAGCCGTTAGGTTAGACTGAGCGATGTCTTTTGTGTTGTATAGCATAAAGATCTGTCTAAGTTCTGAAAACAACTTACTCCAACATCAATAACAAAAACCCACGCAATAATTATGTGAACCAGTTATAACATATTTATTATTGAAACAGACTTATTTATACCGCACTCTTAACAACGAAAGGCCAGTCAATTCAAATTGAATTGTCATCCATGATTACCCCAATCACCTTCTAGCTCATGTTATCAACCATGCCTGAAATTCTAAGAGAATTACACATTGTTTTCCCTTTCCACCTCTGTATTCTTGGTAGGGGGTAATTACATATGTAACGGATCACCTGGCACCGCGACTGGGTACCTCCGTTGATGGACGCGTCCTAGCTTGCGCCGAGGACTACAAGCACCGCACCGGACACCACAACCACCACAGACTCCACAACCGCCGTAGCTTAACTGGAGCCGCGCCGTCTTCCTTCCACCCTGTATGAATCTCCAGCATCCAGGAACGTGTGGGGAAGACCTCTCCTCCAAGGAGAGTACATCAGGAACAAGAGTTCAGTAGTTAAAGCTCAAGGGAGTATGCAGCGTATAGCAATCCCCAGTGTGATATAGCAATTCCCTCCAAGAACGGGACGAGGCTACGTTTTGGAGGGTCAAGTAGAACTACCTTTATTGAAAACCACACACATTTTTAAACACTTCACATACACAGTAGGGGCAGTGACTACCTTTGGTCAACCCCTAATTACCTCTGGCCAATCAGACAGGGTTAAGGCGTGGGAGCCAGGAGTCCCCTTCCCCAGGAGCCACCCACTAGGCGTGGCTAACTGCTCATTCTACCTCTGGCGGTGGAGAGAGTAACATCCCTAGGCTCACTTACTCCCCGGCTGGGAGTATGGGGAAACCCCAGGCCATCTCATTGTTCAAGAGTCCCCATTGTTCATGGTGCCATCTTGTCTGCTAAAACCCTTTTGTTCTGCTATCTCTTGTGTGTTTTAGCAGATAATATTAAGAGGCAGATGGGCAACTCCTGACCAAGTGTATGAGACCAAAGATATTTGACTGCATACCACACAATACAATATTTTTACAGATATAACCACAACATATTATAACCCAGAACATATCTGCAGATAGCTTAGGTCTGGGCACACATTATTACTGAATGGCGCTCAGACCACATACATACAGTTCAATGGCCATGGAACCAAAGTCTTTCTCATAGTCTTTCATTATATGAATGGGCTCCATGGCATAGCTATCTGGGGTATCACCGCTCACACAGGGCAAGTACCGAATGACCCCCCTGTATTTAAAGGGCCAGAATGAGTGACATACACTCTGGTATGGCCGAATACTGTTTTCAAAGGGCAATATGTCCCAGGGCCATAGTCGCAGGGCAGGAGGCTGTCAATAAGTCCTCTCCAGGACAAAGTGGCGAAGGGCACTTCGTCACAACATACAATAGACATAGAGACACCCGGCTAAGGGCTTGTGATGAGAGAGAGATTGACTTGAGTTATGTGACTCCTAGGGGTCAGTTATCTCCCTTATCTGATTAATAAGGAATTAGTCCAGTACTAAGAAATATTGGGCATATACAATATTTCCCTTGTAATTGCTAGCGCCAGCCCCCCCCCCCCCCAAAAGCACAATATAGACATACATCCCATTACTCCTATCATGTTCCTACGCACACCCCACCTATGGGCCTAGTTGTACCCGGGCAATTTCCACTATGCTATGCTTTAAACAGGTATAACAAGGCATAACACACAAATTACAATGTCCCCAATGTTAACCCATCTCAGTGGGCCCCTTTCCCCTGGCACAATAAGCCTATCTTATAAGGCTGAGGGCATCAGACTGTTAGGTATTTCACAGCTGGTGCCTTGGCATGCTACAGGCATGACAGGTGGCATATTATATTGGGGGGGAAATGGAGCTTGGCTCTAAAACATATGATTGTGGAACTAGCCTTAAAAGTTATTGAAGAAGGTTTAGAATAGATACTAGTATACTATAGAAGTAAAGTAGGGTTTACAGTAGATTTTGTTTTGGATAGTGTTAGTTTTTCTGGATTATCCTTTATAAAACACAGATCATATGAAATATTTGCTGGATACATGTCTTTCAGTCTCAACTATGTTTGGTTAACTGTATTTTCTGTCTTTCTTATTATAGACTAAAAATTAGTAAGTGCTAGGGATGAAGTGGATTTGTGGTAACAAAATATTTCAAATTAGTAACATATGCACTATTTTACACTATTAAAACTTCAAATGGCTCTTTTAAAACATAACTTTTACTGTTTCTCTTAAAGTTATAGAGTTGGATTAGCAATGCTACAATAAAAGAAAGTAACAAAATACCAAAATAAAGGAGCTCAATCAGAGAACGAACTAACCTTAATAGGTTAGTTCTATAGACATGATAACCCACTCTGAGAGCAACCTTTAGCTCATTTGTGTATTTCACAGGGAGAAATATCCTGTAGTATATCAGTCTGGTCTCTCTCACTAGAGTGATCCAGCCCCGAAATACCAGGCAATTTTCTCCTGAACAGGAGAAACCGCAAACCCCAGATGTACGTTTGGGCCTTCATTGGGCCTCGTCAGTGAGGTGTAGCTGATACATCTGACCTTTCTTTTTATTTTTTTAATTTTTTTAGCAAATGTTACCCCTACTATGTTAGTGTGTTTTCATTTCTTTACCTAACTCTATCATAACTAGGGCATCATTACTTAATGAACTTTGTAATTTTGTGAACTTCTAGCATATATATAAGTACATCATTTGTATAAAAATCATATCATAAAGTAAGCTACCGATAGTGAGTGTTGTGTATATACTATAATTACAGTACAGAGCAGCAACTGGATGTCTTTTAGAATGTGAATAAAGAAGAATGTAAAGCTACAGAAAACAAAAAAATGTACATAGGAATCCCTTTAGACAAATTTCTGCAGAACTCCTCCATTCTCTGATTCGTTTTGACTAAGAGCTTAAATCGTTTATTATTATTATTATTATTATTATTAGCCTTTATTTCTAACATAACTAGAGAATCTCTAAAAACAGTGTTTTTATATTTTTGGCATCTTTTTAATTTATTCATATAGTTCTATATGTGCTCCCTTCTATGACTCTTAAAACAAATAGTTGGCTCCTCACAAACGTGACTGGCTCCTATGCATTACATTTATTTGGTAGTAATGATGTGCTTACAAAGCTTGTACCATAAATTATAATAGCTTGTTATCTGTAAAGCAGAGGTTGACATTTATCTGAAACTTAAGGCAGACAAAAAAATGTTTAGGAGCAAGGTTATGGAATTTAAAATAAAATATAAATAGAATAGTTAAAAAGTTAGGAGCCAGTGGTAAAAAAATGTTTTAGCTGCCATGGCATCCAGCTGCTGGGATTTGTGAAGTAATTTTTTTTAACCTCAATAATTGGTTAATTTTATTTCTAATGTTGAATAATGAGACATTTGTTTGACTTATAAAGTTATACCTATCATTTTCAATGTAATACATCCCATATTATCCACAGACCAATATCGGTTAATTGATAAAATATATTAGAAGGCACTGTAAAGGTCTGATGTAATGTTAACATTTGGAAATAGTCATAGCACTGGCAATAAGAGGTGGTGGTTATGTTACATTTGTGAATCTAAATCTGTGTATATTAATTAGTTTTATAGCAGATAAGACTGAAGCCCAGAATGGCATGTTGGTATCACGTGGCTGTCTGCAAAGAAGAAATACAAACATTTATTTAATCACCTTTTTTTGAATAAATATTCTTTTATTAGAAGGTATGCAAAATCCATACATAAATAAAACATTCTTAACAGTCATAAATGTCAGTTTTATCAAGTCCTCTAAACATAGAATTATCATTTTTCAGCATTTAACTGACTAAACCTTCTTGTTTTTTTTAATTTTTAGTGAGAAAATTTTCTAATGTCTAGGCTGGTTTTTCCAACCATATAAAAAATACAAGGCAAAATGAGCCAATTAACTTCTAGAGTACACAGTCGATAGAAGTATACAATATAAAATGTATTACCTATCTATATTAACTAAACTATCATATACCATACCCCAGAAAAGAAAGAGAGAAAAAAAAAATATATAAACTAAATAAAAGAATCATTGGCCCCTCATGGCGGCCCCAAAGCAGTCCCGGCTTATCTCTCCCTCTTACCTCAGATCCTTCCCGCCATCCAGCACCACTGAAAGGTCTCCAAAGCTCCCCCACTCCAGTCCACTCCTCAGAATCGCTTCAAGCAAATACAGGCATTATACTAAGGAAACGCTAAAGGAGGATGTTATCCAAGGGTCCCAAACTATCTGGAATTGGGGCATCCTATCTAAAACAATATGAGTTAGCCTCTCATTAATAAGCAAATAGTTGATCTTCCTAATTACCTCTTGAAAGTTTAGATTCATGTCCTTCCATCTACTAGCTATGTGAATCTTTGAAGCTAATGCCATTATTTGAAACAACTTGTTCTGGGATTGGGACAAGTTTTTAATATGGACCCCCAGTAAACAGGATTCAATTGAAGGAGCTACTTCTCTATGAAAAAGTGTGGAGGCTAAACGGGTCAATCGTTCCCAGAGATTCTGGGCACGTGGACAGGCCCACCAAACATGAATATGATCCCCCACATCCTGGCATCCCCTAAAGCATTTGTTACTCTCCTGTGGCCTAAACTTCTGCATTTTATCGGGAGTACAGTAAGCCCTATGTAAAACTTTGATTGATGTTTCTAATAAAGCCGAATTAAGTGATCCTTTTGAAAGATTGGAGCAAGATTCAGTCCATTTGTCCCAGTCCCACTCCACCCCCAGATCCTTTTCCCAATGCAGCATAAACTTGGGTTTTTGGCCCCCCGAAGTGCCCTAATCACCTTTTTTTAATTATGGTCAGTAATAAATGCAAATCGTTACTTTTTCTTTTCTTTTTTGATAAAAAGAGTAGCATGGAAAAAAAATACACATCTTGTTTTAACAGGTCTTTATTGGCCCTTGGGCACGGTCAGTTTATTGTAATGTTGTAGTAAATAGTTCAGAGATGTACCGCGACAGCTGTTAAATAATCTGCCAGTGAAAAGATCCATTGTACAGCTTTTTCACTGACCAGGGCAAAATGAAAAGCCTTTTTGTTCCTGTAGCTGGACCTGCTGAACATCACTTTACAAAAAATACCTGTCCAGAATTTTCTTTCACAGTTGGTATTTTCTAATCCAGGAGGCTACAAAAATTCAACATCTTGCTATTTTCTGATTTAAAAGGGCAAGGGTGTCACTTTTTTCTAACTTGCACTTTTTTGTGCAAATGTTAAATGATTTCAGTTTTAATACCTCTGCAGACTGCATTTGCAACAATGCCATGGCACTCTCTTTATAAACTAGTTATTTAGTTATTGTGTTGAAGCAGTTATGGAGAAATTACTTATTCCCTTCAGAGCAGTGTTTTCTGGATTGTGGAAACTGAATTCTGGGCTACCATTTTTTGTGGTCAGAAATTGTACAAGTACATTAACCTTAATAGGTTACTTCTTGACGCAAACTTTGCAGAAGAAAGTTATGAGGTTCTTGGGGGGGGGGGGGGGGGGGGCTTATCTGGTCCTGGGTTGGTATTTCAGATCTTTAGATGTATTTCAGATGTTTTTGGAGAGAAATTTTATGCTACCGTGAAGGAATTTTTAGATAACGTGGGAGCCACTTTTACAAGGTATTCAGTTTGCAGTCACTAAAGAGCTCAGTGGCTGAATTAGTTTAGGAAGCACTGCTCTAGACCAGAGATATTTAGGCTGTAGGACTATGATTACCAATTTGCAAGCTTCTCTGAGGTGGCCCATGGATTAACTGTTGGTAAATAATAATAAAATCAAAAAATCGATAAAAAAATTGATCAAACTTGTTTGAACATATGTGCCTGAAGGCCGACATGCCGTATTTTAGGCAATAGTTCAGTACAGCCTAGTGCATCACAGTTGATACATAGACAGAAAAATCATTAGAAACAATTTCACGAAGACCCTTGGCAGTATTCAAATGGTCCACTCAAAAGAACATTTGGGAACCACTTTTCTAGACAGGCTGCTTATGACACATTCAACTCATACATCAGAAGGAGGACAGTGACAGTGTTATAAAGCTGCAGTAAGTTGTGGTTATTTTTTATATTTTGTTTTTTTACATTTGCAACTTTTTTTGTTGTTAAACAAGTAAACATTGAAATTTTGGTCATGAACCTAATGACTTATGCTAAATTTATTGCAACAAAACAGGTAAAAATGTTGCATAAACCAAACAATTCTTTTAAGCTAGTTATGAAAAACCGTGCACACTGTTTGTAGAAAATGAGTAATCAGGCAGAAATGTGTTTTACTAGACATATAATATACTAATGTATTTATATACTTTTATTTACTTTGTTTTATTAACAAACAATTTAAAAGCTTTGTTTTTACTGCCTAAAATCAAACATGGTTTCAGTATATGTCAGCCCACTGCAGCATATCCAGACACAGACTAATTTATACTGACTGTGCAGTGTCTCATACTAACCAAGCAGTGACCATAATTCAGAAACATGCTGCTGAGACATGGTCCCCGATAGGTTAGGATACATCACTGCACACCCAGCTCTACAAAGTCTGTCTGCATATGCTGCAGTGTGTAGACCCATACAGGGACTATTTGTTTGATTTTAGTCCGAGCTTCTAAGCACTTCTTAAAATAAAGTACATAAAAGTCAATAAATACATAGGTATACAATACATACCTAGTAAAATCTACAAACTTCCATATCCCTTTCAATGAAAAGGCAAGGTCCCTCTCACTTGAAGAATTTACACATACTCTACACTTTCTTGACCAGTTTCTGCATAGTCCTTTTCATTGCATTTTTTTTTATTGTAATGTTTAGCAATTGCTAATAAACTATTACTATTTAATCAAAACTAAGCCACAGTTGGGCCAATAAACTCACTATGAAAAATTGATATTCGCTTTATTAAATACAGAAAAAATGTAAGAAAGGAGTGTAACTGTTTCCCCCCTATTACACCTAAATAATTGATTTAAATATGGAAGATTCAAATCCATGAAAATTACTCTATTCCAAATCACTAAATTGTAAAATATAGTTGCCTCTCCACAATAGAAAATGCTGACTTATCAGAGTCTGCTCTAAGATTTTAATTTATGGGGGACGATGTAAGGGAAGCCTATGCTGGAGAGCTAGTTACTGGATTACATTATTGCCTACAAGCAAAGCCATCTGAAAAATGTGAATGACAATAATTTAGTGTGAGGAAATACAGAATCCCTATTTTCTATCTGGGTGGAAATATTATCTGGAGCGCAGGACAGTTTCCTTAATATAAATGATTTCTGTAAATTGAGGTTTCTTTAAAAAATATTCTTTTAATATATATATATATATATATATATATATATATATATATATATATTATAAATTTATATTGTTTTCTGCTACTTTTTAGTTTTTCCTCCTTTTGTAGGTTTGCAAATATGTGCAATACTGTTCCTATTGATCAACCTATTGGGAGCATAACTTGAATAAAGAAATACACCGTGGCACATTATCTGATGGATTATTTCAAATGCAACTAAGAAAAAAAAAATATTTCCATGTCCCTCTTTATGCTAATTCTATGAACAGGAGAAAAAAAAAAACATTTTGACTCAAACCCTTGAGCAGTTTTCCTTTGGGATGTTTTGAGCTCAGAAAGTGTTAGCAAAATGGAATATCATGAAGATTAGCCAGACGGTATTAGGACACCTGCTCAACTATAGTTTTCAAAACAACCCAAGATGAATCTCCCCAGTCTTGATAGATATGTTTTAGTGCACAAACTAATTATTATGGATTACTTTTATGAATTGGTGTATATCGGTGCTTTTTCAGGTTTTGTTTCTTGGTTAATAAATATGGATAATTATAGAGCAAAAAAAAAACAGCCATATTGTCATAGAAGTGTGTGCATTTTATCACACTATTGTAGCAATATGGCCCACACGTATGACCAGGATTAAGTCACATAAGTTTTTCTCCAGAGGTGCTTAATTAGAAGCATAGATACAATTGAAGCACATGGCATTTTAGAGTGTGGACCAATCCATCAATTAATAATATTAGTACCTAGATATTCCTTTATCTTTCATGGCTCAATCTGTAATGCTGAGTTAATCCAAAAATACTATAAGACTTTCTTTTACATAGCAGCCACTAAAAGGAACAAGATGTGTCTATTAGCCAGGAAGATTTTTTAGCGTCTTGGAGACGCATTATACTAAATGTTTGCTACGAAATTTCCACCCTTGTGGGCACTGTAGGGGTATTAAGTCATTACCATTTTAATAGTGCTAGTTATACTTAGCAAAATAGTGTTTGAGTGTGTGTGTGTATATATATATATATATATATATATATATATATATATATATATATATATATATATATATATATATATATATATAATGATAATATAATTGTGCCCCTATCAATGTATTAATTAGAACCTGCTGTACCTACTAACTGAATTAATAGTGCATTTCCTATTCAATACCATATTCAGTTTATACTTTTATTCATCTTATGCTTAGTTGGGTACAGAAATGGTCCAGAGATAAAGCAAATGACTCTGGTGTGCAAGGTTGTGAACTGTACAACTCAATTGAAAAACAAACTAAAATCTTTTAGGTAGAGGGAAGAAAAAATATAAAAATAAAATAATATGGTTGCATAAGTATGCACACCCATGAACTAATACTTTGTTGAAGCACCTTTTTGATTTTATTACAGCAATCAGTCTTTTTGGGTATGAGTCTATCAGCATGGCACATTTTGACTTGGCAAGATTTGCCCACTCTTCTTTGCAAAAACACTCCAAATCTGTCAGGGCACAGCCAATCTCCTGTGCACAGCCCTCTTCAAATCACCCCACAGATTTTCAATCGGATTAAGGTCTGGGCTCTGGCTGGGCCATTCCAAAATTTTAATCTTCTTCTAGTGAAGCCATTCCTTTGTTGATTTGGATGTATGCTTTGGGTCGTTGTCATGCTGAAAGATGAAGTTCCTCTTCATGTTCAGCTTTCTAGCAGAAGCCTGAAGGTTTTGTGCCAATATTTACTGGTATTTGGAACTGTTCATAATTCCCTCTATCTTAACTAAGGCCCCAGTTCCAGCTGAAGAAAAACAGCGCCAAAGCATGATGCTGCCACCAACATGCTTCACTGTGGGTATGGTGTTCTTTTGGTGATGTGCAGTGTTGTTTTTGCGCCAAACATATCTTTTGGAATTATGGCTTAAAAGTTCAACCTTGGTTTCATCAGACCATAACACCCTTTCCTACATGCTTTTGGGAGACTTCAGATGTTTTTGCAAAATGTAGCCTGGCTTGGATGTTTTTCTTCGTAAGAAAATGCTTTCGTCTTGCCACTCTACCCCATAGCCCAGACATATGAAGAATACGGGAGATTATTGTCACATGTACCACACAGCCAGTACTTGCCAGATATTCCTGCAGCTCCTTTAATGTTGCTGTAGGCCTCTTGGTAGACTCCCAGACCAGTTTTCTTCTCATCTTTTCATCAATTTTGGAGGGAGCTCCAGTTCTTGGTAATGTCACCGTTGTGCGATATTTTCTCCACTTGATGATGACTGTCTTCACTGTGTTCCATGGTATATCTAATGCCTTGGAAATTCTTTTGTACCCTTCTCCTGACTGATACCTTTTAACAATGAGATCCCTCTGATGCTTTGGAAGCTCTCTGTGGACCATGGCTTTTGCTGTGGGATGTGACTGAGAACATTTCAGGAATGACCAACTAGAGCAGCTGAACTTTATTTTGGGTTAATCAGAGGCACTTTAAATGATGGCAGGTGTATGCTGACTCCTATTTAACACGATTTGGAATGTGATTGCTTAATTCTGAACACAGCTACATCCCCAGTTATAAGAGGGTGTGCAGACTTATGCAACCACATTATTATTATTATTTTTTTCTTCCCTCCACCTAAAAGATTTCAGTTTGTTTTTCAATTGAGTTGTACAGTTTATAGATCATATTAAAGGTGGAAAAAGTTCTCAAATGATTTATCTTTGCCATTTTTTACTGCACAGAAACCTGACCTTTTAATAGGGGTGTGTAGACTTTTTATATCCACTGTATGTACTGGAAAAGGCTGGGTATGGGACGGGTATGGGACTGCTATGGATTCTGAAGTGTTTTTACAAACAATTATGGTCTCTAGTGGAAGGACTAAATATCAATGAATTTCAATGCCCTACAGAGCATCTGTCTTTTTTTTTTTTTTATCTTGCAACCTCATATATTAGAGGTAATTACTCTAAACTCTCATACAATTTGTTACATAACTGAATGTAGAAGTCAATAAAGCTAAAACCTAATTAGTATGACATTCACAGCCTTCATCCCCAATTATACAGTTTGTTTGAATGGTGTAGTATCCCTCCCACAAGAACTAAAAATGTCAGTATCCAAGTCAATTCATTGTCCTTTTCAGCATTTGAAGTTCTTTGAAAGTCAATAGTTCCCAGAGATTATTTTCCAGGTGCATAACACCAATTGTCAGAAATAGAATACTAACTACTAATTTAAGTAACGGTGCATTATTGCTAAAAGTAATACTGAAACACCCTTATTGTGAGGGAAAATCTATGACCCCTGAAGTGATAACTCCTTCTTGGAAGACTTAACTAGATCACATCTAAAATCTAGCTTATATCCCTGCATTGAGAGTAGTAGGTTCTAGTGTCGCTTATCTCTGCTCCTTTTGCATAACTAGGGGCGGTGCTGTGTGTTGCCGTGTCTGATGTAGAGCGAAGATGCACAGTGCGTCAGGCAGAAACCTATAAAAGCAAGAGCTTTACAAAGTTAAACATTATAAAATGAAGTATACTTATGCATGTACTTTCAATTTAACAGTCCTTATTTTTATAGTACAGTGGTCTTATAATGGATAATACAGGACTTAGGCATATTCACATATTTTTTTCATCAATTGTAGTGTCCATATTTTAAATACACGCACCCTGCAAATAGCATTTATTTTGACCAATTTTCTACAACTTAAAATGAGTAATATTTCCCATAATAGCTTCTGTGACACAGAACATAATGCTTCAGTACACCACATGACGTTGAGTTTAATGGCAGTGTTTTTTCAATGCAATTTTCGGTCGTAACCAGTAACTATTGCATTTAACCCGAAATCCCACAGAGGCTAAACAGCTTTCATTCTATTCTGCTGTCCTCCCAGTCAATCACAGTACCACCCTTTAACCAGACATTGTAAAAATGGGCCTCTAATTAACTCTCAGCTTTAAAGAAAGCATCAAAAACGGATGACTTCATGGGAGTGAGATATAATTGGTGATGAACATTGTTTCCACAGCAGGTTTTGTAACTTTAAAATATGTATAGTCTTGTTTAAATGTAATTTTAATGTTTCTTCTATTTTGTAGCCTAAAGAATGAAGGTGCTCAAAAGATGGAATTATTTTTTAATAGTGCTTAAAAATTACTAATTTCTTATAAATGATAGGAACTTCCTAAGTGTTCATCTGCCCACCCGGTGCTCTGCTGCTGTGTGAAGTGCTGCACCGAAGTCACTCTGCATTTTTTAGTATTAAAGAGTAAAACTCTGGATCAATTACCACCCACAAACTGGAGTTTTTACAGGGTTTTTTTTTTTTTGCTCTTGAAGTCTTATCATTTGATAACTTGAAAATATCTGCATATTCTTTATGGGCTCAGTACTAAGCAAGTGTGATGAAAATGGTTATCAACTATTGAGTTGCTAACATGATAGATATAGACCCCTTTTTTTATACTGGTCTTTGAATAATCAATCATGATAATGGCGAACATGTTTTTGAAAAGCAAATAAAGCAAGTAGTCTTTACATATTTATCTTTTATATTTAATTATTCATTAGTGTAGGATCCCATTTCCTTTTATCAGTTGTGTGTGTGTGTGTTTGTTAGTTCCTCAGGTGGTTGTGTACTTGTAAACCAATAATTCTATTAGACCTAATGAATACACTGGCAGTTGTAAATGCGTTATGCCCACTTTGCAGATAAAAACTTTCTATGTATTCAAAATGTCCTCCAACCTCAGGAAGTAGAACAGCAGAAAATAAAATTGTATGTCTGACAGCAGCCTAATTGCTTAGAGAATGTACAGGGAGTGCAGAACTATTAGGCACGTTGTATTTTTGAGGATTAATTTTATTATTGAACAACAACCATGTTCTCAATGAACCCAAAAAACTCATTAATATCAAAGCTGAATATTTTTGTAAGTAGTTTTTAGTTTGTTTTTAGTTTTAGCTATTTTAGGGGGATATCTGTGTGTGCAGGTGACTATTACTGTGCATAATTATTAGGCAACTTAACAAAAAACAAATATATACCCATTTCAATTATTTATTTTTACCAGTGAAACCAATATAACATCTCAACATTCACAAATATACATTTCTGACATTCAAAAACAAAACAAAAACAAATCAGTGACCAATATAGCCACCTTTCTTTGCAAGGACACTCAAAAGCCTGCCATCCATGGATTCTGTCAGTGTTTTGATCTGTTCACCATCAACATTGCGTGCAGCAGCAACCACAGCCTCCCAGACACTGTTCAGAGAGGTGTACTGTTTTCCCTCCTTGTAAATCTCACATTTGATGATGGACCACAGGTTCTCAATGGGGTTCAGATCAGGTGAACAAGGAGGCCATGTCATTAGATTTTCTTCTTTTATACCCTTTCTTGCCAGCCACGCTGTGGAGTACTTGGACGCGTGTGATGGAGCATTGTCCTGCATGAAAATCATGTTTTTCTTGAAGGATGCAGACTTCTGTCTGTACCACTGCTTGAAGAAGGTGTCTTCCAGGAACTGGCAGTAAGACTGGGAGTTGACCTTGACTCCATCCTCAACCCGAAAAGGCCCCACAAGCTCATCTTTGATGATACCAGCCCAAACCAGTACTCCACCTCCACCTTGCTGGCGTCAGTCGGACTGGAGCTCTCTACCCTTTACCAATCCAGCCACAGGCCCATCCATCTGGCCCATCAAGACTCACTCTCATTTCATCAGTCCATAAAACCTTAGAAAAATCAGTCTTGAGATATTTCTTGGCCCAGTCTTGACGTTTCAGCTTGTGTGTCTTGTTCAGTGGTGGTCGTCTTTCAGCCTTTCTTACCTTGGCCATGTCTCTGAGTATTGCACATCTTGTGCTTTTGGGCACTCCAGTGATGTTGCAGCTCTGAAATATGGCCAAACTGGTGGCAAGTGGCAGCTGCACGCTTGACTTTTCTCAGTTCATGGGCAGTTATTTTGCGCCTTGGTTTTTCCACACGCTTCTTGCGACCCTGTTGACTATTTTGAATGAAACGCTTGATTGTTCGATGATCACGCTTCAGAAGCTTTGCAATTTTAAGAGTGCTGCATCCCTCTGCAAGATATCTCACTATTTTTGACTTTTCTAAACCTGTCGAGTCCTTCTTTTGACCCATTTTGCCAAAGGAAAAGAAGTTGCCTAATAATTATGCACACCTGATATAGGGTGTTGATGTCATTAGACCACACCCCTTCTCATTACAGAGATGCACATCACCTAATATGCTTAATTGGTAGTAGGCTTTCGAGCCTATACAGCTTGGAGTAAGACAACATGCATAAAGAGGATGATGTGGTCAAAATACTCATTTGCCTAATAATTCTGCACTCCCTGTAGTATATTAGAGCCTCCCCCACACACACACAAAGTAAAGTATATGGCATATGTATTCCTCTTACACCTCTTATTTATATGCCGTCCTTTTACACCGCTAAAAGCAGAAGATGGACTTGAACCAAGTAACACACCCCAGGAACTTGTTTCAGC
This sequence comes from Discoglossus pictus, assembly GCA_027410445.1. Classification (NCBI taxonomy): domain Eukaryota; kingdom Metazoa; phylum Chordata; class Amphibia; order Anura; family Alytidae; genus Discoglossus; species Discoglossus pictus. The sequence goes on along the minus strand of CM050173.1, from coordinate 106,016,350 downwards.
AGATCAGATTATCAATAACACAATAGCCACTGACTGACTATTCTGCACCACTGGATACACCATACAATCACTTAGAATATTAGGGTTGATTCACAGAATGACACTTACACCTTGATTTATATAAGTCAAAAGACTGCCACCCTTTACTAAGAACTAGCAACATAGATACAATATTCTGTCCACAGGCTGGCCAATCACAGTAAGCCCCATACTTCAGTACACAAATGATCTACCAATGGTGATTATCCATATGGGTGGGGGGGGGGGGGGGGGGGGGCATGTACCGTATATCAAATGATGTCACTCTGCAGTGGATCATATAGATAAGTGATCAAGGGCCCTTATCTGGTAATGAACTTAAGATAATGTCTCCTTTGTGTAGGGGCCATCTGTCTCTGTGCCTGTGTGACCTAACTCAGATCCTGTGTTGTCATACTTTTTAATAGCCCTAGACATGTCCATGTGTACAAGGATCTTCTGAAGATTAAACTAGCTCTCAAGGACCCACCAAACAATAACAGTTAATGGCACTTAAATTCCCTTGATCTTTGTGTGGTTCTTATGTGCTGCCACCCTGCCTTTGCTCAGGTGGGGCCAGGTGAGTCATCACAATTTAACAGTGTATGACCTTTCTGTTATGAAGTGTCTGCTTCCTGGCTCGGTGTTTAGAGTGGTACATCCCTGTGTTATTATGGTACCCCATAGCTCTCCTGTCCCTGAGGAACCCATATCCCACATCGTCATGTCGACCTGCTGCCTAAAAATACCCACTTTAATTATTTGTCCTTTTCATATTAAAGTTACTAATATACTGTACATATGCTCAATTAATATTCTTTTGAAGTGTATTACAGCTAAAGGTGATATCTTGTGTGATTGATTGCATATTACTACCCAGAATCCTTAACTATATGGTGGAATATTTGGTTTACAGATCTGCTTGCGATTTTTCTTCAGAAATAGCTTTTGTTTCTTTTAGAACATTTACTGTCTGTATTACAATAAATAGCCTTAGTCGTGGTTTAGATTTAAAAAAAAAAAAAATGCTTACTCCGCATGCACATCAATTACTATTAATTATGTACATCTAAATCTTGGCACATTAAGCATGGGTGCTAACTTTATCAGTAGTTGGAAACATATCAACAATAAATGTTGTCTACCTTGGCACGGTCACTGAAGCAGATTCTTCAGAGAATTAGTTAAATCCAAGAAGAGTTGACTTAAATTGTATTAATGATTACCGTTGATCCATTGGACTGCAGGATTATAAGGGGATATGGACGGTTCCTGGATGTTACTAGGTATATAATATACATGTATATCTATTTTTATATACTTTATTAATTTTTTAAACTGCTTAGAATCTGTTTTTACTGCTGAAATCAAACAAATGGTCCCTGTATAGGTCTGCCCACTGCAGTATATGCAGGCCCAGCCTCTGTAGGGCTGGATGTGTTGAGTCCTAGCAGATCAGGGACCATGTCTTGGCCGCATGTTGCTGATAGATGGTCACTGATTGATTAGCAGGAGACACAGCACACCCAGTACAGCAGAGTTTGTGTCTTCATGAGCTGCGGCGACAGTTTCAAGAAGGTAATATTTGTATGATTTTGGGCAGAAACAAACCAACTGATAAGCACTTCTTAATACTATAAAGTACTTAATAGTAAACTAATACTTAGGTATATTATATACCAAGTAAAATCCAGGAACCTTCCATATCCCTTTAGGCAATATATAAATAATATCAGTTCTTGATAAAGTTTAATTCATAATTAATCCAACTTTCTGAAGGTCCACAATGAGGATTCCACAAACTAATGCATTGAGAAAAAATATTCAATAACCTTGTATCATTAGAAAATAGTTCTAGCTTATTTATAGCTAGTGTATAGTGCCAGTGTTTTGGAATATGTTGGTTTATATAAGTAGTAAGATCCAGAAAACGTCAATATCCCTCTTAACCATTTATACAATTTTTTACTGATGAGTGATCAAGCATTTTCCATCATTTAGTATGCATGGGTAGATTAAGGTGGAAAAAATCCCTGTTTTTTCCTATAGATTTTTTATTTAAAGTTGTAGGCATAAAAAATAAAAAACATTATTTTATTTCAGTCTACAGATAAGCAGAGAGCTCTAGAAGAAACCAAAGCATATACAACCCAGTCCTTAGCCAGTGTGGCATACCTGATTAACACCTTAGCCAACAATGTCCTTCAAATGCTGGATATTCAGGCTTCTCAGCTTCGGAGGATGGAGTCCTCGATCAACCATATTTCACAGGTAAGAGTTTTGATTGTTATTTTATCATTAGCAAATGCAATGAAACAGTGGAAATCATGGTTTTAATGTGGCATATCATTTGATAGTTATTATTATGGTTAATATGGTACAAATAAACATAATTTGTATAAATATAATCTTGATTTGATTTTTTATTCTTTTTTTTATAGTGTGACACATTACATCTTGGACCTTCTAAAATGTAACTCAATGCTTAGTATCCAGTCATTGTCTTATATGCCTGATGTTGCTATATCTCTTAAATAACCTCTGTTCTGGCCTTCACTTTAATGTTACCCTGTCAGCGAAATGATCTGTACAACGCAGTATTTGTTTATATTTTTATTTTAGTGCTAAATCTAAATGTAGTTAATTGTTTGTATTCTGTTAAGTTCTATGCTGCCACCTGCAACAGTTTAAGGTTTATTTGTTTATAGGTTGACCACTGTACAATATACTGTACAAATATTGTGTGTGAAAAAGGTCAGCATAATTTAAACTGGGGAAAAAAGTCAAGGCTAGTTTTGAATTGGGGAAAAAAACATTTTTATGCCTCTGGGGGAAACCCATGATACTTGATAGATGTGTCTAAGTGAGGGGTTACATTTTTGTAAAGCAGTGGTTGTGTGTATTGATGCATCTCCCTGCATTTGGGCCTGATCTTGGGGAGATGTGTGGTTTTAATTTCTGTTTAATAATTTTATCTGATGGAGACTGTAGGCGTCTTCCTGTTGCCTCCTCCCTCAAACAATAACTACCCCCCCCCATCATCCAACTCTTATAAATTGATACTACAAACAGAAAATGGGTCTCGTATCTTTTTTTTTTTTTTTTTCTCTAAGTCCTGCGTCTCGTAAGTGCTCAGAGTTTAACTGCTCGCCTCGCTATGCGAGGCTCGCCGGCAATGAGCGCTTGCAGTGCTCATCGCTAAGTCGTACGCACCACACAATCAGCGTGACAACGTCTCGTAGTTAGACAATTATAATATGTGATCCCCCAAAAAATAGATTTGATTGTTTAATACATGCTTGACAAACAAGTGCCTTTTTGTGTTAAGCTATAGTAGTCATTTAAGGAGATGAATTTATCAGCTTTCATTCAGTTTGTGATTAAAAACAAGAGTTTTGTTTCTAGATGCACAGCTATCATTAATTCTCTACTGAACTGAAGTGTGTGGGGGGGTTTGTGTGGTGTATTGTGGGGCTGCATTCCATGTCGGGGCAAGTAAACTTAATGTAAAATCTAGCTATTGATCCGTAATGCCAAATACAATGAATGAAGTTTGCAAAGCCATTTACATTTGTGGCATATGTTCTTTCTTTAGATATTTAGCTCATAAGTCTGGTGATGGACTGTTCACGTGAAAACCATTTTTGTAGCATCAGAAGAACATAAGTATGTTATAAATGTAATGTTAAATGATTTATAATATGTATTTTTATTTTCATTATGCAGCGATAACAATATCCTTACTATCTTTATTCCTTCCAGACTGTGGACATCCACAAAGAAAAGGTTGCTAGAAGAGAAATTGGCATTTTGACAACTAACAAAAATACATCTAGGACACATAAAATAATTGCCCCAGCAAACTTGGAGAGACCGGTCCGTTATATTCGAAAACCTATTGACTACACAATTCTGGATGACACTGGACATGGAGTAAAGGTAGCTGCTTTTAATTGCTCTTGTTTTATGATTTGTGCATCTATAAATGTGTTTCAATCTAACTATTTTACTGCATAATCTTCATCTTTAAGATTTCTTAGTACTGTTTATTATAGCCTTTACAAGTTGGCATTGCAGTTATACAAGAGTAAAATGGATCAGACATTTTTTTCACTCTATGATTTCATTTATTAACTGTGTTTATAATCCTCATTTCCTTTTTAGTAAATTAAAATGAAGTCATGATAATTAAAACTACGTTGAGTTGTATATGTCCTCAAGGGGACAGTCCTCTTAGGAACATTAGTATACATTTCTATATGCATCATTAGCATAAGTTCATCGCCTCTATATCATAATTCTTCCTTCTATGAAGAGCAATCCGTAGTAAGAGGTGATGCAGTTATTGTACTAACCACAAGAATTCAGTCAACATAGAAGTGTTGGGAGATGCAAATATCCGTTCAGTGTGTATATAGGGCTTTTTGTTCCAAGAGGTTTTCAACGGACAAGAAGATATCCCTCGGGATTAGAAGAAAAAAGATTCCACCTTTTTAAAGAAAGAAAATGATTCGTCACTGTAAGGGCATTAATCTGTGTAAATCTCAACAAAAGGAGGTTGTGACAGTTTATCCAAAAAACAATAATAAAAAAAAAGATTGGGTATATTTTTGAATAAAATGCACTTGGTTATCCAGGATAAGTAGAGAAGGAGGGATATAAATCCAGGGAGGAATCTGATCGCCAGTATCTGGGTTCAGGAAGGAATTACATTTTTTCCCTTTGAGACCATTGGCTTTGTTTCTTTGGGGGGAGGGTTGCATTCCTCTGGATCAATTAACAATTAAGCTACATATTACAAGCATCAGAGTAGATCTAAAAACACTGAACTTGATGGAGCAAAAGTCATTTTTCAACTTCCATTACATTTGCCTTTATCTTCTATTATTAGGTATGGCATGAAACCTTTTAATGCACTGCTTTTATAGTATTACATGTTTCGGTGGCATGTCTTTCGCACGCTGGAGACCAACGCACCGTCATCAGGGTGCAGAGAGCTGCGCTCTGACGCTCTGCGCTCCAGCCTGCATCCCATCTGCCCCATCTCATATTTACTGGACCTGCTTGCTGGAGGCTGCCAATGCTAAGGTAAGGGTCTGGCATGTGTCACTAGGAGCATATTGTATGTAATGTCACTATCATTGTGTGCATGTGTCACTAGGAGCATGTTGCATTGCATGTTTTATCACTACATACATGATAAACATGCAATGCAACATGCTCCTAGTGACACATGCACACAATACCTGGCCCATATGACACACTGTCAGACCCTTACCTTAGCCTTTGCAGCCTCCAGTAAATATGAGATGGGGACCTCTGTGGAAGATGGGATGCAGGCTGGAGCGCAGATTGTCATCAGGGCGCAGTTCTCGGCGCTCAGTTCTGCGGCGCGCGAAGGTTGGCGTGCCACATGTTTCATGTGCAATAATTCTGGTAATGAGGGGAAAAACCCCTGCTTGATCTACTTAGAATCACGGTTTTGTTGAACTTTTTTTGTAAATTCATACCATTATTTTATACACATTATTTCATTGATCCTACTTCGTGCCAGAGTCTGTACCATACTATGGTAAATCAGCTATTTTAAGTGGTGAAAAATGCAAATGGTTGGAAATGTTTTAAATATGATTTAGTTTGGATGTTAGATGATCATGAAACAAGTAAATGTAACATTTTCACTGGCACTGTGGAAATAATTTTTTTCTGAAATGGTAAATTCATACTTTTCTTCTAATTATGCCCTATGCGTAACATCTTCTTAGATTTAAAGATTTTTTATTTTGTAGTGAATGCCAGTGTTGCAAGGTCTCAAAAAAATTAAACGGTTTGTTCATTGCCATCCATAATTATGGTTAATCTTAAAAGAATCTATAATTACATGCAATTATCAGAGCATGCTTAGTTAAATATGTTGGATGAGAAAAGTTCCCTGGAAGCTTTAGAGATTTGAGAGCATTATGTGCTATTTTACAGGAAGACTTTAAACACCTTCCATAGTTCAATTAAATATATATTGATTATTTTCTTTTATATTCTTTATTATAAACTTGAAATGGCTCACAATAGCCAACTACACTATACTGTATAATGGTCCTGTTTGTAGCTATTGAGTGTCATATGTAAGTGTTCAAACAATTGAATAGCCAGAATGGGGACCCCCCCCCCCCATAGTAATTGTGCATCTAGCCACTGTAATCTTTACATAGCCCAGGTTGTAAATGTCTGTAATCTATTGTTTTAATCTACTTATTAATACTTAAATATGTAATGACGACAACCTTATTTTTTAGAATAAGGTAAATAAAATATTAAAGGACACTTTTATATATGTATATGTAATGTTTATTATTATTATTATTTGCACTGTATATCATTATCCTGTCTGTACCAAATGTTTAACTTTGTGTTTATTTCCAATTTTTTATTCCAGTTAATTTCCTGAATTTCAACTAACTTTTTCAATACCTTTCTTTCCTTACCTCCTTTTTATTTGCTTCATTTATGCATTAAGTGGTTGCTTAGATTTAAGGTAAGAGTCCTTATGGCTTTATTCCCATACTCCATCTTCATACAGAATATTACACACAACTTTTGGATGAGCCCTATCTTTGTTGCATCTTGAGAATGTCTGCAAAAAAAACAACTTTTTTCTAAATTATATTTTAGCTAAAAACAAGATTTTAAAACTCTTGACTGAATTATTGGCATACCAATAAATGTTTTAATGTGTGGCCTGCCTGTTCCCTGTGTAGTAATCTTTTTATTCTATATATGGTGTTTTTAGTTTCTTTTCAGATGTAGAAATGGCAGAACTACATAACCTAACCTTGAAATACAAGTCTCTTTTGAAAACCAAATATTTCTGCCTGAATAAATTTACATATTAAACGTGACAAGGCTCCTCACACAAAATGAGGACAAATGTGTCAGCAGAACACTGAATTGTAAAATTCCTCTTTGCCGGCTATTTATTTTTATTTTTTTCCGTGCATGCAGAAATATTTTTCTCATGAAAATAATTGATTCAATTTGTTTTCTTAATGTTGGCACAGAGGAAAGCTGCTTTACATCGAAAATTAAGCTAAAAATATTTGAATAAGAGAAAAATGCTTCTTATTAAGAAAACCTAAAATAAATTCAAACAAAGATTGTCCCCCCTCCCCAACATTTGGCATAGAAATATTTCCTTTGAGGAATTAGTCAGGTCCATAAATATTGGGACATCGACACAATTCCAATCTTTTTGGCTCTATACACCACCACAATGGATTTGAAATGAAACTAACAAGATGTGCTTTAACTGCAGACTTTCAGCTTTAATTTGAGGGTATTTACATCCAAATCAGGTGAACGGTGTAGGAATTACAACAGTTTGTATATGTGCCTCCCACTTTTTAAGGGACCAAAACTAATGGGACAATTGGCTGCTCAGCTGTTCCATGGCCAGGTGTGTGTTATTCCCTCATTATCCCATTTACAAGGAGCAGATAAAAGGTCCAGAGTTAATGTCAAGTGTGCTATTTGCATTTAGAATCTGTTGCTGTCAACCCTCAATATGAGATCCAAAGAGCTGTCACTATCCGTGAAGCAAGCCATCATTAGGCTGAAAAAACAAAGCAAACCCATCAGAGAGATAGCAAAAACATTAGGAACATTAGGAACTACTGGAACAGATGATCCATGGTCCATACCTCTGTGACAGGTGTGAGCATGTTGCCTCTCTGGAAGCTCAAATTGAAGATCTGGAGAGGAGAATTGCAGCACTTAGTGATACTGCTTCACTGGAAACGGAGGTGGTGCTCACGGAGCACAGTTTAGCTGGGCCTAGTATGGAGGGAGGAGCTGGGGCTAGTGAGTATGTCCAGGGAGGTAGCTGGGTTACAGTTACAAGGGGAATCAGGGGGAATCAGGGGGGACAGGAGGAGGCAGGCCAGTTCTGCGTTGGCAAACACCTACAGATTTGCCAGATTGAGTGAAACTGTTGTGGATGTCCATTCAGGAATGGCAATGCCAGATAGAGCTGTTCCCTCTAACAGCCGGGAGAACAGTTCTACTGGAGGAGAGGGAGGGCAGAATAGGCAGAGCAACAGACAGGTTTTGGTGGTAGGGGACTCTATTATTAGGAAGGTAGACAGGGTCATTTGTCACCCAGATCCCAGCAATCGAACAGTTTGCTGTCTCCCGGGTGCTCGGGTTCAGCATGTTGTGGATCGGGTGGATAAATTATTGGGAGGGGCTGGTAATGAACCGGTGGTCTTGGTACATATTGGTACCAATGACAAAGTTAGTGGAAGATGGAGTGTTCTAAAGAATGATTTTAGAGAATTAGGGAATAAGCTTAAAGCAATGATATAGTTTAGTTCTTCAAAGCAAAATCATATTGTAAATCTGGCACTACAGTTTGTATTGTTTATGATTAACTCAAACTGCATTCCTGCTACCCTAATATCTCTATTATTTTCAGTGCCAGACCGGTATGCATAAAACTAAAAACTAAAACATCTAGCTACAAGTTCATGAATAGTCTGAATACTTTAAGTAGAATTCATTTTTTATCCGGTTGGACTTTAAGGGCTTTGATTTCAAATGAAACCAATTGTAATGCTATATTGTTATTATGAGGATTTAAAGTATATTATCCTATAGGTAGTAGGTAAGATACACGTATAGTCTTAAAGCAAATATATTTAATTAAAACTTTGTTTTTAAAACAAGTCGTAACAAACTTACAATGCATTAATTTGTTGAATCTGTCTAAGTGATCAGTTTGGCTAATGGCATACTAGTGCTTATAAGAGCAAGGATTATGAACACTCTTGAAGAGAGCCATGTGGGTTTTATGACCAGTTTATTAAAGTACACATACACAGCTAGAACTCTGGCTTAAAGGGGTATTAGCTTGATAAGTGGCCATAGCAAATAAGGGTCCCTTACCAGTACTAAGCACAATAATGGAGCCAGAAACCACTCCTATACTGCATGCATGATATTCATTATGTTTTAAAAATATAGGTATGTCATTTACCACCATTTTTAATGTACTTAAGGGGGCATTTACTGTAAGTGATCTACGTGGTGTGTGTGTGTGTGTGAGAGCACAGTAATGTATGTTAAAATGATCTATTTTATTTTTAATTACACTAATAGCAGCTAAATATCTAAAGTTTTAATTCTGTTTACAAACACCATCTATCCTGCCTACCGGCAGTTTCATGATTGATTAATTAACAGCCACGCAGTGTGCAATGAAGACACTGATTGATAGCAGTTTTCCCAGAAGGAAGTACCTGCTTGGCCTCTCTTATCCCAAAGTGCTTTTGAATTTTGAATGCACTCAAAAGTTATCCCAGTATGCCATGCTCTTCACCGTTTGATGTGATGAGGATTCATTCTGTTTTTTCTTTTGCTCACCACACAGCTGTGGGACTGGAAGGGGGCAGTCAGTGGCTCATGCAAACACAGACTTTACAAAATTGAATTCTCAGTGAAAAATGCATGTATTTCAACATACATTTAGGAGATATTTACTGTGATGTGGTCCAAGTTGAATTAAGTGGCTCTTTAAGATCAAGCAAATATACTTCCAGTGGCCCTTAAAACCACCTTGACTCTCTATATACTGATTATTTTAATACACAGTATTGCAGCTACTCATCAATCAACACTACTTTCACAGAACAGTGATTGTTGTGTTCCTAATTGGTCACCTGCCTTGCAGAAAAGTAACACTAATACTGTCACTTGAAAGAAAAGACACAGTTGGGTATCTTCTTTTGAAAATAAATATAGACTTTGTTTCTACCTCTTGCTCAGTCATGCATCTTGTCCCTCTTGTAACACCATTTTGGGCAAACTTACACCTGAATTAATGAAGCTGCCCTTGATTAACAAACACACTTAATTCATGGTGTATATTTACATTGCTTTTGTCGTGGCATAAATAGACTTTATTGATGAGCTGTGTTGGTAAATGTTATTAATGTGTAATTAACTCCCATTTAGATAGAACAATGAAAAGATATTGTACCCAGAGAATAAATATAAGTATCTAAGTCCGGATATTACATTTCATTTTGTAAAAGGGCAACCTAAAACAAGCTAGTAGGATTCTTACAGATGAGGAATAAACATCATGGGTAGTCTAAGATTAAATTGTATGCCAAATTACATGATAGTCTAAGATCTACAACAATTTTTCTGTTGCCCTTAGAAAAACATTTGGGAACCTCTTTTCTTAACTAAAGCTTGGGTAAAGCTATGGGATTACGGATTATTTTTCTGTTTGTCAGGAAGCTTTCAGTTGTTCAAAAGTCCTAAAAAAAAAAAGTACTTTTACTGCAAAAGCTGACTTGTATAGCTTTTAGAAAATGAAATCCTAAAAAAAACAAAAAAACACCCCTCCGCTCCCCAGAACCTTGCAATGCAGCTTTATTTTACTGCTGGGGACAATCAATTCTTGTGTTTTATGCCCTCCAGCTTCAAAGTAGATAAAATACTCCATCTTCTTCAGTCTGTCTAAAACTTAATTTAATATCTTGTTTTCCTACTATGTTTAATAAAATCCCTCCTCTTACTTTTTATTTTAGGTCAGTACACAGAATATGAAGATGGGAGGGCTTCCGCGCACTACTCCACCTACTCAGAAACCACCAAGTCCGCCAATGACTGGCAAAGGAACTCTTGGGTGAGTTTTGCTGAAACTACTGGACTTTGCAGGTTTTTTTACTTTTATGATCTAAATGGAACATTTCTTGCAATCATGCATGCAATTCTCTCACTAGAAAGTTATGTTGCTCATAGGTGGTTTTCAACCTGCTTTCTTTGTTTTTATGTATTTTTGGGTTATATGTTTAGTCTGGTTTTTCATAAAAAAAAAAAAAAAAAAAAAAATTACATTTGGAGATGTATTTAAATCAATTCAAGAAATGAGCAACCGGTTATTGGAACCATACTTTGTTTCATATAAACTAGGTAGACTGGTGTTTTGCAGAATTGACTGCTTTTAGATACACATGTAGGTTTGAAAGCCACTGTTAATAAATGTCCCCAAAGTATGATGTTTTATATGTAAAAATGAGGCACGTTTTATGTGCATGACCTTTTTTATTTTTGATTGTTCTATGTTTAAAAGCTGCTCGAAGGAAGTACCTGCTTAGACTCTTTTGTCCCAAAGTTAATTCTAAAATTTAATTTAATTTGTTATAGGATTCCTGTTGCCAAACATTGTCATATTATCATCTTATAAATCATAGTAAACAGGGACTAGTTTTTGTACATTTATTATTATTTTTCTAAATCATTAACCTTATAACTTCCCACACACCATTTCATATCATAATATATTAAGTTTTGACAAACATTTACTTTTTGGTGATGAGTTTTTGCTCAGGAATTTACTTCACCAACTAAAACAAGTTTGCTTATATTAAGCATTCAATTTATTTGGCCATTTGAGTGGATTTTATGCCTATATAGTGTAAATTGTTTTGTTGATCAATAATAGTAAATAAAAATGCAATTTATGTATTACTGGTTAAAACGCCATACCATAAGAATATGTAACTTGGAAATTAAGTTTCATATACTTTCTTGATAGACCGGTTCCTTTATATTCTTACAATAAAGTGCAACTATCTTTTAGAAATCAATCTATGTTGCTGGTACTTTCATCAAATGGCTTTATGTACGTTGAAATTCAGATCTGAATGTTGCCTGAGTTCTCAGCCAATGCTCTGCAAGCCTTTTAGCAGTGAAGGGGTTGAAAGAAAAAGCAAACTGCAAGAGCTTCCAATCATGCTGAAGGGTTGTATTCTTTCTCATTGGCTATTCCAGCATTCCAAATCTACTGCCTATTAAATGCAAATTATTCATGGAAGACTGGGGTTCAAGAGGTTTTTATCCTAAAGTCCCAGGTTTTGGGATATCGCTTGGAGGTTCAATTTTTTTTCTTCATTTTTTTTGTTTTTTTCTTGAAGGCGACACTCACCCTATCGCACACTGGAGCCTGTGCGTCCCCCTGTGGTACCAAATGACTATGTACCCAGCCCCACACGTAACATGGCTCCCTCACAGCAACAGAGCCCTGTTAGGACAGCTTCAGTCAACCAGAGGAACCGCACATACAGGTATTCTAAGTATCCATGCCATAGTGACTGGCATACACTTAGACACAAAACTGATGTTTTACACATTGGCCAGTGCAAGCCATATGCCAGTGAATCTCTGCGATTAAAGTCACACATCTAGTACTTGGTAGTTAAACTAACATTTCCCTCACTTATTAAGAAAATAAAATGTTTTGAGGTCAAAATTTCCTTGTAGGTTCTTTCCCAAACTTACATTGAGAAGTGAGTTATTTATATAGGTCTGTACATTGATTTTTCAGCTCACAGAATCGAAGCACATGATCAAGCTCAGTTGTATCCTGTAAATAAAAAAGAAAGGCATACATAACGCATCTATATATTTTTGGGTTATAAACTCCTTCACTACTACAGAGCATCAGGAAGTTTAAGGTTACTGCCTGTGCTTAAAGAATTGTTTTGTGACTGCCATTTTTTTTTTTTACTTTAAAACCCTGTTTTTATTTTTATTTATTTATTTTATTATAACTTGACAGCTTTTAACCAGCCATTTAGGTGCTGTGTTCTGAGTTGCTTTGGAGTTAGTCTTTTTGTTTGTGTCTACTGTTCTGTAGCATGTAGTTTTGCCCCTAAAGTTGTCTGTTACATGTACTGTTAAAATATGTGTTTGGTCAAAGGGAAGCCAGGAATGTTGCAGGTCTAAGGGATGATATGTATTGATCAGATTTTTAGTTTGAGTTTGTCCCAAAGTGCAGTATAAAACATCATAAAATATATTAAATGTCTGCTCTAATATTTGCCCACAAGTTTTATTTGTTTTTGCAACTTCTAGATCAGACGTAACCTAATTCCAAATCTGACCCACGAGACCTTTCCTTCCACTGCCATATTGAAATGACTATTTGAAGTGTTCATGGATTAATTAAATGTTTGCTAATTGAATCCCATCCATTCTCGGTGTTTGAGATGGGTAAATGAAGGAAGTATCTGTAGTGAGTCAATGTCATTTTAGTAAATGTGGCTTAATGTTAATGGAACACAATAAAACCCTTTCCTTTCTAGATTAACTTGGAAAAAATGTCACTTCTGCTACTGTAGCGTATAGCTGAACGATATAGTAAATTGGAGCCTTCCAGGTTTCTTGCCTAGTTTTTTTTCAGTTATCAACTGTATCAAGAAGCACTGTAGCTCATTTTCCATATAATTCAATATAAAATATTTCATAGAGTAGAACAGTGTTTGAGTTATCAGTCTTTAAGAAGCCGTTATTAAATGTTTTGAAGCGTAGGTGAGAACCGCTGCCTTGCTAACATAGAAATAGTTTTTTTTTTTTCCAGCAGAATGTTTGTATTAACTTACCCTTGTTTCATGTAGTAGCAGTGGGAGTAGTGGAGGCAGTCACCCCAGTAGTCGGAGCAGCAGCCGAGAGAACAGTGGAAGTGGCAGTGTGGGTGTCCCGATTGCAGTTCCCACTCCATCTCCTCCAAGTGTCTTTCCAGGTAAGCTTGTTAGAAAATAGTGTTTTAATTACGACTGGTAAGGCTCACTGAAACTAGGTGCAAGTTATGTTTTGCTATTTAGGATTCAGAAAAACAAAAAATGCATAGATGAATGTCATAACACCGTTCTAGGCACTGAAAATTTATTGTGGTTATTTTTTTATTTATTTTTTTGATTAGCGTTTCCTTTTATGTTCTTGCATTTCCTAAACGGGCATGCTTTTTCATTCCTGTTTGACTGCTATTCTGTCCTCTCTGCTCAGTATTTTGCATCTTCTAGCCTATATTTATTTTGTTTCCAGTTCACAGCAATCAAAATAAATTGCACAAAACTTCTGCATTCAATGCACGTTGTTTGCCCCCACGACTTTAGATCTTTGCAAGCTATTGAAACTTTTAGTGTGTGAAAGGTAAAAATGGTTTTAAAAATCCTTCATATTTGCACAAACATAATTGTTAAAAATACTTGAGTTATCCAAATCTGACTTAAAACAAGAGAAAAAAATCAATTGGATTTTTACATATAAATTATTTTTTTTTTAAAGTTAAATTGTCCCTAAAATTAAGTGTGACTTGGTAATATAACTTTTATTATTTGAAGCGGGGTTGGAAAATTCCTAGGAAACCTAGGAGCCAACAAACCATTTTTTGGTTACCAGGGAAGGGAGCACATATCACATATTATAATTGTCCTATTGCGATTCGTCGTCACGCTGTGTTGCGTAGTGCGTTGCCTTGCACTTTGGCAATGAGCGCCACAGGCGAGCCGTTAAACCGTAGCACTTAGAAAAAAAATACGAGATGAAAAAAATTACGAGATAAGCGGCGGAATCAAAACAATAAAAAAAACGCTAAATACACACTAAAAAATAAAAAAAGGTCACTTACAGCATGGGGAACCAGGCAGGACATCTGGGAGTGAGTTTTAACTCCAATTTACATCGATTTAGACGAGTTACAAAGATCGAAAATCGGCTAAGCGAGAAAAAAATGGCCACCGAAAAAAATGAAAACGAGGCTATACTACTACGAACTGCGTAAAACACACCCGAAAAACAACGAGACAAAGGATGCAGATTAACCGCACAATGAGTAAAAAAAAGACAGTAGCGAGTACATTTTACGAAATGCAATTACAGATTTACGCATTAACACAGATTTAACGCCTTTCTCTCGCGCCACATCGGATTTCACGTCTAAAACAACGCATTTGATGAAATATAAGTTGAAAGTTAAAAAAAAAAAAAAAAAAAAAAAAAAAAAAAGGAAATTTTTTTTTTTTTAAATTTATTTTAAGGGGAAAAAAAAGGACAAATGTAGCAGAGTCATTTTGTGTTGCAAACAAATTTCACAACATTTAATTTTTATTGACCGTCATTTTACCGTTTTACCATATTTACTGTTAAACTGTAGTACTTTAGCGGGCTTAACGTAGTACTTTGGCAATGAGCGCCGCAGGCGAGCCTTGCGTAGCGAGGCAAGCAGTTAAACCCTAGCAAAAAAAAAACGGCTGCAACTCGCGAACATGAAAAAAAAGACAAACACAAAAAAATCCACACAGCACATACATAAAAAGCTTATTAATAACTAAACAACTTTCCAAACATACACATCTCATTGCCGTCATTTTTTGACTGCAATACGCTAGTATATGTATAATAACTAAAAAATTAGGTGTCAACAGTAACATTTTAGGAGCTTTGGCTACCAGGATTTTTCAAGCCCTGATTTTAAGGACTAACGTAGTTTTCATACTATAGGGTATCATTTGTTTGTTTATTTATTTACTTATTTATAAATAAAGTTTGTATGTATATACATGTTTAAAGTTTTTAATATGCTGCATGGCTCTCTATCTTGTCCAGAACAATGGAGAGAGTTTGCCATGGGTTGTGTTAATGTGTATCGTTATCTGTTATCCTGATGACATTCTTCCCAGTAATGGCTAGTGTTTACAAGGCTACACCAGTCATAAAAATTATTTAGGATATCCCTCTGGGTAGATCCTTTTTTACTAACCTTGCTTTTTTATTCAAATACTGATTTTATTGCTAATCATTAAACAAATGAAACACTGTTGTATTACTGCTACAGTGGTCCTTTTTGAGGTTTGGTCACCTATATGTACATTAAACCATATTTACTTTTCATTTGCGCACATTCTCTTCACTGATGGCTGTGAATGAAGCTTAATACTATTTGCTATTTACTAAATGCCTAACACTGACCTTCCTTTAAACATTTCTAATCCCGCTAACATGGTTTCCGTATTAACTTCACATCTTCCTCTTTCCACATAGCCCCTGCTGGCTCAGCTGGCACTCCTCCCATTCCTGTTACCCCCACACCTGCCCCTGTCCCCCTTGCTCCTGCTTCTGCCCCTCCCACCTCAACTACCCCAGATGCTGCTGCAGGAGCTCAACCCCCTGCTGATGGTTTCACCTCTCCAACTCCCCCTGCCGTTTCCTCTGCTCCTACTTCAGGTGAGTGTGTAAATGGAGGCCAGGAAATATCTGGTGAAGTGGAGCACACATCTATGCATGTGTATATTTGCAAGTTTTATTCAATATTGAAAACATGTTTTTGCATGTATAACACTTCCTGTTTCTTGGGCTGTATATTCACTTTATTAAGCAAAAAATGGTGTTCCTTCTTTTTGGATGACTTTTTGTGCCTCAGTACTATTTAGTCATGCTGTAGATTATAAAAATTTTTTTACTCTGTTTGAACGTTTGTCTAGTTTGAGTCCCTAAATAGTGACACCATTACTGGCTGTGAATGCCCCTTCAAACTAAATAAATAGAAGTTTACAAAAAAAAAATGTTTAGTTTTCATATTTTAAATATGTGGAAGATAAATATAGATCTAAAATTGCTTCTTAATAATTGTAGATTATTAAAATGGTCAATCTGTTTTCCAACTAGTAAAATAATATGTATATTTGTAGAGAAAAATTACACAAACCTAGGATGACCGTGGCAAATAAAAGTTATTGTACATCAAAATTACTTCATTTCAAAGGCAAATTAAAACCATCTTCTGTTGGAGAATTGTGGACAAAATAAAAAATAAGCACTTTAATGAAATATTGTGACAGTGGAGCTTAAAAATAAGTACATTTTTAATAAAACCAATTCAATGATTTCATTTTAATAACAAAGTATGTATAAAAGATTATGAGTAGTAACTGACCCACAAAGAATTCCTCATCAGCTATACGCCACAGATCTGCTATAGCTCCAAAAAAGCTCGCTCCGTCCCTATTATTATGCTTTGAGATTAATAGACACAGTGTGTGCCATCTACAAGTCTCATACACTTGAATGATAATGTTGGCCATGTTGTAAGGCTGCTCAAAGAAGGTCTTTAATTTCTACTTCTCACTTCTAAACAAATCCAATAGATTCCATCACAAAGTTGCAACTATAACTCTTCAACATGAATATATATGGTTTGGATTGTTATAAATGTTCTAGCTAGAGTAGAATCTTACCTGCCAGACAATTTAGCACACTGACCTCAAATAGTTTCCCAGAAGCTTAACCGATATATACAGTGCCTTGCAAAAGTATTCACCCCCCTTGACTTTTTACCTATGTTTTGTTAATCTGAATTTTATGTGATGGATCAGAACACAATAGTCTAAGTTGGTGAAGTGAAATGAGAAAAATATATACATAAACTATTTTTTAGAAATAGAAAACAGAAAATTGGCATGTGCATATGTATTCACCCCCTTTGTTATGAATTGGCATGTGCATATGTATTCACCCCCTTTGTTATGATGCCCATAAAAAGCTCTGGTGCAACCAATTATCTTCAGAAGTCACATAATTAGTGAAAGGATGTCCACCTGTGTGCAATCTAAGTGTCACATGATCTGTCATTACATATACACACCTTTTTTGAAAGGCCCCAGAGGCTGAAACACTTAAAAGCAAGAGGCACCACTAACCAAACACTCCCATGAAGACCAAGGAACTCTCCAAACAAGAAAGGAACAATGTTGTTGAGAAGTACAAGTCAGGGTTAGGTTATAAAAAAATATCCAAATCTTTGATGACCCCCAGGAGCATCATCAAATCTATCATAAGCAAATGGAAAGAACATGGCACAACAGCAAACCTGCCAAGAGACGGTCGCCCACCAAAACTCACGGACCAGGCAAGGAGGGCATTAATCAGAGATGCAGCACAGATACCTAAGGTAACCCTGGAGGAGCTGCAGAGTTCCACAGCAGAGACTGGAGTATCTGTACATAGGACGACAATAAGCCGTACGCTCCATAGAGTTGGGCTTTATAGCAGAGTGGCCAGAAGAAAGCCATTGCTTTCAGCAAAAAACAAAATGGCACGTTTTGAGTTTGTGAAAAGGCTTGTGGGAGACTCCCAAAATGTATGGAGGAAGGTGCTCTGGTCTGATGAGACTAAAATTGAACATTTCGGTCATCAAAGAAAACGCTATGTCTGGCGCAAACCCAACCCAACACATCACATCACCCAAAGAACACCATCCCGGGACTGGGAAAAACTGGTCAGAGTTGAGGGAAAGATGGATGGTGCCAAATACAGGGAAATTCTTGAGCAAAACCTGTATCACTCTGTGTGTGATTTGAGGCTAGGACGAGGGTTCACCTTCCAGCAGGACAATGACCCCAAACACACTGCTAAAGCAACACCTGAGTGGTTTAAGGGCAAACCTGTAAATGTATTGGAATGGCCGAGTCACAGCCCAGACCTCAATCCAATAGAATGTGTGGTCAGACTTAAAGATTGCTGTTCACAAGCGCAAACCCTCCAACTTGAAGGAGCTGGAGCAGTTTTACAAGGAGGAATGGGCAAAAATTGTAAGATGTGGCAAGTGCATAGACTTATTTTGTCCTATTTGTTGTTTACTTCACAATTAAAAAAAAAAAAACTTCTTCAAAGTTATGGGCATGTTCTGTAAATTAATAATAATTTGGCTAGGCACTGTATGTGATTGAGATTGCTAGTTTAAACACTATTATGCTTCAGTAGAACTAGCAGAACAGCATCATGTATTTCTTTAAAATGTGATCCTTAATAGTAAACTGTGTGTTAAGAGGTAAAAACTAAACTTCCTAAACTGCATTGTGAAAAAAAAAATAATTAATGTGCCATTTCAGTGGCTGCGGGTTAGACGCTCCTTAACGTGTTTCTCCGTTTGGCGGCTTATTCAATTCTAATCCTGTTTACAAGTGAATTAAAATGTGGCATTGCAATAACCATGTGTAGGAAAGTGGAATTTGAGTGATATGAAAAAGTATTGGATCCAGCTGTGGAGGCTGATGAGTGTCTAACATCACATACGATAATCACCTCCAAAACACTTATGACTCCTTTGTGGTCCTATATGCCTGTGACCCAGTTACCTCACAATTTTCATGACTTGTTCTTCTGCACACCACTGAACATTAATAACTGAATTATTAAAACTCATTATTTAGATTTGTATCCTAGATAATTTAATGTTACATATTTTAATTATTTGCCCACTATAGATGCCAACCAGAATGTCATAGATTAATCGCCTTCTGGAATTAGAAGGCTGTAGTGACAGCACAAAATGTGTGATTTCAATATTAACATACATACACACACATCACAATGTAATGGTATATGGTTCTTGTATGTTGGAATCTAGTAATTCAAGACTTAATATTATGAATTTTTACAAAACTCGCTAATCCTAGTATATTAAGAGCATGTAGAAACTAAACCCAAGCTCTCATACGTGGAAATCCATTTTAAGTTTCAATTATCATTGACATTTTTTTTGAGCTACATATCAAGTTCTTAAATTGGTTCTCTGTATAATAGTCTGAGATTCAACATCTTTGTCAGATAAAAAAGGGAGGCATGATAACTCGAGCAAAGTTGGTACTAGATAATATAATTTACCCACATTTGTTTTATTTAAGCAAATGTATCACTGCTGCTATATTTCTGAAATCTTCAAACCATAAATGGATTATTGCTAAGCTACAGCATGCAGTGCTGTATCCACAATACCAACTCGCTCAGGCTTTCAGTTAGCAGCAGAAGTAAATATATATTTTTTTTAATTAACATCATTTGTCAATATACCTATTTTTATGCTCAACTTATACAAATCTTCATAATTCTATTAATGTAGTTCACCTGGCATAACATTACATTAATTCAAGTAATCATTATGTGTGTTTAGATGGGAAATCATTACTGGTACAGGTTGTCTACCAACTGTAACAGATTTCAATTCCATGAAACAGGTTAAACATATAATAATAAAAAATAGAGGAGCTCAATTAGAGAACAAACTAACATTAATAGATTAATTCTATGGACATGATAACCCACCCTGAGAGCAGCTTCTTTTAATCACTTTTCCCATCACAGGGATATATATCCTGTAGTATATCAGTCTGGCCCCAGAGTGATCCAGCCCTGAAATACCAGGCAATTCTACCCTGAACAGGAGAAACTAAAGATGCCAAATGTATGTTTGGCCTTAGTCGGACTTTTATCAGTGGGGTCCAGCTAAACTCCCTAAGGCACAGTGAGCAAGGAGTCTACATCTGGAGACCCCATCACCTTTAAGGAAAATAAGAACCGAGGGTCATTTGTATAAGCAACAAGAAATATTGAGGTACTCAAGGTTCAAGATTTTGGCTTGCTGTAAAAGAGGCAGAGACGCAAGAGGAGCAAGTATGATCTGCATCTATTTTGAGATAGAAGAACCAATATATCACCTTCAATAAAGAAAGGGATCCTTCACAGTAAGTGTAATAGGGTTGCAAAACATGTTACGAAAGGACGTTGCTACAGCAGATTTGGTAGACAACTTTAACCATTCTATATTCACTATCAATCTTGTATGCTATGTTTAAAGTATTGATCCACGTAATAAACAGATTGAAACGTTTGAGGGACAAGATGGTATTTCTTTCTGAAATGTTGCATTAAAGGGACACGGTCACCTCAACAGGAAATTGATTTAATCTTAAAGAGAATTAAAAACTGACAAAATCTTGTACTACACATTTTAGTCTACAGTAAATCATACCTGAAATGTTTAGCATTGATTCAATGTCTACTGTGTGCTAATGTGCAGCTCAGAGTAATTGATATGGGTGGGGTAGCGGTCTGACTGCCTGATAACAGTGGAATCTAAATTTGGACCACTACAGAGACAGACAGACAAGCAGACTTTGTAATCCTAATTAGCACATTAAAGCAGCTAATTAATTTAAATGATCTGCTAATTTTCAAAAAAAAGAAACCACTTGGAATTTCCTAGGATTGAGTCACTTTAGAAATAAATGACTAACACAATGTTTATCCAGTATTTCATACACTTTTTAAGAATAACCTAAATCACAACTTGGTTTTAAGGTGGCAGTAAGTAATTTTTGTGCCCTACCTCTAGATCAATTAACATAAAATAAATGCCGAAGTCTAAAATAATGAACTTTGTTTCAGCATGAACTGTTAAGTAAATATGGCATCCCACCTTGTTGCCTCATATATATTAATTTGAATGCTGCACTTTTTATCAATACCAGAACAGTAATTCCTCATTCCTGTTGTAATGTTTCCCTTTGTTCAGGTTCAGGTAACCCATCTCAGTTCTACAGTATGAACAGGCCAGTGTCTCGGCACACTCCTCCAACAATAGGGGGCTCTCTGCCATATCGGCGCCCACCATCAATGACCTCACAGCCGAATCTGCAAAACCAGATAAATGGAGGACCCTTTTATAGCCAAAATCCAGGTAAGAACAATTTTAAAGATTCAGTTGAAATTAAGCCTTTGTCACAAAATAACAAAATTATGCTGTTTTTTCTTTGGATTGAATCTTTCACATGGTTTTATAAATGAACTTTATCAGTTGTCTTGATCTAAAATATAAATTTTCCTAAGCATTGGTTTTGTTGAATTGACACTCACAGAAATGTCCTTTTAAAGGGAGAAAATGATTTCTTGTTAATCTTGTGCCATTTTGATTTCGTGATCTGGTTGCATGTTCTATTTTAATTCCCCACTACAACTGAGGTTGTGTTCAGTGATCTCCTTCAGAGCGGAAATTGTAATCGCCCTCTGTCTATCAAAGTTTGGTTTACATCTGCTTGCCATCTTTTTTTTATAATGAGATAAACACTTTATCAATAGAAAGCTGGTAAAACCAAAGTGCACCAATGTATGTAACTGTGAAATGTGTTTATTTTTATCTTGTTTAATATAGTCTGTTTTTAGAGGAGGCATATGATACAGAGCCGGCACAGAATAAATTACATGATCAGTCACTTACAAATTGACACCTGAAATATAAGTTTATGCAGGCTTTCTGATTTTAGCTGTCAAGGAGAATACAACTTATTCATACCACACGTGTCAAGCTTCAGTGCCTCTATGTATGATAAAAAATATAATAATATATATATGTGACCCCCATGCTTCATATTAATACTTTCTATCTTCGCAATCAATCTATGCATGCGTGTGAGTACAAGAGTTTCTATCGTCTGTAGTCTGGGACAGTGCTGACTTTAAAGGAAGGTTTCTGGAATTTACGAGGTATATAATATACCTGTGTCTCTATTTTGTTTTATTAAGAAGTGCCTAGAAGCTCTCTTTTTATAGCCTAAAATCAAACAAATAGTCCCTGGTATGGATCTTTCCATTGCAGCCGATATGTAGTGTTGTGTCCTAGCCTATCAGGTACCACATCTCGGCGGCATGTTGCTGAGATGGTCACTGATTGGTTAGTACAAGACATTGCCCAGCAAGTACAGTAGAATTTGTGTGAGTTGCAGAGGGTCAACCCAAGCAGGTAATATTTGTTTGATTTTTAGATTGTTAAATCAGAGCTTATAAGCCCTTCTTAATAAAATAGGATAAAGGTAAACAGATACACAGGGATATTATATACCTAGTAAAATTCAGGATCTTTATATATTCTTTTAATCTACATGAATATTAGTTGTGGAATCGCCACGTTCTGAAAGGCCGATACAGGAACTGTGTATTCATTGTGGATATATACAAGTGTCCCTTACATGGATTCAAAGTTTGTCTTGCTTTTCTTGTGTCATAAAATATATATGTGCAAATAGCAGCAAATCTTACATCATTAATGGCTATTGCCCTCCCCTTTCCAACCTCTCTTTATTCTGAGCACAACCGCAAGGTGGTGAAAGATATTTTAATTGGGATTACCTTGTTCAAGCCTTATCAAGGGGACCTAATAAATGTGATCCCAGTTTAAATATTTCACTTCCTATCAGTACTAATCAGGACCATGAGATGGGTGAGGAAGGGTACAGCAATTACCATAAATGAGGTAACCTGTGTTTTTTAATTATATTTTCTAGCTAAAGATTTGCTTTGGTGCTGTTTGTTAATGGCCAACTCAAAAAGTAGGTTCAACATGAAAAGTGTGTACGCCGGCCCTTTAATTGGTTCTGTACAGGGATATTTTCCCTTGGTTTTCTGAATTTGGTGAATTGTTCTGTCTGCTCCTCTGTAACATTACAATAGTAGCTGGGGAGGGCACAGTCTATTTATATGTATAACGTAGATAAGTGAGTGCTTAATATACCACATCGAAAATAAGTAGTTTTTGTTTTTTAAAGACCATGCCAACATACCATTCTGGAAGACATGTTTTTTTGTAAGAAGCTCATATGAGATGGACATTGCTATTAAATACTCTTCTAAAACCAGTGAGCTCTAGAATTCATTTTGTATTAATTTTCATCTAATGAAGTACTTTCTAAGTTAAAATAAAGACTACTCAATTTTGTTTCATTAGAGGTAATAACTTCAATACGTATTTGACAACTTGCTTTTCTGCTCTCTGAGAAATTACCCACAATGCTGTCTGAATAGCTGATGACCAAAAGTATGTTAAGTAAGAGATTTAGCTTCTTTAAAAAGAAATATGTCACTGAATGAATGCAATTATAGCTTTCAGTTAAAAGGATGCTGTTGTCACACACACATATATGTATATATTTTATATATTATTTATGAAATGTATATAATATGTACACTTTCTTCCTCCCTTTCTCTATTTACACAAACAAAACATTTTCAGGAGCAGCTGAAAAGCAGTTTGTTCAGAGATTAAGGAATTATTTAACACTGTTTGCCTGAATGGTAGACTTCTAGTTATAGTTTCAGATACTTATTCATCCGGTCTATATGAGTTTAACTACGTATTAGTCACTTTATTAAAAAATAAAATTGATACAAAATAGGCCATATTTGATCTGGGAGGATAAACCTTATTATTGAAGCTGTAGTTACATATCTCCCCTTCCTATTAGTGTACCACCATGGTAAACTATATTGTATGACCAGTTGAACGTGTTTGGTTCTGCTTATGAGGCTCTTAAATCGACATGGATCGTTTTTTATGGATTGCATGTGATGCTTCAACACCCTATTCAGCGCCTGTTTCCATCTGCATAGAGAATCTGTTATGTTTCCACCCCTGGACAAATAAGGAAGGTTTAGAACTGTTTTCCATGTTTAAGTACTTTCTAAATCTTCCTATTCTATGTTTAAATACCCTGGAGTCAAGTCTTTAATTTTCTTTTGAAATTCAATAATAATGTTCCTTTTTACTGCCCATGTCACAAAGGGATCCAGGAACAAGAGCTTTAAAAGAAAATGTGTATTCTCTCGAACTCCCGAGAGCCAGTTAATGATCTAATGTTATAGAAAGAGCTCGCAGTGCCTTTTGTAGACGCATTGAATTTGAGATGAATTCAAGGAGTAAAAAGGATTCTGTTTTTACCAAATGGCTTGCTACATATCCTCAGGATCCCTGAGGCAGAGTGCCTTACCTACCTGAACAGGAAAAGAAAAGCTATGTGATATGAGCTGGCGGGAGCAAGCAAAGTCAAGGACTTGGCAAGGTTTAATCAAAACGGCCTTTTAACCTTCATGTCCTACAGCCCTCACTGTGTAACTAGAAGCTGCATTCTTAAGTTAAATGGAGGTTTGTTTAAAGGAAAGGAATATACTTTTGGAAGCAAAGCATGTAATCACGATGCATTATATCTAAAGGCCAGGCCTGCTTGGCTGACTGAATGGAAAAGGAATGTACTGGTGTAATTACCTTTTCTTAGGGGACATTTGACATGCCTATACTGATTGCTTTCTTTGTAAATGTAGACTACATAAGCATCATAAAGCCAGCTCTTCCTATGAATAGGGTCTTCTCCCAAATCCAGATAGTGTACAATAAATACTGCCATTTTGATCAATTTGCCAACAACCACTTAAAAGTTTGGTTGATCATTTAGCTAATCCCCCCATGAATAATTTGGTTGTGCCCATGGCTTCTTGGTCCACATACCAACATGGAACAATGGAATGGTTCACGATTGGGAAAGGAATGTGACAAGGTTGTATATTGTCACCTTATTTTTTCAACTTATACACACACCGTATATCATGGGTAAGGTTGGGCTGGAAGATTCAAAATAAGGAGTCCATAGTATTGGGAGAAATATCAACAACCTCAGGTACACTGATAATACTACTCTAATACTACAGAATTCCCTAGAGAAGACTCTGATGCTCGGAAAGATTGATGGCAGAGGCGGAGATGGATAGATGAGGAAATTAAAGCAATGAACATGAGCTTGAGGGAGCTCAGAGGGCAAGTGGCTGACAAATGTGCCTGGCGTGCTGCGGTCTATAAGGTCACAGAGAGTCTAACCAGACTAAACAATGACGCAGTCATTTCACATAACTGTCAATCCTTTGATAATGCATCATATTTTATTTAAATGGATGGGTATTCAACCTATTTAGTGTACAAATAGCAAACACGGTGAGGGAGCTTTTTGTAATGCAAAAGATAGGGAAAAGCTAAAAGTGAACGAATAAAATTGACTATGAGCTGCTGAAGGACATACTCTCCCACTAGAGAGAACAGGCTGGGTCTGCGTGGAAATAATCCCCCGGCTTCATATTGCAAGTTTTTTAGTAAGAATACAGACTTCTTATACAGAAAGAAATGACTTGGTTTCTCTGATTGGCTGATTGATGAATGTCTGTATGTGGAACTGGAAATAAGCTTACATTTCTTGAAAACTTTATGCAGTAAATATTTTTTTCTTAAAGGTATATGAAAGTGAGGTGGGTTATGAATGCATCCTGTAGAATGCCCCATAACCCACTTAGCAAAAAATGTTTGCATGAAAAAATGCAAAAAAATTTGCAGAAAAGAAAAAAATGTGCTGGGGGTGATGTAGACACCCCCCACAACTGAGATTTACATATTGGATATCTCATTTTTAATGAGAGCTCCAATATACAGCACATGCCCATGCTGATTGGCTAAAGGAAAGGAAAGTGTCTGACATCATGTGACTTCCTACAGTAGGGCAGACTACAGGTGCTAAATGAGCATGTCTGCACAATCCCCAGGCCAAAAAGAAACCATGTATAAGATATGCTAATTATCCCTGGGAATTTCAGGTGGTGTCAAAATTGAGAGAAAACAGTTTGCAAAAGCAAGAAAATCGGCAAACTTCAGGCTAACTGTTTAACTGTTTACTTTGGAATTTTTTCATGCAAACATTTATTTTCAGACACTATAAATTGTCCTCTATCAGATGCATTCATAACCCAGCTTACCTACATATACCTTTAAAGCCTAAACAAGAGTTTTATATAAATGTTATTTTTGACAACAAAATTTAGCTTATGGTGGGCAAAAGAGTAACATAAGCCTCCACCGTACAGTGTACTGTAAATAAGTAGCACGGTTGTGTTCACAGTTGAATGTCCAAAAAATCATGTTTTTTTATTTTCTGCTCAGAATTCCCAGAAATACATGATTTCACTGCACTCTGGGAAACTGCAGGCACATGCAAATGATTCCACAGTGTATTTTCACTCTCTAATCCAATACCACTGTGTAATTGCTTCCTTTTAGGTATTGTGGACTTGTTTCCATGTTCTTCTCAGTTTCCAAGAGTGCAATAACTATTTCTGGGAATTCTGAGCAGAAAATACGTTTTTCTTTAACTTATTTTTAGACATGAACACAAATGTACAATTTACTGTATATTTATGTAAATGTAAGTTCTATATAGCTAATATAAGTACATCTACTATATCCTGTACCATTTTGGACCCAGGAATTCCTTGGCTCTTAAAACTAATGTATCAACAAAGGGACACTGCAGCCATTTTTTTCTACATGGTTCTTTTCAAAGAACTAAACTTGAAATGGGGCAAATGGTTTTAGAAAGTAGAAAAAAATGAATGCAACTTTCAAATTGTTTATTTTTATAGGAAGTTCTTTCCAACAGTTTTTATATGCCATTAATTCTCAGCTGATTTTGCTGCTACTTTCTCAACAGTTTTGTCCCTTTAAACTAATGAGCTTGCCAGTAGATCTAATAGCGGAACCGGCAACTGTGTAGTTGCCACATATCTATTGTGCCGATAGTAACACCTTATTTATACAGTCTCCTCCCATCTGAGGAAGCTGGTCAGCAGGACTTCCACTGTAGTTCAGGAAAACGACACTTGGTGTAAACTGCGGGCATAAAGCATTTTTTGGGGGAAAATCTGGGTTTCAGTACAGGAATCCATTTTGTTACATTACAGCCTGAGAGGTGGAGAAGAGGGGTTGTAAAGTAGAGGAACAGGGTGAAGCCAAAAGTCTTTATTGGATAATCAATGATAGCCTAGATTTACCCTTGCTGGGCAATTATGCTCTTTTTTATGTTTATTTTTTTTTTTAATGTTTAGTCTTTTTAGGATCTGTTTACCGTATTGGTCCGAATATAAGCCGCACCTGTAAAATTCAAGGGGAAAAAGATAGTAGTCAAATATAAGCCGCAGCCTTAAAATTGGAGAGACTCTCAAAGTGATCAGCCATTGCAAGAAACAGGCTTTCTAATTAGTACTGTAGCTTTTTTTTAAGGTTACAGGCTTTACAGGATGTTAGAATCACTAAAACTGTAAATCGCTATTCACTTGCTACAATACCGCAGTCTCAAGCACGCAAATAGGCACCCTTAACTCGCAATTGCGCAAATCGGCAGTAATTTTGCGTTCGAATAGAAGCTGCACACGTAACTCGCAAACTCAAAAATCAGAAAAAAGGTGCGGCTTATATTCAGGCAATACGGTAATACATTGCCTAAATTCATAATTGTGTTGTATATCTATTGGAGCTTTATATATCATTGATAATTGTGCATGTTTTGGCTATATTTGGTTAATTGATAAAATTGTTTCTTAATTAATTTGTGTTGCACCGTTCACACAGCAATCTGATTTTTTTCATGTGCACCGTTTTCGCTCCTTTATGTAGTTAGACATTTTTCTGGGGTTACAGCTTATTTTTTGGGATTTAACCCTGTTGAGCCTTTCAGATAGGAGGTATCCCTTGTGGATAATTACACATGTCACCGTACAGCCCTATACTAGCATTTTGGTTTTAATAGCTGCATTATTTTCCATATCTATAAATCAAACATTTTCCATCTGTACTTAGGTGTTAAACATCAAGAAAATAGGCTAACCTTTGTACATCAAAGACTTGGTTTTCAAACATACCGTGATCTTAACTTTTAATTGCTATAATTGCATGGTAACCTGTTGATTTGAAGTGAAGCACATATGTATTGAGGAATCTGTTATATCCTTGTGCCTTCTTAGATTGATTTGACTGTACTGCACAGTGATATTTATTTTTTGGTGCTTAAACACAAGCCTTCTGACTTTGCATCATGTGATTTTGCTTTTTTTTTTTTTTTTTTTTTTTTTTTAAAGATACTGATTTAAAAGTTGCTTAAATTAACTTCAGTATTTCATCAGCCAGGTCATATGTGGTAGTGATTGTGACCAAGCATTGTGACATTCAGCACTGCAACATTCCCCAGTAATTATTCTGGAGATAAGCCAATGTCCAGTAGTTGGTATCTAATTCTCTCTAATGCTAGATGTCGGATTATTTGATGGAACTATATTATATTATAGTGCTTAGTGGAATGAAGGAGTTATGTTAGTCTTTGAAATGTGCAACAGATCTCAGAGATAACTACGGGAAGGTTTGTAATTTGCTGATTGTGGTCTCATCTATTTATAGCTGAGAAGTAATTAGGAACTCTACAGCCAGTTTCACAATTTGCATGACAGCAGAGTGAAAATCTTGGTGTGCCAAAATAATGTATGACTAGTTTCCTTATTTATGCGAGAGAGGTTATAAACTGTTGCACGGAGGTCAGCAACTTGTGGCTCTAGAAACAAATTTGGTTTAATACATATCACCATGTGCCAAACTGTTTACTGGAAGGTTTGATCATGAGGCTGAAGCTCAAATACTTTGGCCATATCATGAGAGGACAGAATTCTCTAGAGAAGACTCTGATACTGGGAAAGATTGAAGGCGCATGAAGGACAGGACAGCAGAGGCAGAGATGGATCAATTTGGTAATTGAAGCCATGAACATGAGCTTGATGGAGCTCAGGAACAGTGGCTGACAGATGTGCCTGGCGTGCTGCGGTCCATAGGGTCACAGAGAGTCAGACATGACTGAATGACTTAACACCACACATCAACATGTAGCTCTTTTGTCAAGCCCGAGTTCGTCACCAAGAATTCAAACAATTGATAGCTGTGAATTAAAACGAGTGTTTGCTTAATTAATACACCGGTGCTTTCGGTCTGTTGTCTTACAGTTTTGACATAGATTTGCTATTACATTACACAATGGAAAAAAAATGTTTGCAAACTTTGTCTTACTTGGAGCATAATTAAGCAGTGAAAAGTCATATATTGAAAACAAATAATGTTGATACCTCTGCAGGAACTTGGATCATGATACATTGGTGGAGTTTGTGGCGTGTTTACATTTGCTTAGAGCTGTTGTTGTAGTGAATGATGCAAGGGGACTGCTTTCTGGGCCAGTGAGAGGGAATGGACTTGTGTATTTTTCAGTCTTTTGAATGATCTTTACAATGGCTCTCTGTTCCTTCCTTCCCCACCCCTCCCTCTACTGATCTCCAAAACGCACACTGTCGTTATTCAGCTATGATCAAGTGATGTAACAAACCCAAAATGGATTCCTGTACTTTATAAAAAGTCTTTAAACTCTGATTTACCCAAAATAATGTTCTATGCCCAGGTCTTGCACAACTGCTAATATTGTTAGTTTTTTTTTTTTCTTCAACTGCAGCGGTCCTATCATTTTAATAGGTTGCAGACCCCTATATGTAGCATTTGCACAAGTTTTTATTTTTTTTGTAATGCTTCTTACTGATACCTAAAATTCCAAAACAAAATGTGCTTTTATAAATGTGAAGGTGTGGAAAATTTCTGTATTTTGTAGCAGGGGAATTTAGATAAATATACTTCACAATTCTACAGATTCACCAGAAAAACAAGATTTGAATTTAAAATAAAATATAATCCGCAATGCAAATCTAGGCCATGCAGATGAAGAACTTTTCTAGGTTTATGTAGTAATTTTTTTTTCTCATTTATTGCCCTATTTCATTGTATAAGAACTGTTGTATATATTTTTAGCATAAATATAAAATATTCCTTTATAGGAACGACTTGATACTATTTTGAAATGCTACGTTGGATTTTATTTAGAGGATAGAGAAGTTGCTGTTCTATATGCCTTTAAATATTTGTGTAATTTAGGTAGAAGTTTCATGGCTTATGAATGCATCTGATAGAGGAGAATCAGTAGGGAATGCAAACATTGAGTTAGCATGAAAAACATTAATAAACTTACACTAGAGTTTACATAATTTCTTTAGTTTTCTGAAAGTTGATTTTGATGAGGAACGCCCCTTACAATCCTAGCTAAATTGGCAAAAACGTCATAATTTGTTATAGTCAATCCGCGGCAGCTGCAAGATTGTAGCAGTATTGGAATTCATTCTCTGCAGCAAAGCATTATGGGATTTAGTATTTTTTTTCTTCTTCATATAACACAATTCTCTCTTCTGCAACTGCTCTAGATCTCTGTAATGGGCTCCCACTTGCTGCAATGTTAGTATAGGGTTAAAATAGTACCTGAATGCGTTTTTTTCTATTGGTTAGTACCAGATGCCTATGCAGGTACCTCTGGGGGTGTGGAAACCAATATTTGTATTTTTATTTTAATAAATCTCTATGGGTATAGAATGTTTTATTCTAATGTGCATTTCTGATATAAGCAGCATGTGTTAGATTACAAAACTTTAAAAACAGGAAAACTTAGACTGGCTGTTTGTTTTGGGTAACCATTTAATGTGTGTATACACCTTTGTCTGTTAGCCAACAGATGTACTGGAGGACAATGTATAATTTCTTCCCCCTCTTTTTCAGTCTCCCATGCTGCTCCTCCTCCACCCTCCATCCTGCAGGTGACTCCTCAGTTACCTTTGATGGGATTTGTGGCTAGAGTTCAAGAGAACAGTAAGCTGACTTTTTTGTTTTTTTAATCAAAAGAAAATATTAAAATGTGCACTTACAGCATTGCTTCTCACAGGGTGATAATACATGTGATACCCTAAAGGTTACTCTTGCTTTTAATTAATTTACGTAGAGTGTGTTACAACTACAGATATTTGAATTGATCATTTTATAACTATAATTCATTTTAGGGTTATGTTTAAGGTGTTAACCTCTCTTTATACCTGATGGTTGGCATATAAGTTCTCCAGGACTTTCTCGGTCCTGGGACCACCTTTTGATGAGTTGGATAATCCAGTATACAAAAAATATAGTGTTTATAGAGCCAGTAATATCCAGATTACTTGTTCTTATATTCTGTACAAGAAAAAATAAAGCTACTCGCCGTATATGTGAGTGTAAACTGTACACTGTAAACTGTAAGTGATAATATATATATATATATATATATATATATATATATATATATATATATATAATAAATAAATAGAAATCCACAGTCTTTCATGGATACAAACTGGTCCCAATATTTATTCTTAAAATATAGCAAGTTGATTAGAATATGAAGATGTTTGTGTACCTCTCTCGGTACAGCTACGTGGCGGGGCAGTAACATCCGCATTGCTAACACTGAGTTTTTTATAGATAAGATTACAGTGCCTTGCAAAAGTGTTCACCCCCCCCCCCCCCCCCCCCTTGACGTTTTACCTATTTTGTTACATTACAGCCTTAACATTTTATGTAATGGATCAGAACACAATAGTCTAAGAATATATACATAAACTTATTTTTTAGAAATAGAAAACAGAAAATTGGCATGTGCGTATGTATTCACCTCCTTTGTTATGAAGCCCATAAAAAGCTCTGGTACAACCAATTACCTTCAGAAGTCACATAATTAGTGAAATGATGTCCACCTGTGTGCAATCTTAGTGTCACATGATCTGTCATTACATATACACACCTTTTTTGAAAGGCCCCAGAGGCTGCAACACCTAAGCAAGAGGCACCACTAACCAAACACTGTCATGAAGACCAAGGAACTCTCCAAACAAGTAAGGGACAATGTTGTTGAGAAGTACAAGTCAGGGTTATGTTTTAAAAATAAATAAATATCAATATAGTTGATGATCCCCAGGAACACCATCAAATCTATTTTATAACCAAATGGAAAGAATATGGCACAACAGCAAACCTGCCAAGAGACGGCCGCCCACCCAAACTCACGGACCGGGCAAGGAGGAATTAATCAGAGAGGCAGCACAGAGACCTAAGGTCACCCTGGAGGAGCTGCAGAGTTCCACAGCAGAGACTGGAGTATCTGTACATAGGACGACAATAAGCCGTACGCTCCATAGAGTTGGGCTTTATGGCAGAGTGGCCAGAAGAAAGCCATTACTTAAAGCAAAAAACAAAATGGCACATTTTGAGTTTGCAAAAAGGCATGTGGGAGACTCCCAAGATGTATGGAGGAAGGTGCTCTGGTCTGATGAGACTAAAACTGAACTTTTCGGCCATCAAAGTAAACGCTATGTCTGGCACCAACCCAGCACATCACATCACCCAAAGAACGCCATCCCCACAGTGAAACATGGCAGTGGCAGCGTCATGCTGTGGGGGTGTTTTTCAGCAGCAGGGACTGGGAAACTAGTAAGAGTAGAGGGAAAGATGGATGATGCTAAATACAGGGATATTCTTGAGCAAAACCTGTACCACTCTGTGCGTGATTTGAGGCTAGGACAGAAGTTCACCTTCCAGAAGGACAATGACCCCAAACACACTGCTAAGGCAACACTTGAGTGGTTTAAGGGAAAACATGTAAATGTTTTGGAATGGCCTAGTCACAGCCCAGACCTCAATCCAATAGAGAATCTGTAGTCAGACCTAAAGATTGCTAGTCACAAGCACAAACCATCCAACTTGAAGGAGCTGGAGCAGTTTTGCAAGGAGGAATGGGCAAAAATCCCAGTGGTAAGATGTGGCAAGCTCATAGAGACTGATCCAAAGCAACTTGGAGCTGTGATTGCCGCAAAAGGTGGCTCTACAAAGTATTGATTTTAGGGGGGTGAATAGTTATGCACATTGACTTTTTCTGTTATTTTGTCCTATTTGTTGTTTGCTTCACAATAATAATAATAAAAAAAAAACATCTTTAAAGTTGTGGGCATGTTCTGTAAATTAAAGGATGCAAATCCTCAAACAATCCATGTTAATTCCAGGTTGTGAGGCAACAAAATAAGAAAAATGCCAAGGGTGTGAATACTTTTGCAAGGCACTGTATGTATGGTATATATTTTAATTGAGGTATTTCCAGTATGCAGATAGAAGAATCGCTGAATTCAAGCTCTCCTCCCACATCAGGAAGTTGATCAGGGATAATATGATTGTTAGATTCCACCTCCGTAAAATTCATTAAAAAAATGTATAAACATTTAACTTTTTTTTTTTTTCCTTTTTGAAAACATATTTTCAAGTGTAGTATGTCAGAAACCTAGAATTCTAGGTCTGTGTGGCTGCAATTTAAACAAGGGGTCTTTGTTTTTTCTTTAAACTGTACTTGCAAGTGTGACTTGTTTATTGAAACACTTCCGCTTATCTTTATGGCTAAAAATCTAGCAATTCTTAGACAAAATATCCAATATCCAAATTCTTAAGATTACTGAACTCCTTATCAGAGATTTGTCTCTTGAAATAATCCTAATATAATATACTTGTGTTTTTGGATTAGTGTTTTTTGTTTTATGGGATTAGTATTTTGTTTAATGCTGTTGAAAAGCATCTGTTATATGTGGCTTGATTATGATGGTAATTAAAATGGAGTACTTTGTACGATTAAACAAGCATAACTCATGACTCTAAAAAGTGAGATTTACATGTGAATTTTTATTCTTTAATAAAATGTACAATGAAACCTGTTAAATGCATCTATAATCCATGAAACTTTCATATAATAGAGGAGAATACGTAGAGTGTAAATCTTTGTTTTTGAAATTTTTCATGCAAAATAATAATAATAACAAAATATTAGTTACCATAACATTTTCATATATCTTCAGTCCCAATCATATGCATTTACAACAATACAGTGGATATAAAAAGTCTACACACCCCTGTTGAAATGTCAGGTTTCTGTGCTGTAAAAAAAAAAATGTGACCAATTTTCAATTGAAAAACAAACAAATCTTTTAGGTGGAGGGAATAAAAATAAAAATAATGTGGTTGCATAAGTCTGCACATCCTCTTATAACTGGGGATGTAGCTGTGTTCAGAATTAAGCAATCACATTCCAAATTGTGTTAAATAGGAGTCAGCATACACCTGCCATCATTTAAAGTGCCTCTGATTAACCCCCAATAAAGTTAAGCTGCTCTAGTTGGTCTTTCCTGAAATTTTCTTAGTCGCATCCCACAGCAAAAGCCATGGTCCACAGAGAGCTTCCAAAGCATCAGAGGGATCTCATTGTTAAAAGGTATCAGTCAGGAGAAGGGTACAAAAGAATTTCCAAGGCATTAGATATACCATGGAACACAGTGAAGACAGTCATCATCAAGTGGAGAAAATATGGCACAACAATGACATTACCAAGAACTGGAGCTCCCTCCAAAATTGATGAAAAGATGAGAAGAAAACTTGTCTGGGAGGCTACCAAGAGGCCTACAGCAACATTAAAGGAGCTGCAGGAATATCTGGCAAGTACTGGCTGTGTGGTACATGTGACAACAATCTCCCTTATTCTTCATATGTCTGGGCTATGGGGTAGAGTGGCAAGACGAAAGCCTTTTCTTATTAAGAAAAACATCCAAGCCAGGCTACATTTTGCAAAAACACATCGGAAGTCTCCCAAAAACATGTGGGAAAAGGTGTTATGGTCTGATAAAACCAAGGTTTAACTTTTTAGCCATAATTACAAAAGATATGTTTGGTGCAAAAACAACACCGCACATTACCAAAATAACACCATACCCACAGTGAAGCATGGGGGTAGCAGCGTCATGCTTTCGGACTCTATCTTAACCGGGGCCTTAGTTAAGATAGAGGGAATTATGAACAGTTCCAAATACCAGTCAATATTGGCACAAAACCTTCAGGCTTCTGCTAGAAAGCTGAACATGAAGAGGAACTTCATATTTCTGCATGACAACGACCCAAAGCATACATCCAAATCAACAAAGGAATGGCTTCACCAGAAGAAGATTACAGTTTTGGAATGGCCCAGACCTGAATCCGATTGAAAATATGTGGGGTGATCTGAAGAGGGCTGTGCACAGGAGATGCCCTTGTAATCTGACAGATTTGGAGTGTTTTTGCAAAGAGTGGGCAAATCTTGCCAAGTCAAAATGTGCCATGCTGATACTCATACCCAAAAAGAAATAGTGTTGAAGCACCTTTTGATTTTATTATAGCAAAGTATTAGTTTAAGGGTGTGCATACTTATGCAACGATATTATTTTATTTTTATATTTTTTCTTCCCTCTACCTAAAAGATTTCAGTTTGTTTTTCAATTGAGTTGTACAGTTTATAGGTCACATTAAAGGTGGAAAAAGTTCTGAAATGATTTATCTTGGTCTCATTTTTTTACAGCACAGAAACCTGACATTTTAACAGGGGTGTGTAGACTTTTTATATCCACTGTACATCCGTTTCCCTCTTGTGTGACCAAGCTACTCAGGAGGCAGCTGTGAGAAGGGAAAACTGATTTGTTGGGACACAGCTTCCCACAGCTCATTGGCCCTCATGTGCCTTGGTTGTGTAGCTCACACAAGAAATGTCAAATGTAGTTTGCATTACAAATATACAGAATTACGCAATAAAATGATTTGATAAAAGACAAACCTGTACACAGGATATCCCACAAATTTCCGATACCCATATTCTTGGATTTTTCCTGACACAATTTTTATTGATACATGATTATTTTGACGAAAAGGGTTTGGATCCACTGAGGTTACAATTATTTAGTACCTTCCAGCAATAAAGTTTGAAATGTCAGTTATTTTAAGCCTGGTCATAAACACCTATATGATCCAATATTTCTATTCTTGAATGTTTTAATCTGCTCTTAGTTTCAGAGACCCCACCACCACCGCCTCCTGCTGAAGAGCCAGTTTTTGATGAATCTCCTCCACCGCCACCTCCTCCAGATGAGTATGAAGAGGAAGAAGCTGCTGTTGTTGAGTATAGTGATCCATATGCTGAAGAAGATCCTCCTTGGGCCCCAAGAACTTATTTAGAGAAGGGTATGTAAAAGTCACCAGGCATTTTGTTACAGTAAACCTGCTAAAGCATTTGAGAGAAATCCATTCAAAGAATCGAATACTCCATCTGCATTATATTATCTTATATGGGAAACCATATTATAGCAGCATGTTGACATGTTTAAATATTCATTATGGTACTGTGTGTCAAAGATTTTATAGCAAAATTATTTACAAAGTCTGAAACTTTCTGGTAATAACAATGTTATATATTTATAAAGTCGATAAGATGACAATATAACTACAGTAATGTAAAGCAAAGTCTTTAGATTTGACCTCTGCAAAACAATACTTGTGTTGGTTAGTCCTATCCAAGTCATGAGTGAATGTGAAATAAAACATAATTTCTATTCTTCCATAATCGGTAACTGCAAAGTTGGCAGACATTGTAAATTCCTCTAAAACTCTAAATCAAGGTTAAATAGTTGAACATTACTCAAGTAATGGTAATATTACGTTGAGGGTAGAAATACTCCCACCTACTTTGTGCCTTTTGCCCTGTGGTGTATGTATTCAATCCTGACAATTGAAACGGAAGTGTAATAATAATAATACTCATTATGCTTGGCTTTGCTGTTTAATCACACAAGGCTGAGGGACCCCACTGAATGTATTGGCTCAGCAGGATGGCAAGAGATAGGAAACTGAGCCTGGCACAATCACGTCCAGTAAGGCAAGGTCCTCAAACGGGAAGTTATAGAAATGATTATTGCACAAGGCACCATTAGAGGATGTGACAATCGAACAAGGCACTTTTCTTGTTACAAACTTAGTCACATGAAAACATATTATGATATTACTTTTTTTTATTCACAGCACATTAACACTTACCAATTTCTCCTCAGTTGTTGCAATTTACGACTACTCTAAAGACAAGGAGGATGAGCTGTCCTTTCAAGAAGGAGCAATCATATATGTCATCAAGAAGAATGATGATGGCTGGTACGAGGGAGTCATGAATGGGGTTACTGGGTTGTTCCCAGGCAACTATGTGGAGTCAATCATGCACTATTCTGAGTGACGAGCATACCAAGCCCATACAAACTTCCTGAAGATGAACTGTTGGGGCTAGATTTACATGAGCCCCTGGGGGGCCAAGTGAATAGACTGAAGGATCATTGTTATTGAACCACTTTTTTTTTTTTTTTCTCTTACCATTAAAAGAAAGTGATGCAAGCTGTTTGAACAAAAGTGATCTTCCTGCTGCTCCCTAGTAGCTTTTGGTTGTTGACGTCTGATGGTAAAACTAGGGATGTAGAATACTTTAAAAAAAGCAGGGTCTATGGCATTTATTAATGCTGCCTCAACCCTTACCCCTTCTTACCCATGGATCATGTGACATCCACATGTCAAGAGTACTTTATCAAGTCATTGTCAGGTATTTGATTTCTTCCAGTTTCTTCTTATGTACAGTCTGCAGCTGAGTATTTTTGTCTTTTTTTTTTTTTTTTTTTTTTAGTAACTCGTTCAAGTCTCCATAGCGGCATAAGCCGTTAGGAACAAAAGCAATCATCTTATTTTATTGCTGATGTTAATTTCTTCCACAACACAGCATTTTATGAAAAATGTACTTATGTTTATTAATCTAGTGCTTTTACATCTTCAAGGCCATTCAACTCCAGGTGTTGCTGGAAACGTTTTTTTTGGCGAATACATAACTATTTTAAGTAGTTCTACTTATATTGGCCTGCCATTGTAAACACCAGTTCCAAATAAGCAAATCTGGATATCTGATAATACACGGACACTGGTCATATAACAATGAATCTTAAAATATAATCCCCTACATGCCTTTCAGAAACACTGAGAATAAGTACATATATATTGCCAGGTTTCCATCAGCATTTGTAAGTAATAATGTAAAAAGTATTATGTGTATTGCAGTAAGTCATTTTTGTGAACTATTGCATAGTCCTATTCAAGTGAAAAACGGTTCGGTTCTGTGTGGATTTGCTTTCCTTTTGATTCCCATTAAAACTAGTTATACTTTAGTACTAGGTCATTTTTATTTCTGTTTTTATTATGTTGGTGGTGGCTCCAATTGATCAAGACATGTATTGGGCATGTCCTGCATACTTATTTCTTCCCTTGCATTGGAGAGTATGCCTTTTAATCTTTATACTTTAATATCTGTGTTTCATGAATGCTTATACACAGTTTAGTGGTAGGCAACTGGCACAGTGCAATGAGTTTAAAGTAATTGTAACAGCTTAAACTGATAATCTTTGCTCAAGATCTACGCTGCAGATGTATGATAGAAAAGAAACATCATCCATACAGATATTGATGCTTTCACAAGTAGGAAAGATGTGCTATTTTTCTTGCAAGTTGCTACATATTTTTATAGTTACCCCAATGAAACTTGCAAGTTCTTGTGCATAGCAATTAACATAATTTGAAACTTGCTTGTAAATAAAAATTCTGCACATTTTTCCAGTATTCCCATTTCTTTAATCCTGGTCTTGGATGCTTGAAGATCAGAGAAACATTCTTCTCCTTTTAGGATATTAAAATGGATATCTGACCCATTCACCCACCACTTTAGCAAAAACCTTTGATTTTGGTTGACTAAAAATAGACGACACAGGTTAATTTATTATATTCTAAGGCTAGACATCCCACTGAGAATACGATTGTCCCAGTGTAATAATTGTCAGTGTTTATACACAAAAATCTCATGTCCGTAAGGAAATTGTAATAAACTGTCCGGCATGTTTAAAATCTGAACTACAGTATTTTCGCCCCTGGTTTAAATTAATTCCATATTTTTGTAAGAGTGAAATGTTCTCATGAAATAGTTTTGCTACAGTCAATCATTGTTGGTATTATTGGACAGATTTACCCTCCTAGAGTGTAATACTATTTAGACAAATTAATAACAGTATGTTAAAAGGCCATTTATCTCACTGTAAGTGCTCTTCATGGTGTGACGGAGAACACAATTGTATGTCTTACACTAATAATAGATACAAAACCTAGAGTTTTTAATTTCTGTTTACATAGAAAGTGTATCCCATCTACTGGCTGTTGCATGAGTAATAGGTAGCCAAGTACTGCTCATGCTGTGGGGAAGGCAGAGATTGATAGCAACTTTTCCTGGACTCAGTTCACAATGCACTG
This sequence comes from Discoglossus pictus, assembly GCA_027410445.1. NCBI lineage: Eukaryota > Metazoa > Chordata > Amphibia > Anura > Alytidae > Discoglossus > Discoglossus pictus. Next base: position 105,976,923 of record CM050173.1, on the reverse strand, counting down.
ATCACTTAACCCATATCTGATCTGTTTAGGTGAGTCCAGCTTTCCATGCCTGTACAAAAATTGCAAAAATTAGATGGTCTGTTCCCTTCAAACTGAAGATATATGAAGTCTTATCACTGACTTAGATGGGGGACACAGGTTGCATTCATGCAAAAGTAGTTATTTTATTAGATTTCTAAGCGATAACATTCAAAAAGTATTTAAATATGCTTTTTAGGATATCTTTAATGTGATTAAGTTGCCCTTTAAGTATTAAAAAGTATTTAAATAGTTTAAAAAGAGAAAAAAAAAAGTATTTTTTCAGAGTAAATTTTCTCTTTGTGTTTCTAAATATGGAAACCATAAGGAACATCTGATCATTGGAAACCACTAAGAAGAGTGTTAATTTGTAAGAACACTTTGATATTTATCTGTGGCATTAAAAAGAATAAAAATGAAATACAATTCTCTAAGAGACACACAATCTGGTGATGGACTATTTTAACAGAGGATGATTGTAACATTCTTCCTGACTCGGCCACAGTGGTAAAATATGTATTTTCTCTGAACTTTTAAATTATCCTTTTGTTTAAAAATTAAAAAAAAAAAGTCATGCCCAGACAAACCATGGCAGCCATCACATGCAGTTTGGGGTACAGATTAAAAACTGCTACGTTTTTCCTATACACAATACATTTTCATAGTATACTCATTCTAGCATCCTTGCTTTGGTGAGGAACATAGTTGCTTCAAAGGTGTGATAATACTCTAAAGTAATTAGCTACTTGTTTAAAGAAAAATCTCAAGAATGAATAAACATTAGCCCATCAATGTTTTAGTTCTTAACGGCATGTAGAAGAATGCTCATTGGGTGCTGATCCAGGCCACATTTTCTGGAAATTTTGTATATGCAGATGGATAAGTGGCCTTAAGAAGAACCTTGCACAAACCATCCATACAAACAAGTATAAGATTGGTGGACATTACTCATCCCTAAGAGACATAGTGTGAATTACAGCCCATCATCAAAAGCATTGTATTAAAGTAATTCTTTCATCTGTTCCTTAAACGTCTCAGTGCTTTTAATAAAGTTTTAGTTTTGATTAAATCTTCAGCACAAATCCCTTTAAAAATAGGCCATTGATAATTTGTCCTTTTAACTGATATCCCATTAACGACCTATAATATACATCCCCATCCGTTACATTTCTACCTTTACAGCATTTTATGAACAAACTGTGGGAAGGAAGGGGTCTGGGTTGTGTGTTTCAGATTTACAGAAATAAAGGAGTCATTTTTGCGCTTGGCTGCAAGGTCACTTTCATGTTCAAACATAGCAATACAAAAGAGGAAAGAAAACATGGAAAACCTGTTACACTAAACCCTACAAAGCATAAAGCTGCTGTAAAAATGACATTTCCAAACTCTACCCTGCACAAAGATCTTCAAAATTATTTGTTTATCTTGGAAGACTTCTTTAGAAAACCATTGTACGTATATCATCCCAACCCCGGAACTGCACAGAATGATTTGTGTACAACCTCCATTTTTCCGCTAGTGATCCTTTTCTGCACAAGACTGGCATGACGTGTTATTTTCTGACAATTTATGGAAGATTCTGGAGACTAACTTCACAAGATGTTGGTCCCTTTTGCCACTTCTGTTTTGTTGTGTGCCATTAAATCACCTCCAGAACTGGAGAAACCGTTCAGTTTTTATTTTATTTTTTAATTTGTACTTGGAATAATTTGTTGCTGTGTATTAAGAACTCTTGTTACAAGTCCTAAATAAACCAATCATTAAAGCACAGTAAAAAGTCTCCTTCAATTTCCTTGTACTCTACAAAGCTCCATGTCCGTGATGTGGTCCACCACTGTGTGTACTGGATAATATACCTACGATTGTTGTTACAAGGATTATAATAAATTTGTGCGGTTTCATTATAATTAAGTGTTTTATGCTGTTGTAAGATCTATGATGAATAAAGAAAGAAAAAGACACTCCATCTAATCCATCAACCCTAATAAACTGGATTCAAAGGAAGAGAATTACAAGAATTTTAAAATTATAGTTTTATTAATAATGCCCAAAAATATTCCAAACCGGAGCTTAAAACATATTTAAAAGTATATAGATATGCACTGTATTAGCGGTATTGTCACTGTGTATTTATATAACCACAAGTGCCACAATTATGAGAATCAATAGTTGTCTGATTTCATTTTGCATGAATCATTGATCAAATGTTGTTATAGTGTAGTATTATTATAACACTGCTGTAATTTAATCACAGTTAATCTATATGCATCTAACCAATTATTAGTTATACCAATGAGTGTGTAGAAATCCTACTGCCTTGAAATCCCCAGGGAAAAATAATATATTTTAAAGTGCTAAGTTAATTTAATAGGAAAAATGATTATAAAGTGCTACTAAATTAATGATTGGAAAAATCCAATCATTATAATTTAAGGTGCTAGGACAAAGCAGTAGTATTATAACCACAAATCCGATATCTAGCATGTAATGCTTAAATATACGCAAAAAGAATATACACAGTATCAATTTATACAATATATCTTCACACAATGTTAAATCAATTAACTCTACATTATTGAATCAAATAGTTATCATTAATTTAGTAGCACTTTATAATCATTTTTCCTATTAAATTAACACTTTAAAATATATTTTAAGGCAGTAGGATTTCTTCACACTCTCATTGGTATAACTTATAATTGGTTCGATACATTGGGCCTCATTATCTATTCTCGGCCGTAGGAGATGCGGGGCCGCAAGGACCGGCCGCAAGCTATTTGCCTATTCTATTCCCTTCCGGCCGGGGATTCCGACAGGCTTGCGGCCGGCGCCTTGTTATCCTGGTTGCTATTAAATTGCTCCGGGAACCCTCTCTGCAAGGCTAAAACAGAGCCGCAGCTTACTTGCAGGAAAAAGGTCCCGCAGGCACACAAATAAGCACATAATAAAGCCATCCTGCACTCTGAGGAGACTATAAAGTGATTGTAGGTGTTAGCATTCATAGCACAACTTTCCCCTACACTCAAATCCGTAAATAATTTTTTTAAAAATGTATGTCAAATATCCGTGGAAAAAGTCCAGAGTGCTTGGAGCACCTCAGACCCGCCCACGCTGCGGCCGGAAAATAAACAGTTAATGAAATCTCGGATTTGGGCTGATGTGCTGATGAGAGGGGGTTGCTATTAATCCTCATGTCCCCCATTATGATCCCTAGCATTTACAGAGCTTTACAGTGCCGTCTTGAATTTATTTTTGCTTTTAAAGATTTCTGAGCTTACGGCCAGTTGCAAGATATGCGGCCGCCCGTAAGGGGATATCCTTGCGGCGCCGTATATTTGAATTGCAAGGTAACCGGAGCCCCGCAAGGAATCGCAGCCTTGCGGCTGATTTACGGCCGATAATAGAATGAGGGCCATATAGATTAACTGTGATTACATTACAGATTGATGGAAAATTAAATCCGACAACTATTGATTCTCATAATTGTGGCATATAAATATACAGTGACGATACAGCTAATGCAGTGCATTTCTATATACTTCTATATATTTTTAAATGTTTTAAACACCGTTGTTTGGAATATTTTTTAGCATTATTAATAAATATATAATTTTAAATGTTCTGTAATTCTCTTCCTTTGAATCCAGTTTATTAGGGTTGATGAATATGGAGTGTCTTTTTCCTTCTTTATTTTGCATATGTTTATTACACTCACTAACCCTATTTACTCCAGTTATTGATAATATTAATAAAATTGGGAGCTTTACCCTGAGACAGTAGGTTACTAATTTATTTGGTTTAAAGATCTATGATGAACATTTTAAGGCTAAATGGCTATAGTTCTATGTATTGGACTCATTTGGTGCTTGGTGACACCTGGACAAGGTCTGTCAGAGATAATAGGTAGTTTATTAGAGACTAGATCTATATATATCACTGGTTTTGTCCAGATGCGTTTCACCATCAAATCTTAAGGCTTTTTCAATGATCAAAACCACCTCCAAAAGGATGGTCTTGAATTTGTGTTCAACTTTTGTAGGTATATAAAAGTATCACTGTTCTACTGTTATATACCTACAAAGGTTGAACACAAATTTAAGACCATATATTACAGATACAGCTGTGAACATGTTTTTTTTTTAATGAGAACAGCCACACCCTGTAAAGGAAATGATCTTCTAAATTTAACTAATTAAATTTCCCATGAAATTTGCCCTGACACGAGAATAATATTGTCCAGGTACCCAACAATAGATGCACTATTACTATACCTAGCCCTCTCAAGAGTGCTACAGCGAACTGACTGGGGTTTATTGTACCCAGTGTCTTTGCATATGTATTAACCATGTAGATAGTTGTAAAGGATTCTTAAAATGGTAGAAAAGTTGTTTACATTGTTTTAAATTCATCACGTATAGACTTACATATTGTTATTTTTTTATGTATTACCCTCCAGATCTTTTACAAGAATTTGTATAAAGTTTAGGCTGCAGCTGTCACGCCGATTTTATCTCAGCCTTTTCTTCTTGTTTAATATGCAGATGTGCATATATATATATATATATATATATATATATATATATATATATATATATATATATATATATATATATATATATATATATATATATATAATTTTTTTTATTTTATTTATTTAGTTCAAATAGTTGTAATTCTTTTAAAAACAACTATCTCAATTGCCTCATATCAACCCTTTTACAGCTATGACATTCATGTTGTGACCCAAAACATCTACAGCTTCATAGTCCAGGCTCTTTACCACTGGACATGTGTTTACCTGGTTTGTAATTGTGAAAAAGAACAATATATTCCCACAATTAGCTCTAGCTTATAACATTTTTACTATGTAGCATTAGTACAGATATATCTGTCCTATCATTCAAAAAAAAAAAAGGTGTAGTGGGTCTTGAACCCAGGTCCACTGTATCACTTTACTACTGGACTGTCAATATGCTTTACAATAGGTGAAAAAAGAACAATATATCTAACCCAGAGCTATATATTGAAACTGTAACAGATATGTCCACAATTTGGACACCTGATTCTAAAAATAAATTCTTTGCAGGGTCCCTTTAATTTGGTCTGCAGTGTTTTATTTATATACATACATATATATATATATTTTTTTTTGTTTTAACAAAGTACCAGAAATGGATCAAAATCAAATCTCAATGCAGTCTCGCGTGGGCATGCTCTTTCTCCACATTGGTGTCAACATCATCACTTTTGTAAAATTTAGACTGTTGCATTTTGGTTGGTATTGCCTTTTCTTGAAAAAGGGTAGTCTCCTAAAGCTCAACTCTCTAAAATAAATGTTACTCCAATATACTGCAGTATACAGTAATTATTTTATTTGTTCAACTTGACCATCGTAGCTGGATCGTTTTAGTATAACTATACAACCTGCTGTTGTAAAATCTGCCACTAGATGGTGACAGCTCCCCTTAGTTCTAGCCCTCAATGTCATTACTTGAGAATAGGTGACCATTGTCTTATTCCTTGTCATTGATTTCTACACACAGCAACTCTTTTTTTTCCGGCTACTGGAATTTGTGAAACCTGACTATTCACCACCTTACAGTGTGAACTAAAGCTCACTGTCACTCTCAGATTTATCAGTAGATCCAGATCCACATTTTGAGTGGTTATTGATTACAATGTCTATTTTGATTCAGCTAATTGCTGATGTGTCTATATTTATATAAAGTGATACTCTAATAGAAGCTAGGAGGGCGAGAAGCAAAAAAACAAACGTTTATAGATATAATCTCACTTGCTTCCTCTGTCAGTGTTGTATAATTAACGTTATGATCCGCTTTAGCCCAATAGCTTTAAGCAAATCATGCAGCTGTCTCAAACTTACCTTCACACATGGAAAAGAAGTCCCAGCTTTCTTCAACCTCAATTGATAACTCTGACAAGAAATGAATGCCACTTAATTTGGTCAACAAAAAAGCATGATTATAAAACTAGAGACTTCTTCAGGGCTGTGATCTATGTGATACACCAACCTGTGGTCTGTCAATGGCTTTTTTTTTTGTAAACAAAAATTCTAAATATGTAAAACATATTTCACTTAAGTATTTTTTGTTATTTGTTCTTCAGGGTCCCTCAACTGGAAGAAATTGCTTATCTACAACAGAAGGCCAAAGAGAAGGCCGCCACGGAAACATAAGAACTTTTTACTTTTATGTAATGTTGGTTGGTTGTATGTTAGATTAGGTCTGTTGATCAATAATTTGATAGACAACTTTGGATAATTGGTAAAGGTGGAGCAAGAGTTAATTTGCTTTGTTTCTTTGAATGATTTCATGTTCTTAAAAAACAACATTCATAGAAAAATAACTTTTCAATGTATAAAACACACTTTTAGGAACAAGGTGAAGGCTGTGGGCTCCTTTTTAGCCATTTATTCCATCAGTATTTCTTATTCCATGTAAATATTTTTGCAACAGGCATAAAAGCATTTGGTTTATTCAGTGTAGTTGTCTGTACAAAAAGTATAATCCTGCTCAATGAGACAATGACCCACTACCTCAGGATTGTATCGGTACTGTATACAGAGATGGAACCTAAATGTGGACAATCAGGCCAAGTCTGAGTTAAAAACCCAGCTGATTTTGAAATCCGCAGAGTGGCGTATTGTTAAATAATTATTTTTGTTTGTACATAATGGGTGGCTTAGACAGCAACTCCCAATATCTGTATATGGGATCTATTTGGGAAACCTAAGATTTAGATTCAGGGAATAAGAGGCACTAGATAATCCCGACCTCAACAGGGTGAGAAGTATGACTAATTATTTGAGAAAAATATATTTTTTACAATACATTATTACACAAGACTTCAATATGCTCATTTAAAAAATAGTGAGATAATAAACTCAATTACAAATTAACCATCGATTAATAGATTTTTTTTTCACAAGTAATTGGATAGAGAGCCAATATTTATGATTCTGCTCCTTAATATAGCTAGATATATCACACTATTGGATTTAAATATAAGCAATTTAGACTCTAAACACTACATTTCTGCACTTTATATATAACTGTTTAAAGTTTAAGAGAACATGAGATAATTGCTCCTAGAAAAAATATAACAATTACGAGTTACTACCTGTAGGACATACAGAGCAAGTCTCTTTTTAGCTCCCTTGAGCCCCTCCAACCAAGATGTAAATACATCCTAATCCACCATTTCAATACATCGGAATAACAGCCCTGTTGAATCCAGAGAAGGTCTAGTGAAAACCCCCTTTGGAAAATTAACATTGATATGAATGTCTCATGTATGAACGTGTATACTAGGAGGAATACCATATAGGCTCATAGTCCATATAGGCCCTATTATGAAAAAGAGATTGAAACACTAGAGAATATAATATAAGACACTAATACTAGGTTAGATTTTGATGGGTATTAAGATTATCTCACACAACGTTAATGGATTAAATTCCCCTACAAAAAGGAAATTTACTCAAAAAAAAAATGTAAGGCAGACATTCTCTGCCTACAAGAGACTCCTTTAAAGAGGTACACAGCTCATTACTTAAATAAGAACAACTAGAGGGGTGTCAATCCTCTTTAACAATAGGTTAAATATCCAAGAAGAGTTTTCTAAGATTGACCCTTATGGAAGATTCATTATCTGGATTGGAGCTATAAATGGTAGAACAATAACTTTAGTAAATCTCTACTTGCCAAACAAAAGACAGGTACCTTATCTTAAAAAAAAAAAAATGAAAGTGGTTCAAAAATTAAGGAAAGGAGATATATACTACACCCGTTCGAGAGGGACTATTCCTTATTCTCAAGCCGGTTTAGCTCCTACTCCAGACTTGACTATGGACCTTCAATATTTAAGACTGTTAAAAGAAATTAAGATTAATACCACAGTATGTCAGAGCACTCAATGCTTAGCTTAAAGATAAATTAAGGAAACTATGGAAATTTGAATTAGTAAAAACTGGAGCATTGATCCATCACTTAAAGATCAGGCTTAGATCTCACAATTAAAAAGGAAGAAATACTACATTTTTAAGCTTAATACAAATTCAGTAGAATCACCTTCTGTCCTCTGTTGTGCCTATATGGCCAATGGACGAGGGTTGTTAAACTCAGCAGCGGAAAGAAAAAAAATCAAGAGGTTGACCCTAAGGCGCTTATACATCGAATTAGAGAAAATTCAAGCCCAAAATAAAATCAAGCGAGATAGCGAGAACCAAAAATGAATTAACTCCCTAAACACGCAGATTAAAAAAATATTACAAATACAAGTAGACAATCTCTTGTGGAACTATCAGACATCTCAATTCGTATATGGCAACAAATCCGGAAAATTTCTGGCCAATAAATTAAAAAAACAACAGCTCCAAAATAGAATTTTGAGGCTTAAGGGATCTGATAATAACATATATTCCCATCCAGACAAAATTGCAAAATGTTTTATGGATTGCTATAAAATGTTATAGAATTTGGAACAGCATCCATCATTTATTAAACCTAACACTGGTGATATTAAAATCTTTTTAGACCAAATCAAATTGCCCACTATACCTTCAGAAGAACTAAATATGATAGTTACACTCTTATGATTATTGTTATAATGTCAGGGCACAAATGTATGCCTTCCGTATTTTTGTCTGGCTGTGTATATAATATGTAATGTATTATTTATGTAAATGGAGATTTTAAATTTGTAAAAAAAAAAAAACTAAATATGTTGAATGAGGAGTTTAGCAACAAAGACATAATGGAAGTTATAAAAATGGGGAAAAAAATAATGCCCCAAACCTGATGGTTTCAACCAATTATATTATCAAATATTTTCCAACAAGATTTGTGATCATGCATGTAATATGTATAATGAGATAAAAACTACAGGCAAGTTAGGATTAGAACTATCTGAAGCAAAAATAATATATATCCTTAAACAAGGCAAAAATCCAGAACTTTGCACTAGTTATCGGCCAATTTCCCAGATTAACGTCAATATAAAAATATATGCAAAAATACTGGCAAATAGATTCAATCTTATTATACCCAAATGAATACACTTCGACCAATCAGGATTCGTAAAAAGACGACAACCATCAGATAATATAAGACGCTTAGTGGATATTATGTAGTTTGCAAAAAGGAAAGATTTACCCATACTGACCCTGTTGCTTGACGCCGAAAAAACGTTCTACAGGATCATGCTGTTATGGAGAAATATGGCATGGGCGAATTCGCCACTAAAACTATTAAAGCCCTCTATACAAATCCAACAGCTTTGATAATAGAACCTTTTTTTGAATCCCAGAGATTTACCATAAGTAATGGCACCCGTCAAGGATGCCCCCTATCTCCTCTCCTGTTTATCTTATTTATGGAGCCCTTTGCGGCCTCCATAAGAAACAACCTAGGGAGGGAGTAGAGATAGGGGAGGAGTCGTATAAGATCATACTTTTTGCAGACGACATCCTGTTAACACTTACCAATCCTATAAGTTCATGTGCCAGTCTACATCAAACCTTCAATGAATTTGGAAGTCTTGCTTATTTAAAAATTAATTTCCTAAAAATAGATATAATACAAAGAAGTTTAAATTGGAAATCTAAGTTCCTCCTAGAGCAACGAAATATGTATAACTGGAACTCAAGATCAATAACCCATTTGGGATTGAAATTCTTTTCAAACAAATAATTATATGAAAGATAACCTAAGTATTCTTTTAACAAATATAAAAACTATAACCAATGATTGGAGACTATTAAATCTTTCCTGGTCTGCAAGAATTGCTGCCATAAATATGTGTATTATTCCAAAACTAAGCTATCTGTTTAGATGCATTCCTTAAAAGGCCCCTAATACCTCCCTAAATTTAATTCAATCCATAATAGACAAGTTCATATAGATTGGCAAAAAAGCGAGAATAAAGAAGGCTGTATCCAGCAGAAAATGTGATAAGGGAGGCTTAGGTACACCTTTAGTAAAGGATATCCATGACAAAATATTAATTGCAAACTTGATGTTTTGAATTTCCAACACAACAAAGAAATCTGGGCGGAAAAAAAGAAAATCTTATGGGAGCTATTCCAATTCATACAATCTTGTGGGACAAAAATACGGATATAATCCCTTTTAAAAATCGTACAACAGGGCTGAGAGCCATGTTGAAATTCTGGTTTAGAATCAGACTCAAAAATCATTTAATACACATCCCTACTCTGGCTTCTCTCATAGAAATCTTAAGAACTAAAGAACATCACTTGATTCTGGTGTACTGGAAAAGTAAGGGTATTAAGCGTATTTGTGATATATATTCAGGGGGTAACCTGATGGATCTGGTCATAATACAAAAGAAATGTAATTTAAGTACAATGTCCTGCCTGGACTATGAATCAATAAAAAAGCTATTGTTTCTTTGGAAATTTAAAACAATCAATGAGGATAACCCATATAACCTAGAGATTCTTGCAATCAAAGGAGAGAAGACAAACATATCCAAATGTACTAAGGCGCTATCCGAAAACTCTACCTTTAGAAAATCTAGAGGTATAGTAGCCTGGGAAGAAGATCTGGGCTTGACATTAGATGCAGCTTCTTGGTCAACTTCCTTTGGCTTGGTAAAAAAAAATCTGCGATTAACGCCTCTTTTTGGAGTTGTATTTCAAAATAACTCAAAAGTGGTATTTTACCCCCCAGTTTATGGGGAAGTTCAATCTCCAACCGGACAATCTATGCTGGAAAGATTGTGGTTTGCAAGTAACGACATTACATGTATGGTGGGAGTGTGAAAGCATAAAGACCCTTTGGTTAAAATGCTTTTCTGATATTTCAAAGATGATTGTAAAAGGGCTATTTGGGGGGAACCAATAATTTTTTTACCACTTACATTTAAATCAGATTGCTCCTAAAGCAAAATATTTAATCTCTCATATTCTCCTGATTGTTTTACATATTCTGATAAAATACTGGAAACAACCAATAATTCCCTCTTGGAATGAAGTTGTAAATATTATCAAAATCAATCGGGACATTATGAGGGAGAATTATGGAATTAATCCATTAAAAAAGGATCTATGTGCCAACTGGTCGATTTGGGATCAATATCTATTGTCTCTTTAGAGGGTCTAGCTGCAAATGAACGCATATGTCGCAAATAGGTCCAATGGTGTAAAATATACTCTTACAAGGTCTATGGAATTCTAAATGTTCTGATAAATTATGGATGTTTGTATATGTACTATGTGTGAATGTTATGCTCTTATATGTTTATATGGTAAAAACAATAAACATAAAAAAATAAAAAAAAAGCTGAAGATTGTGGTCTACAGTCTCCTTTTTAGCCATTTATTCCATCAGTATTTCTTATTCCATGTAAATATTTTTCAGGCATAAAAGCATTTGGTTTATTCAGTGTAGTTGTCTGCACAAAAAGTATCATCATGCTCAAGGAGACAAAGACACACTACCTCAGGATTGTATCAGTACTGTATGCCAATGACCTGTCATTAACAACAGATTAGAATCTATTTTTTTGGGTGGATCAGAACAATCACCTGGCAGGTCTAAATGGTAAATGTCAATGATTATTGTAGGGAAATTCAGTTTTTAAATAAAATTGCAGTTGGTAATGTACGTTTTTCATCTAGTTTTAAATTATACCATATTTGGAACCTCAGCTGTCACTTAATGTCATTTTTCTACACTATAGGCCTTACATTTTCTATACAAAGTGTTTTGCCATATTTACAGTATGCTTATATGTACACAACATAACATTTTAGAATACTGTACAACCAACAACAATATAATACATCACTTGCAATGTGTATAAATATGTAACCCCTTACAAAAATCCAACATTCATTTTCTCATCTTCTCTTTTTATTGTTCATTTTTTTTGTCAATAATTTTAGCAGTAAATAAATGAAAACGGCCGGAAAGTGTCTCGGAGAAGAGAAATCACACTGCATTACAGAAACACAGTGCACATAGAATAACCACCGTATCTATAGGTACGTACAATAAAGAGAGAACTCACCTTTAAAGACTAGATTATTAATCGTAACATTTCAATAGTTGCAGAGTTTATTTTTATTATGTCAGTTCATTGCTAAATAATCAAAAACTGCATGCCGGCTCCTGTATGTTCAGACTACCCAAAACAGTCTTGTATTTGATCAAACTCCCCTCGGAAATAAAAACTATTATATATCATTAGCTGTATGGGTGCGCACAGAAATGTAAAGTTATAGCAGATAAATCAATGCAAAAAACTCAGATATTTTTTCCAGCTATGGAAGGATTTTACAGGCTGTTAAAAACTAAACATTGAACTGCCCAAAAAATGTTTTCGAACGTTAAAGAAAATACATAATTTATCTTATTAACCATTGTATGGAATGATTACATTTCATTCTATCGCAAGTTTCATTCGTTAAAACCATCAAAATTGTATCAATTCCAGCAAGTTTTTTTTTTTTTTTTTAAAGCAGTTACTGAACAAGGAATGACTGGCCCTGTTCTCCTCCATCAAAAGAAAACTCCGATTTGAACCACTGTTTTTGGTGTAATGATACAAACTGGAGAGCAATATATTTATATGATGAGTGCGCGATGGTGTAATAATGCGTTCAACAAAAAGACCTTTTCAGTAATTTGTATAGACCAAACCGGTATGAATACTGGGCTAGAGTACAAATTAATTAGAGAAGCAGAAAATAGTTGGTTTCCTGGGTGCTTAACCCCAAATTGTGAATTCATGTACTTACTTTATAATTATATGCACAGAGTACCTTTAAAAGTATATCATTATTAGTAGAAAATATGTAGCTTAATACTTAAATCTAATAAGTTTGGACAAAATAGGGATATTCAATTGCCCTTTCTATCAAATATTCTCATCCACTATAGGTGAAATAAAAATAGTCACAAAGTTATAGGAGTAAGGAGAGATCTATGACCCCTAAAGGGTCCTACTTACTGGAAGGCTCACTAATTAAGAGGAAGGAAATAGTGGCACTAAATACTAAAGAGCCTATATTAGTAGAGGAAGAAATAGTTATATAAAAATATAAAATCAATAATGCGCTAGACCAAAACGCGTCATAAAGTGATAGACGTACGGGCAGACCTATGCCCCACTAAGGGTCCTCCTGACTGGAAGGCTCTCTAATAAAAGCCCCAAATCTGGCTGAAAACAGACTAATGTTAGATAGAATTAAATTATGTATACTAAAGAGAGTATGTAGTTATTTGATAACCAGTCGGTATAGAGATATACTTTTAAAGGTTCCTGTACTTGATATCTTGATATTTATATACATATTAGTTAGGCCTATATAAGTAGTATTACATGGGCACATCTGTGCCGCGCTGCTCTCAAGCTTGTTTTAACAAGTGAGAAGAAATACACCCAATTACCACTATTTAAAGAATAAAAAGGCGATAATTTCCATATTACATGTAAGAAATAAGTGTATTGCAGTATACATTGACACCCTTTTTTTATTGACTAATTAGATTTTTTTTATTTAGAGCAATGAACTTTTTGAGATGCAAATCATTTTTTCAAGTAAAAAAAAAGTACTATGTCATTGCTTCTGAGTTTAAAAAGAGGGTGAAATAAAAAGGGTATTGATATATACAGCAATGTTCTTATTTTTCATGAATAGTGTAAATATATAATTTCCCATTAACACAATAAATTACCCATATCCATTAATTTTTTACTGAAATCCATTTGCATGAGAGTTGGGGATAAGATGCCTATGTGTGGAGAGGATACAAGCGCAGAACCTACAATTCAGCAGCTTCATCTACAATGGGTTAATGAGTCCCAGCATTACTTTACTTCAAAATGAAGCCAGGTAGATTTCATGTGTCTAGGTTCCTTTAATCCTGACAGTATCACCAGAACTGAAAATGTTTGCACTGTGCACAATATATAAACCAGGATAAATACCTGTACTTACTAGACCACAGCAGATTGCCTTCACAGGGACACTTAAAGCATTACAAAAAAATCCTTAACTAGTTTACATAATTTTATCCCTAAATGTATTATTGATGAAGATTTCTGATTTCTAAGAAGCCCACATATTAAGATCCTTACCTTCTAGAACCTCCCCCTTTCTTCCTGTTCTCTCTCATGTAGTGTGCTACGTTTCCTAGCTGTGACTTAAGGCCACACCTATGATGGAGGGGCTTCTCACTAGCAGTGTCTCGTGTTACCAGCATGGGGAACTGGTGTGTGAAGCCCCTCCCCTGTGGGTGCAGTTTTAGGGTACAGTTGTGCAACATGTGAACTCTCGTGAATGAAAACAGAAAGAAAGAGGGAGGTACTAGATGGTGAGAATCGCTATGTTGGAGGATGTTTTAGAAGTAGATGACATGTTCATTTTGTATCATAATTATGAGGGGAATTAAATTAACAAATATAATTGAAATATGTATACAAAACAAAAAAAGTGCTTACCGAGTCCCTTTAAGCCCTACTTTAAGCAAAAATATACAGCAAGTATCCATTGTAAAGAGATAACACCATCACCACACATTTAGTTAAAGGGCCACTGTAATGGTCCAGCTTCCACAACATCAGTACCAAAGATCATAAACAATTTTCTTATTCTGTCTTGTGAGAAACCTCACACTGAAAGCATTTTGTTTCCTACCATCTTTTTTTAAACCAGGCTAAAATGTTAGCCTCATTCCCCATATTCTGCAACTAAAACTATGCTCCACACTCAAACTGTTTAGAAAGGTCACCTTTTTAAAGTGAAAATAAATCTAAAAGTTATTTATATTGTTTTTTACAACATAAATAAATGTTATGAATTGAGAACTATTTAAAAGAATGTTTTAAGCATTACAAAAATTTTTGTATAAGGAATAATTGATCGATAGTGCAGAAAAATATGATAAATAGACTGTGTGGAATTATTTTCTCCGACTATGTCCTGATAAGTTACCCGAAACAGACAGTGAGCCTTATGAATGTCTGAACTACAACAAATTGTTCACATTGTGTTTAACATAAATCAGTTAAGAACCCACAATTAAGAAAGTTTTGGACTACAGTGGCCCTTTAAGGAGATGTGCAGAGATGCCGTATTTTTCATTTTAACCATTCTTTCTGGAAATTGTAGAAAGTTGCTGACCCGCACCCTGTAATTGGCACAAAAAAAAGCACAGAAAAACAAACAAACATGCTAATAATACATTCGATATTGCCCTAAAGGACAAAAATAAATCAGCTTATTTTATACACAGACAAGATAAAGAGATGATTCTACAATCAATTTGGAAAATTCAATAATTCAATATTGTTTGCATCATACTACAAATGGACATTATAAGCAATAAAATAAAGCCGTGCGTTTCATTTTACAAAATAACTGAAGTGCAGTACCGAGTAAAACCTCTTGTGTACCGATGAAGCGTAATGGATGACATATTGGTTGCTTTTACTGGTTTAATCAGTGACACAGAGAGCTGGAAGCACCACTGGGTCCAAATGATCTTCATAAAAGTAACACAAAGCACCTTAAGTCAGCCACCACGTCCGCTGAAGCCCATCTGGCTCTTGAGTGGTAGGGTATTTTGTCCACCGTAAGCAGGTACGCAGGGATATACATACATAACAAGGACAACATCCCCTAAGGGGCTCTGCAGTCAACTGGTTTATTAGTTTATGGGGATGAAAAAACAATAATTACATTACTGACTGGCTCTGGGTCACTGGAGGTCAGAAAAAGATAGAGAAAAAACAGAAACTACTATAGTTTTCTTTAAAAGGACAACTTGAAAAATGTTTAGTTTTATAGGGCACCCTCTGATGTTTCTGTGCCTGTTATTTAACAACTGTAAGGCACTATGCCTTATTGATGTAGAGCATATGCATCAACACCTTTTGCACTATATATTCAGTTTACACATTCTGTTTCAGCATTTTTTTTTTTAAATCAATTTGTTCCATAGGACAACTGCTTGAAGTTCAAGGATCACTGATGGCCAATGGACCTCTGGTCTAATCCTTTTGAAAATAAAGGGATTGGAAACCCATTGGTGTCTTGTATCTATTAAACAGTACTAGATAAAAACAAGGTTGCAATACATCAGACTTCTCTCCAGCAGCAAACATGATAACATGGTGTAAAAAACATAGTGGTAAAGTCTACAGCGTGGACAACACCCAGTTATCTGCATATTACCTAACTGGAAATAGACATAGTGAAGTAAAACATTCTGGTTATCTTTTATTGTACAGTCTCTATATTATTATTTTTAATTACAGAATTTTATGCCTACTGTAAGAATACATGCAGAGACAGATCGCACACCAACATACACTACAAAAAAATGTTCCTTTATATGCAGAGAATATGAAACATATTTTGGTCCTGTCTGTAATCTGGTTCTGTTCTTCCAGAGGCAATTTCAGCTACATTAACCAAAGATAAGGGGAGTTGAGGAGAAAGTTGATCATTATCTAGAGACAGAGTTGTTTGAGTAGTGTCATCATACAAGGAGCTCCTTAGTTTATAGTACATGAGACTGTCAAGAGCCGAACTAGCTGAAAGAGTTAGTGAAATTGGTTACCAATCTCCAGAAAGCTTGGTATTCTGGTCCCTTTTAGGTGGGGCAGGAGGTGGCCCCCTTCGTAATGTTGCATAGCCTGATAAATGGCTACCTCCATAGCAGTTAGCTTTTTGATGGTCTCCTAAAAGTTCTGGAGGTGGGGGAGGCAGTACCATATCATCCATGGTGGCAGTGGGCTCTGGCCTGGATAAACGGGCAGAAGATAGTGAGCTGTGTCTAGTGATAGACTTCCGCTGCAGAGTCTTATTTAGGTCAGCAAGGAACCCCGGCTGTACACTGAGGCTGGGTTTAGGTGAGGTCGGCACTTGCGAGCTGGCAGGAGGAGCTGCTTCCGTCATTTCTGCTTGCATCAGCCTCATGCTGTCATTGCGTTTCGGCCTGGTGGGTGGCGGAGCTTTCTTTACAGATGATTTAGACCAGGTTTGGGGTTGTGGATTCACCACGGCCACCTTTGGTGAGGTGTTTCCAGAAAACATAACTGGAGGAGCATCTGCAGGAGGTGGAGGCAGAAGCTCAAGGTCAGCTGGCGGAGGTGGAAACTCTGATTCAGGATCAGATGGTGGGGATGGAAACTCTGTGACTGGTTCTTTTGATGGTAAAACATTGGGTATTTGGCCAGGAAGGTTTCCTTGTTGAAAAACCATGGGCAAGTTAACTCCTGAAAGATTGAGTTTAATTGGTTTTGGTGGAGCAGAGGGTGGAGGTATTGACTCTTTTGATGGTGATCCAGGAGATTCTGCAAATTTGCTGACAAGGCTATCCACCGAGGACTTCTTGGATTCATAGTACTCGGCAGAACTGTTGGATTTAATGCTAGAATTGCGCTGTGGAGTTGGTGGTGGTTTCTTCCCACCAGGACTGGATGTCTTAGCCTTTTTAACAGGGGAACCCGTTTTATCTGGTGTGGGTGAAGAAGGTGGAGCAGGGGACGTTGCAGGGGGAGGAGGCGGGGGTGGTGGAGGAGGAAGGAGTGCTAAACTGCTTTCTGGTGGTGGGGGAGGAAATTCAGGAGATGGGACAGAAAATGGCTGCCATTTTGGTTTTGCTTTCACAGCTGGTGGAGACTGAGGAACTGTGCTTGGAGCAACTGGTTTTGGAGGTTGAGTATCTAATATAGAAGTAAGTGGAAACTGACTAGCAATTTGCTTAACAGAAGGCATGGGGGATTGTGGAGAGGAAGGGGGTTTAGCAGAAAAGCTCTGCTGTTTGGGTAATGTTGGAGGAGGCGTAGGACCAGCTGGAGCTGGTGGTGGGGCTGGAGGTGGCGGAGTTTGGGAAACTGTAAAATGAAGCTGCTTTTTGGATGCTGTAAGAGGAGGTCCGGAGGAAATAGATAGTGGTGGGGAAGAACTGGACGCTACAGGTTTAGGGACAGGCACAGTGTGTTTTATAGGGGCTTGGAATGGAGGAGGAGGTGGTGGTGGTGGAGGAGGGGGTGGGGGTGGCGGTAAGGGAGGAGGTGGAGGAGGCTGAGCAGTTTGGACAATATTATTCTGCTGAACCTGATGGATTTTTAGAGGTGGTGGAGGAGGAGTGAACTGAGGCATGGATGGGGTACATGGGGCAGGTTTCAACATTGCCATAGCAGAGCCTGGGGGAGGTGGCGGAGGAGGAGGAGGGGGTGGTGGTGGTGGAGGTATACCCCCGTTAGGTGTCACGATCATGTGAGGCTTTGCAGCTTGTGGGGCGTGAGGAGCTATTTGGTTTGCACTGGGTGACTTGAAGTGAGGCCCAGGGTACTGGGCGGCATTCTGCAGTCTGGTAATGGTGCTGTATTTAGCAAACAAAATGGGAGTGGACACAGATGGGATCTTAGACTGAGTTGGGAGAGGAGGGGGTGGAGGCGGAGGAGGAGGTGGTGGGGGAGGAGGAGGTGGAGGAGGTGGTGCTAGCGGAGAAGGTTGCGATGCAGCATGTGGAGACACCGCTCTGATCTGGACATGCGGTTGAGGAGTCAGCGATGTCAGAGGACGACTTAGGGACTCCATCCTTGCCTAGAATAGAAATATATATATAGGTAAAACCTAAATATGCAGTCAACCATAACACAAAAGACAGGTTGGACACCACAGACTAGGTAGATGAGGGACAGTAGAGAATATTATTAGAATTCCCAACACATTAGAACGAGGATGAGATACACCACTAAAAAGAGTGCTGGAGAAGTTAATGATACATTATAGAACAATTTTCTTCCTAAATAAAATTAGATTAGATGTTTGAACAATTAACTTTTTAGAGATCTTGGTTCAACAGGTTATGAACGATGAAATGAGTATAAATAACAATGTGCTTGGCTGTGACAATGGTGACAAACGACATGACGAGGACACACGTGAACAGGGGAGAGATGCAGATGAGTGGAGAGAGAGAGACAGTTTAGTGGAGAGGAGCAAGTTAAGCAGGGCACCGCATAATGTCCTACACTGCAAGATCTTGAAACCAAGCGCAAAAGCTTTTTGCCAGTTGAAAGTACAGAATAGCAGCCCACTGTGCCCGAGTATGATCCCAGTTTCCTTTGAATATTAATATAAACTTGTTATCTAAAAGGTGAGGTTATCTGCATAAAGTTTCACCAGTGTCCTAACACTGTGATTATATTATGGAATCTGGACTATCAACTCAAATATTCTGGATTTTGCAAACCATATGGAAAACCTTGTTTGTTTTAAAGAAATTCTCTGCATCTCTAAAACATCCACAGTAATGAATTAAGGGTACTTTAGCAAGTCAATTTTCAGAGCTATTGATAAAAAAATAATTTGGTAGATTTCCAATTCCTAATCCACATCCAAGCACTCCTGTGCAGAGGAGGACACTATACTAGTTGTGTCTTTCTCTAAAGTAGCTTTTCTCTGCATTTGACTTCAAACCACTGCTGATAAAGCACAGATACAACGGCTTCTTCCACCAAAATATATTGAAAATTTACTAGTGGGTGGTTTCAGACTAGATCAGCTTGCAGAAAACACCCTCAGTTCATTAATTGGGATATTTTAGAGGGATGAAGAATCTCTTTAATCCATGAAATGCTGATAATTTGCAGGCTCGTTTTGCAAGGCAGCTTTACCACCCTTTCTACCATAAGAGCCCCAATGCATGGAGATGCAATGCATTTGTAGACCACTCTGGCTGTGAAAGGGCTATGGCATACAGGAGTTATAACCAAAATAGGGGCTGGCTGATTTTTAGCCGAAAAAAGAAAGTTATGTGGATAGGAGCCGGAGCGGCTAGTGTTAAGGGATATTTCATTGTTTTCCAAGAAAGGATTAGGGACTCTTTAGAAAGTTAGTCTGGAGTAATTCCAATTAACAACATCCATGTTAATGAGCTTTCGAATGACCCCTGACCTTAATACTGCCCCGTACAAAGCGTTGTGGGCTTGATGGCCTTAGCAGAGGTGGGCTTCACATTTGGAACCTGGGACAACGAGGCAACAGGAGAAATACGAGCAGTGAAACAAAATGCGTGGAGACAGAGGAGCAACACGATCTGCGGAAAGTTCTATCCAACCCCCATCCAATGTCCGTGTTACAATGTAACATAAATACTCATTCTATACCTGTCGGCTGGTAACAAAGCATTAGAAAGTATACACATCAGAATATACAGAAGCTGACACCTCACAACTAGTGAAATTTATTTTGAGGTCAAAGTGATGTAGGACGTAATCCATAATTTCCCCACCCAAAAAAGAATAAAAATCACCCTGCGGACCACCATATATGGTGGATGCATCAGTTCAGATTAAAATTTGCCCAAAGCATAGCTCCCCCAGTGGTTCACGTCCCAAGTCAGGTCAGCTTCAACTTAAAGTCATTTTGAGGGCACAGCCTCCCTTTAATTTCCAGGATTTTAATGTTTTGACCTTCATAGAAAGGTTAAGCTAATGGCCTGCAAACTTGCCCTACAAAATGGCCATGTGATAACATACAAATGGGCATGAGCTAGCACAGAGGTGATGCACACTACACATTATCTATATTATGTGATGGGATATCGGATTCATAATGAGTCGTAAAGTGATAGAGCCAACAGAGCTCCCAGCAGTTTGCCATCCATGCAGCCCCGCTAGCCATGCGCTCATTCTGGGTGTGCAGCGGCCGCTGCTGTTACCTTGCTGGATTCCTCCAGCTGTGTCCCTCTCTTCCAAGCCTCCGAAAAGATGGAGCTCACGATGCTCTGGGAACGCACGTGGCAGGTGGCTTGTGTGTCGGAAAGCCCACTGTCAGACTGGTTGGAATGGTTTGAGTGGGATTCTGGGAAAATACAACATATGTTAAGCATTTGATCTGGACACTTAAATCCTGAATACCAAGTTCATAGAACACTGCAAGAAAAAAAACCTATGAAATTATTATTATTCTTACGTGAGCACGCCCAGTTATACTGAATGCAATGGACACAAAGCCCCAGGGGGTAATCGATAATTATTGGTAACAATATTTTCTTAACAAGATTTATGAATCTTTGATGGTGAATAAGAAAAGCTAACACCTAAACTTCATAATTAGTTGACTGTAGGAGAATTCAATTTTGTAATAACATTCAACTGACCGTGTACTTGTTATTACCCATCATTTTTATTTATACCAGTTCTGGAATCTCTACCATACTAGATTTCTTTATTTTCAACTCATTTCTCAATATATTCTGTGCACTAATAATGTGATCAACCTCAAATACTAATTAGTTGAAACATTTGCCCTATCATTCCCCTCCTTTCTGACAAACAGAGCAGGTCAGTTAAGCTGGTGTGAAGAAAAGCACAAATGCTCCACAAAAGAGGTTGAAAATACATATAAAAAATAAATATTATTTATACTAAAAAGGCCATTTGATATAACATATATTCATATTAATATTCTGCAGTCATTTCAGACATGTAAATGCACCTGGTAAACTGGAAGAGCTGGACCCGGATTTCATGCTGGAACTGGATAACGATGTCCAGTCATACGCCGCCTCTGTCCTCTTCAGGGCCTCCTGATAGTTTGTGTACAGCTGCTTCCCATACTACAGTGAGGAGAAAGGATGGAAGATATGATTTTGATCCATGATATTTATCAGCATCCAAAATAGATATCTGGAGTGCTGGAAAGATCTTTATAGTGATATTTACAGTAGATCTTGGCCTGATAATCGGCTAAATGTTTTTGAAACTTCAAAATAAATGGATTCTTTAATTGTTAGTTATTGTATTGAATTTCGCTTTTTAGCATCCGATAATGGAAGAAGAATGGGAGGAATTTAGATTCAGATTACACCTCTTTTCTGTTAAAAGGATTCCACTTTGAAACCCAATTGATCACATAACTAAATAGCAGAGCAACCCCCAATAGGATAACCTTTCCCCTCAGTCTACAAGTAGACTACATGTCCAACATGGAAGCGTAGCCTCCAGTACTTAGGATTTACTCTACATGTGCTTCCATGCTCTTGGCCGACATATCTGCTGACATTTTTCTCAAACTACAATTGCGTTTTCAATAGGATAGAGGTCTATGTTAAAACTTTAGTGCGCTACAAACCTTAGCGATACGGATGCCGTTAACCCATTGGTGCAATGTCCTGACATCATCACAGCACAAGTACTTAATGTACTGAGACTTCTTCTGGATCTGTGGGTGCTGTAGAAGAGGAGGGCTGTGTTACCGTACATGACATGAAAGACACAAATACATGACCAGTGCTATCAACTAGGAGGCCCTTCTAGTCTGCCTATTGTATCTAAATTGCCTTAATTAATCTTCAGGATGACCTTTTACCTATATCCGGCATGCTTGAATCCCTTTATTGTGTTTGTCCCTACCACTGCTATTGGAAGATTATTCTACTTATCTATCCCTTCTGTAAATAAGTACTTTCACATACTACCAAATAATGTCAATATTATCTATCTACAACATATTGCAGAGGGAGGTAAATTATGTCCCTAAACATGAAGTCTATGAATAATCTGTATGTACACAAAATGAAATACAATATCCAGTATAGCTCATCTGCCCATATAGACCATACACGATCTTGGGACTGGCTGTTATCTTTCGGTGCTCATGAGGACGTTAAGATCCAGAACATTTAACAAGATTACTGTATACTATAAGTGTCACTAAAGTTTTATTTAGTTTTGTAACCGAGGATAAATATCTAAATAATATGTCTACAACTGTGACATGTAGGAGTATACGTGTCAGTATAAGTGTTAGTCTCTCTTTGTTCCTAAAGGCCAACAAAGAAGCTCTGAGAGGCCGACTGTTGAGAGCCACCATCACCCCCCACATCGACTCTTCCTCTATGTTCATACACTAGCGCTCCAGCACACTGGTTTCCATATGGTTTCTTGGATTTAGTACAAAGCTTGAATTGCAGTTTAACACCTGACCACTAGGTGACACCACAGACACACATTGAGTTTAGAGGCTGACCAACTGCATAGATCACTTCCTATTTTTTGCATATCAGACTGATCATATAAACCTGTAGATATTAACAAAGAAAATACTCATCTCAAAATAGAAGATGTTGTCAAACTGTTCAGCTGCAAAGTTCCTTCCGAGTCTATGATGCAGTTAATAATTGTTGCAAGGGAAGTCCTACCTTTAGTACAAGACAATAGTCCGTGGGCGCCTTGTATTTGCTGCGGTAATCCTGTCCGTAGTAAACATTGACATGATCCAGTTGGAGGAAACAGACGAGGTCCCTAGATGCCTGAAGACAAAGGAGCAAACATGTTACAAACCTTTCAGTGACCGGCAATGGAAGTGCTAATATATCCAAAGATACTGTATCCCAGCCCTCCAGACAGCACAAAGGGTCTCTGTAGGACAATATTTTATCCTGCTATTTTAAAGAAATAGTATTGATAATGTACAGAAACGATTTAGTGAGGGAATAAAAAATGTGAAATGTATTCCATATACAACTGCACGCAGCCCTGGCCATCTCTATTGTTGTCTCTGACTACATCCTATATCTATGAGTATATATATTCCTTGTCAAATATGTGGGAAGCTTGGAGGATGAGATTAACTCTCCTAAGCACCAAGGGGTCATCAGATGCCCTATGGGGCATCTTAGCCACAAGGACACTATTGACCCCCATGGCACCTAACATTAAAACATGGAGTCCCTATGGACCTGCATTGCGCCAAACTTTAACCACTATAATCATGGTAATTGCTATGGGTTACCTAAAATGATCCTGTATAACCATGGGGGTGTTATAGACCACCATGAACCCTATCCTCCTATTCCTAACACTACCCAACATCTACACTAATCTGTACTAAATGTTTGGACTACAGTTGCCCTTTCAAGCTCATATGGCCCTGAACTTGAAGTCCCAGCCCGTTGTCTCTCTGCTGTGCTGCGATGTCTCACCTTTGCCTTCCCTTTTGCAACATAATATATGCCAGATGCTCTAAGGAGGAAGTATCGTTTCTTCCATGACTTCTTCCCATCATCTTTCAGCCAAAGGACCCCCTCAATTTCTGGCACAGTCACAGAGCTGCCGCAGAAACATTCCTGCAATGACAAGAAACACCAAGTCAAGAACAGTTAAAAAGGCATTCAAATGTTTAATAAATCTGGGGGGTTGCCCCTATCAGCCAATGAGTAGTAATATAGATGTAAGAGTCATACTTGTCTGCCAATGAAAACTACAGACATCCGCATGAACTGTGCACCTTCAATGAAGTTTAAACAGGTTATGCCCTATATGTTTTCACCTCCCCTTGACAAACTCGTATGTGGGTGTGTCCGGGCACTGCACCAGCTGAGTTATTCTGTTCTACACTAATAATCCTTTCTCCCTTAACAGTGATTGGCTGCAGTGGCCATGCTCAGCAGAAACGTCCTGACAATATATATGCTTTTGCACAGGGATTGAAAAAAAACATTCCCACATATGGTCACCATGCGACTGGTTCCTTCTACACCCTGTGACTAATGTGTGGATTTGGTTAAATGGATCAAAGTAACTCAATATTTTCAAATATGTGATTAATCCAGCATTTTATGTGCAGGAAAATGTATAAATAGTCCTCTCGCCATAAACAGACTGCTGTTTATACCCAGACTTCTCTATAAATTGTGTCCTCAAAGTGGTTGAATATGGAGTGTGAGGTCTGCAATGTCTAGTGGAAGATTCATTGTGTAGATTAACCCTTCCCCTGAGGGGAAGAGCAACAAGTAACCTCTACTGTAGTCTTCATACAATAAGGTTTAATTTGTTGTGGAGGACCTGACAAAGGAGACTCTTTATGGACACTTAAAGGATCGTTGCACTATATAGATAATGGCTGTTAAAATTAAGGTACATGCACAAGTATACTTGATCTATAATGTTTAAACTTTGTAATGCTGGTGTAGATCTGATCTACACCAGTCAGACACCAAACATACAGCAGGAAATCTGCTGGAGCTGTCCTGCTGATTATGCAAAACCGGTGCAGCTATGATGCACAGCATGCCGGCTAGAAACATATAATGGTAAGAGCTTTAAAATATAACTACTACCACTACACTGTTTAAACATTTTAAATCAAGTATACTTATGTATGCACTTTCATTTTAACAGCCATTATTTTATAGTACAGTGGTCCCCTATCATTGGTTGAAAAGTAGCATATCTGCTGAAAAGCTGCAATAATACGTTCAAAAATAACTTTGATACAACATAAATGAGCTCTACCCTGGCCATTTTGATAATTTTAGGGCTCTTGTTGGGACTACAGAGTGTTTGTAAATAAAATAACAAATTTATCGGGTTAAAAACAAAACAAATGGAGACCCTTCCCTTATATGTCTGGGTTAGTCTTTTACGCTTTTCAGGGGAGAATTGCCTAGTACTGATAAATAATAAACAACAGATGATTCTTCCTCTACTATTACTCAAGAACAAGAATCTTAGTGATTTTCATTCTGAAATTAAGGAAATTTGCATGTGTACCGAAGCAATGAGACTTGCCGTCATATGAGGGGATACAGATGTGGACATCTTTCTCATAGTGTGGGATCAGTTGTACCTCACTGACTTTGTCCCAAAGAGGGAGAAACGCACGTCGGGCATTCCCAGTTTCTTTTGTTTAGATAATAACTGCCTGGAATTTCGGGCCTGGACTATAACCAGACTCATATATTACAGAGTATTTCTTGTTTGTGTATGGCACATGTCGATTAAAAGAAGTTTCGAAGTGGGTTATAGTCCAACAGAACCAGCTATGTGTGCACAGTGAATGCATCTCCCTGCAGAGGTACATACTGTATCCTTATAGGTCTATTTAGGATTTATCACCATCCTCCTCTACGCAGTTTGACTTGAAGGGATATTCATATTTTAGCACATTGCCATCTGCAGCTATTTTTTTTGTAAAAGTTTATGTGGCATCTGTTTGCCAGACTGAAAAATGTCTGGTTATTAAAATCAGAATAGTAAAAAACAAACAAAAAAAAACCTTCAAATCTAAACTCCCCCCATGACATACAGATGTGTATTTATATACCCAACTGCCAGAACAGCTGGAAGGAGCTTCTGGTCCCGCTCTTGAGCCTTGTCCGTGCCAAAATACTTATGCAGTAAAAACAGTGACATTAAAGGGATATGGGAGGTTCCTGGATTTTACTAGGCATATAATATACCTGTGTATTTATTTACTTATATGCATTTTATTTTATTAAGAAGTGCTTTTAAGCTTGTTTTTTACTGCATAAAATCATACAAATAGTCCCTGTATAGGTCTGCCCATTGCAGTATATTCAGACACAGACTGTGTAGGGCTGGATGTGCAGTGTCGTGAGACCACATCTCAGCAGTCATTTGTAAAATGTTACTGAGAGATGGTCACTGATCAGCTAGTATGATAGCACAGCAGTACTAAAATAAAGAGTCTGTGTCTTCATGAGCTAGAGTGGGCAGACCCATACAGTGGCTATATATTTAATTTTAGGCAGTAAAACAGATGTTTTAAGCACTTTTAAATTAAATAAAGTACATTTAAGTAAATAGATACACAGGGATATTATATATCTAGTAACATTCAGCAATCTTCCATGTGCCTTTAAGGGTAGAATATAAATCCCGGACTAGAAAATGCTCTGTGTAACTCATCACTTCTGAATTTTTATGTTTAATTATTCATTTTATTTTCTGATCTGTTACTTTCTCAGGAAGACATCGTCTAGTGGCTTTGTAGATTTGAGGTGGGAGGCAGTTTTGGAAACAGTCACATATTTGTGAAGTACGCAAAATAATAACATTAGCAGCTATGTAACAGGCATGAAGGCAGTTTTATTAAGCAGAACTGAATAAAGCACTTATCTGGATCTACGGTTATAGTTTAGAATCGAAGGCTGACAATGGAGAAAAATATTAGGTGCCTCAGCGCTGCAGTGAGGGCAGATGTGGTATCTGGATGAGTCAAGGAAGTCACCCAACATTAGATAAGTCACTATACGAAATCTTACTTTATTGTACTAAGTGACCCTTATAACAGTCACACTCCATGGGCCAGTGAGCTATGAATCACCACTTACTCACCTCTAGTAACACTTCTTTATTTCGGTCTGCCATCTCTGAAGTCTCTTTCCTTCCTAGAAGGTAATTCTGAAAGACAAGAACATTAATCATTAGAGAGGAAATCCCCATTCATGTTCCAGTGAGTCACACTCGGCCTCTGCCCCCACCGAGGAAGTGAAGGCAACACAACTTATTTATTTCCTAAAATATATTCTTAATTTGTATCCAACGTATGATGAAGTATATATGTCTTAAACCTGAAAAATCAAAATACTCTGAGGGAATTTCAAACACATCCAGGAGAGGAAAACATTATTCATGATGCCCGCCCTCTGAATCCCTGACCTGTATTCCACTACTTAC
This sequence comes from Discoglossus pictus, assembly GCA_027410445.1. Classification (NCBI taxonomy): domain Eukaryota; kingdom Metazoa; phylum Chordata; class Amphibia; order Anura; family Alytidae; genus Discoglossus; species Discoglossus pictus. The sequence goes on along the minus strand of CM050173.1, from coordinate 105,949,410 downwards.
TCAAGTCAGAAGCGATAATGAATTAACGTAACAGAGGTGCTACTTTTGAAAGCTGGCCATTCTAACTAATATTTTGACCAATAAAAAGATATCACTATATACTACAAAACTCTAGATTAATGAACAGTCACAGCTACGTCACTATACACATATACATATACACAGTTTCTTGCAAAAGTATTCACCCCCCTTGGCATTTTTCGTGTTTTGTTGCCTCACAACCTCAAATTAACACGGATTGTTTGAGGATTTGCATCATTTAATTTACAGAACATGCCCACAACTTTGAAGATGTTTTTTTTTTGTTTTATTGTGAAGCAAACAACAAATAGGACAAAATAACAGAAAAAGTAAATGTGCATAACTATTCACCCCCCTAAAGTCAATACTTTGTAGAGCCACCTTTTGTGGCAATCACAGCTCCAACTCACTTTGGATAAGTCTCTATGAGTTTGCCACATTTTACCACTGGGATTTTTGCCCATTCCTCCTTGCAAAACTGCTCCAGCTCCTTCACGTTGGATGGTTTGCGCTTGTGAACAGCAATCTTTAAGTCTGACCACAGATTTTCTATTGGATTGAGGTCTGGGCTGTGACTCGGCCATTCCAACACATTTATATGTTTCCCCTTAAACCACTCAAGTGTTGCTTTAGCAGTGTGTTTGGGGTCATTGTCCTGCTGGAAGGTGAACCTCTGTCCTAGCCTTAAATCACGCACAGAGTGGTACAGGTTTTGCTCAAGAATATCCCTGTATTTAGCACCATCCATCTTTCCCTCAACTCTGACCAGTTTCCCAGTCCCGGCTGCAGAAAAACATCCCCACAGCATGATGCTGCCACCACCATGTTTCACTGTGGGAATGGTGTTCTTTGGGTGATGTGATTTGTTGGGTTTGCGCCAGACATGGCGTTTTCCTCCATATATTTTGGGAGTCTCCCACATGCCTTTTCGCGAACTCAAAACGTGCCATTTTGTTTTTTGCTGAAAGTAATGGCTTTCTTCTGGCCACTCTGCCATAAAGCCCAACTCTATGGAGCGTACAGCTTATTGTCGTCCTATGTACAGATACTCCAGTCTCTGCTGTGGAACTCTGCAGCACCTCCAGGGTTACCTTAGGTCTCTGTGCTGCCTCTCGGATTAATGCCCTCCTTGCCCGGTCCGTGAGTTTTGGTGGGCGGCCGTCTCTTGGTTTGCTGTTGTGCCATGTTCTTTCCATTTGGTTATGATAGATTTGATGGTACTCCTGGGGATCATCAAAGATTTGGATATTTTTTTATAACCTAACCCTGACTTGTACTTCTCAACAACATTGTCCCTTACTTGTTTGGAGAGTTCCTTGGTCTTCATGGTAGTGTTTGGTTAGTGGTGCCTCTTGCTTAGGTGTTGCAGCCTCTGGGGCCTTTCATAAAAGGTGTGTATATGTAATGACAGATCATGTGACACTTAGATGGCACACAGGTGGACATCATTTCACTAATGATGTGACTTCTGAAGCTAATTGGTTGCAGCAGAGCTTTTTATGGGCTTCATAACAAAGGGGGTGAATACATACGCACATGCCAATTTTCTGTTTTCTATTTCTAAAAAATAGTTTTATGTATATATTTTTCTCATTTCACTTCACCAACTTAGACTATTGTGTTCTGATCCATCACATAAAATTCAGATTAACAAAACATTGAACTTAAGGCTGTTATGTAACAAAATGGGTAAAAGTCAAGGGGGGTGAATACTTTTGCAAGGCACTGTATGTGTGTGTATATATATATATATATATATATATATATATATATATATATATATATATATATATATATATATATATATATATATATATATATATATATATATATATATATATATATATATATATATATATATATATATATATATATTAGTCCCAATCGAATATATTGAGGGAGATGCATCAATCGTTATTACAATGTAACTATTCAGCAACTTCTCTTTAATATTTCAAAAAGATTATTCAGAGAATCTCTAATTTTATTTGTGAAATTGTATTGATTTTTAAAACATAATTGAATTTGAATATTGAAAGGACCAGTGTAAGCTCTATTCGTGTTAAATCCATTTCTAACTTCACTACTAAATAAAAGCACAAGTGCAAACAACAGCAATGCAAAACATTAGCTAGAAAATATAATTTAAATACATTTTACCTTATTAATGGCTACTGCTGTACCCCTCCCCACCCCTCTCATTGCCCTGAGCCCTGCTGAAAAGAGGAACAATCATTTAAACTGAGAAAACATTATTTGGGCAAGATTGATAAACCAGGCATGCTCAGTTTGAAGATGCATAGGGTTATGGCATTACATCTATAGCCTCCCTTATTCAAGAAAGCATACTCCAGGTTACCAAGCCTGCCTAATTACCTCAGTTGAAATGTTTGTCTTTTCAGTAGTCATCATGGGAGGGTTACAGCTGCTATTAATGATGGAAACGATGTTTTTAAATACTATTTTCTGCCTAAAGTCTTGTTTTGCTGCTGTTTAATATTAATTAATGGTGAACTAAAAAAATAGTCTTAACATGAAAAGTGTGTACACTGGCCCTTTAAGTCTACTGATGGGGATTGAGTTTTACTTTTAAACAGCCTTCTTGACATTTGAGCAGTTTTATTGCTACAGCCTTTAATTACTGCTAGCTAATTAGTGTGTCTTTGTTGTGAAAAGAATATATTGTTTTCTGGAGGGTGGAAGTCACCAACAAAGGATCTAGAATAGCGAGCTACAGAGTATCCAGGTGCTAAAGTAATTCATAAAACGCACCTACTGAAGATCAAACAGGAGATGGTTATATGGAAATGGTGATTAGTCATCACACAGCTGTGCGGATATTATTACCTATTCGGACACTGAATTTATTGCTCAGTATTGAGGGATCTATACGGCTCAGGTCATCACAAGGCTCTGAGAATTTGCTTTCCTGGTCATTATTATCTACATCTGATTGGAAGACTTGTGGGAGGTTCAGGGAGAAATGCAACGAGAATAAGGATATTTGGTGAAAATGTATATACTGGCCCTCTCGTTCTCTGTGCCTTCCCCACCAGACCTCTCATGTTGTGCGCCTCCTCTATAATCTCTTTCATCTTGTGCGCCTCCCCCACCGGCACTCTCAATATGTATGCCTCCCACAACTGTTGAGGGTCCCTCACTGTCCATCTCATATTGTGGGCCTCGATTCTGCACCTTCTCCAACATCTCTCTCACCAAGTGTGCCGCCACACAGCTCTCTCATGTTGTGTGCCTCCCAAACATCTCCTAACGTGTCTCTCACCCCGTACGCCGCCCTCACCACCTGTCACCATGTGCTCCTTCCCAACATTTATGCCTTCCAGAACAGCTCTCTCATATTGTGGCCCCCTCCATCTCATATTTAATATCTCCTCTCAAGTTCTTTGATCCCCACAGCCCATCTCGTATTGTGCACCCCCTACCGTGGCTCTCATAGCATTAGGAATTACATCTTCATACATACTTGTGGATTTTTGAAAAGTGCATATTTCTCGATACGTTCAACAAACATGAGCTTGTTCTGGCTGTCCCTGGTCCAGTTCAGAAGGTTCTCAACCAAGTTTTCATGGTCTTCAAATATTCGCTCTGAAGAAGAAATGAAGGGTAATGGGGTCAGATCCCTCCTGGACAACATCAGGAACCTCAAGGCTCAATACAGTAATAAAGTATTCCTAGTATTTAAATAAAAATATCCCTACATACATCAGTACAGAAACTAAACAAAGGCAACTAAGCTTAAGCATATACTGGTCAAGTGAAGATAGTCCCAATTAATCCTACATCCAAACACAAACCACAGGTCAACTATTAAGTGCCAGGGCTTGCAGCCCATTTGTTTTGCTTTTTCCTAATTAACTGATGGGTGGTAAAAGAACAATATGTTACTTTATTGGGCTCAACAGGGTCTGATACCTGCAGGGACACAAAATGGTATTACAGATTGAGGGATTATATTAAATAAACTGCATGTATTGTCAGGACATTGTGAATAGCTGGATCATACTGTGAGGGCCACGGGTTCTGTAGAGCACAATCTGTCATCATATAGAGGAAGCTCATACATCAGCTTACACACAAATACTGGCACTCAAATGCTATATATAAATAGCAGATATAGTTGTATGTCAACTTAGGAGTAATAATACACAGGTACATTTACAAAGGAAAAATTAGCAAGATTAATGAATAGTTTGTTGCACGTATGTACATGTAATAAAAAAAATTATTTTATTTTATATATATATATATATATATATATATATATATATATATATATATATATATATATATATATATATTGCAATACAATCTTGAGATTCTTAGACTAATCTTATAGGAGTCTATCTGCATCACTACAGTACAGGACAGCCTCCCGGGCAGATCCTCACCCACTGCCTGGACATTTATTTCCTTCAATCACCAATTTTATTGGTAATCGGTTTCTAAACAAACAAGACTCTGCAGTGGCCCTTATAGGTTCTTGTGCATTGTATGTTAGTGGACATCCACTCACCCATCTGCAGCTCAGAGACGGTCTCTACTAGTGACCAGTCCAGGCTGTACCCACAGTGGGACTTGTCCATCAGGTTGTCCAGGACCTGCCGTACAGTCTGTCTCTCGTCCACCATCATAGTCTTGGAGCTGTCATCAGACATGTGCACTCGGATCACCAGCTGGGGATGGAGAGGTTGGTCACTCACTACATCATACGATAATCTACATCATATAATGTTATAAATACAACACTAAGAAGTATATGTATAGATATAGTATACAGTCATTTCCTTTCAACTCTAGCAGACCTTGTTGCAATTACAAAATGAAAAGCACACACATATATATAGCTATAAGTACAAGTGGTTATTAAGAATTTCAAGGGGAAGTGCTAAAAAACGGGTTTCAAATTCACAAGTTATACATAGGACCTCCCTCTGTGTCTCCTTCTCAAGGATCATTCATTGGGGTGGATAAGGAATATAAACATAAAATAAATGTGTACAACATGTAAATGCATCTATGTTTATTAACATTTATTCCAAGGGGGTGAGATCAGATGACGTATCTGGATACATAGTCATCAAATTTGTGAACGATTTCCCAAACTACAGTGGTCCTTTAAAATATATAAAAGGAGGGGGGGGGGCTGTTAAAACATTATAGCACTCAATATATGGATGTCTCTTATAGAAAGAAAGATCACATAAGGAGCAATTTACTAAATGTAAATCTTAAAAAGACCTTTATTGAATAATCTATTGAAACACATTATATGGTCTAGTACTAAGCACAGGAAGCACTAGACCAGTGTGTTATTTGTTTTTAGCATGTAATGTGTTTTTAATAGGTTACTTTTTATGAAAGGATTTTACAGAAACTGAGTACCTGTGTTTTTCCTGTACCATGGAATCCCCAGTAGTTTGAAATAAAATAACTAAATAAATAAATAAATAATAAATAAAAAAACGTGTTGCAGGTACCACGCCAATGAAATAGTTAATTAATTCACTTTAATGTTAACGGACTTGTTAAATGACTAACTGCACTTCCCATCTCTCCAAAACTGAACATGGTAATGGAATCCTATCCTTTTATCAAAGAATCTCTCCAATTAATGGAATATATCTTAGATGTCTCTGAATCTTGGGCTTACAGGACTTACCTTTTTGACTTGCGCTTCTTTAATCTTTTCTAGTGCTATCCGTATCTTCTCAGCCTTTATCTTGGCAGCCTGCTCCTCCTGTGGACACAAAAGAAATAGTATTAAATCACTAAAGTTACACATCTTCTCTGCTGAGTGTATATATATATATATATATATATATATATATATGTATGTGTATTTGTGTTACCCTGATGTTTGATAGCTGGGTAACACAAAGAAAGGTAAAGATACTCACTCATGCAGTCTTCATACCAGAGAAATAGACAATAATAATGAAAGATGGAAACCGAGAGTGAATTTAAGGGATAGGAACAAACAAAGTATAATGCCATAGGCCACAAGACGGGTACCACTGTTCCACACTCACCCAACATGGCAAGGGACAAAGCCTCCAGAGTACTGTTTTGTGTGATACAGATATTAAGGCATGATGACCATACTAAGATAGGACGGGAATGTCTGTATTACGACTAGTTTATGTGTCCATCAACAAAACACTTTTTTTTTTTTCAGATAAATCTAAAAGGTAACATATTCCACAGTATGTTATGGCCCCACTCCTTGTCACCTAAAGGGTTAACTAGAAGAGCTTCTTAGATAGAAGGCCTCCAAACTGAGAGGCCCTTGAGCTCACCCCAGTTTGTCCACAGTAGAATTACAAAACATAACTAAGAAAATGGAGAGAAAAAAATCATATAAATCAGTAGAGAAGTCCCCAGATACAAGATTTTAGGGTTTATAAGTACACAATCTATATTTCAATATGGTACTGCACATTATAATTGTTAGGAAGCAGGCAGGAAAATGAACAGGTGGTCCACAAAGACATTTTGCAATATTCAAAGGGTCCATGCGGTCAACTTTTAAGCAGTCCATCGAAATAAAAGGTTTGGGAACCAAAGTTTTAGTTAAATAGACTAACTTTGTAGACCCAATGCTTCCTTGATTGTACATAAAATATATTCTGGGTTTCTACACTGCCTGCGACAATATCAAGTTCTTATAGAGTGTGAAACAATAGATCTTCATACTTTCCAAACGGTTCCCCACAAGATTTTCTTGAACAACATCCCTCCTGAGTAAACCATCAACTCCGCGCGTCTCCGATCATCCACATGAGAAGACAGCTGGTCACTACAGCATTCAATAACGTGCACATCACATCCTCCTTTCTTATATTGGTGCTTACTTTGGAGCAGTTACCACGTCCTCCCCAACAATACATCCAATGGACTGGCTTATAGATGGAGGTTGAAACAATATCCGAAAAGCCAAATTAGGCAGCAAGGAAGCATTTTTAGGTTCACTGCACACTCAAACCATATGGGCTTTGTTTTCCAATTACAATAGGTTCATTAAACTGGGAAACATAATATGAGAACAATATTTTATTAATAAGGGACGTAGCTTGACCAGCACTTGGGATCTTTTGCCCAGCTTACAGCTTCTCGCTATACCTTTGTGTATGGGGAAATGTTTTTACTCCAAATACACTGAATAGCCTGTGGGGGGGGGGGGGGGGGGGGGGGTACATTCCAATCCAAAGTACTACATTAATATTGAGATAAATTATTTCTGATTTGCTGTCTAGTGGAGACTATGATGAGTTATACAATCCCTCTTCTAGTGTGACAACAAACCCATTCTCCTTTTTGTTTCTGGACACAATATGGCATCAACATACACATGGATGCATGTCCAGTCTCTATATATACACATATATAAGCTTTCCTTCTGTTCTCACATGGAATGTGTCATATTTCAAAGTGAATTACAACCATGTGTCATATGAAACATTTCACTCCATACTTGAGTGTATGATCACCGTGTTTGAATCATCATAGGTTCACTATTGCCTGGTGTGCTAGTAACCATGTTGAACGATTTAGGAGTTTGTATTTGAATATGGTATTTTATACAAAGACTGGTTTATCAACAAACCCTATTTTTTTAGATAAATCTAAAACCTTACATGTATTCAGTACATAGATTTATGTGTCTCTGTATGTATATATTCTACAGGATGTTATAGAGCGTTAACTAGAAGAACTTCTTAGATCAGTGAGTGGTCCTCGAACTCAACCCAGCTGGTCCATTCAGAATAATGTGATAAAGTCCCAAATAACAGTAAGGGTAGTGAATACATATGAAATCATGTCAGAAGAGGAAGTGGATATATACAGGATTAAGTTCCTATGATGGTGACCTGAGGGACTTGTTTAAGAGTTGCACTATAGATCAGCTTTAAGGACATACTAAATAAACAGACAAGGATTTAAGGATAATGCAGTTATTGGATCAGCCTACCTGAGTGCAAGCTATTAATATATTTATTTAAGGACAATATACTTATGGGATTGCTTAAGTTTTTTTTAAATAAATTCTGTATATTGTATTAAACCAAAAATATCTAAATAAATATACTCATAGCTCATTATATATGTATGGAGTTTACTATAGTAAATGAAGGCTTACGTTATTTTGGGTTTTTCAGTTGGGTTATTGCAGATCTTCAGCATAATAATGACTGTGACACTGTGTGATGAGGACAGGTTTATCTAGAAGACCACCCTGTGTAGCAGTCAGCATGGCCACATTTCCAAGGGGAAATCTAGTGTCTCTTTCTGTCTGTGCCAATTATGCAGGGCATTCACCAATAAATCAGGGTCTCATCGGTTCCCCATCAGTAGATAGTCAGTCTGTAGAATATACAGTCTCAGGGTCCATTGTGTTTTGTGGCTTCTTGTGATTGCTATGGTGTGACAGACTTCCATTTGTAGCAGAGTGTGAGGACATGATTGAAAAAAAAATGTCTGTATAGCAAGGGGCTGTAAATACCCATGTGCATCTTTTGATTAACTGCACTAAACAGTACAAACAACATGGGATTTACTGGATTGCAAAACTGCACCCTACTAGGCAATTGCATCATGTGACCAGACATGTACCCCACTAGGCAACTGCATCATGTGACCAGACATGTACCCCACTAGGCAACTGCATCATGTGTCCAGACAGGCACCCCACTAGGCAACTGCATCATGTGACCAGACAGGCACCCCACTAGGCAACTGCATCATGTGTCCAGACAGGCACCCCACTAGGCAACTGCATCATGTGACCAGACATGTACCCCACTAGGCAACTGCATCATGTGTCCAGACAGGCACCCCACTAGGCAACTGCATCATGTGACCAGACAGGCACCCCACTAGGCAACTGCATCATGTGACCAGACAGGCACCCCACTAGGCAACTACCTAATGATAAAGCCAGGCTTATATTGTTTGTAAACTAATACATGTGTACAAAATCCAAGGTAGACCCTCAACTTTGTTCCTATCTCCATTGTGGCTAGAGGAGCTTGGTGTCCACCAGTAAGAGACATTGCCAGGATACATACATACTGAGGATGGTCTTATTCAATGCAAAGTGTGCCATGGCTCAGAAAGTTGTCTTCATATGAGGATTGATGAGCACAAAAGTACTGTTCACCTAAAGACCAAATACATAGGCCTCAGTGGCTGGTGCAAAAAGAAGTTTATTTTTCTTCCATGGTACAGGGTAGTGGTTCTCTACAGCCTGTCCCGGAGACCTTATCTGCTGGTCCTCAGCTACAGGAGATGAGGAGAGCCTAACACTACCATTAGCCACCATTCTAGACAGGTTATCAAGGAACATACATAAAATGTGCTCTATTCAAATTAGTGCAAAACAACATGAATATGTAGTATGTCCCGTGTAATGAACATTGAAAGCCAACCAGTCCCCAGGTCAAAAAGGTTTAGTCACTGGTTTAGTACCATGTAAAGTAAAACTACACTCACACAATTACCTAAATATAGACAATTACCTAAACTATGTGGTAGCAAAGAATTCTGGGTACAGTCTTCCTACTAGGACCCTGGTGTACCATGATGCATTAGGATTACTTACATTCAGTACTCAAGACTCTCTGGCTCCTGTCACAGTAACATGAATAGTAACTAAAGGCTTTTTTTAATGTTACTGCTCTTGAGTAAACATTTCACCAATGAAACAAGGGTGATAAAAACTCACATCATATAAGATAATGATGTCATGTCAAGGTTGTATGACATCATCTAGTCAGATATAAAAATGTTAAAGTGACATAAAAAAATATTTGCGCAAACAGCACCATTAAAAAAAACTATGTCGCCCCTAAATAAAGTTGCTTTAAAGATTTTCTTTAAAAATAACATTACAGAAAAAAACATAACATTGTATCGGTATATTCAGTATTGTGTGGTATTATTATGCAAAAAAGTGACCACTGCATATTAATTACCTGCTTTGATATTTTTAATTACTAATACTATCTGTTTGTTTGCTTCTGTGATATCAAAACAATGAGCCCCAATGTTACAATGCAGTTAGATGCCCTCCTGCACACCATGAGCTACTAATTAGCATATGGGGAAGCACATTAGCATAACGTAATGATGCTGAATATCTCAAGAACGATTTATGGCCAATACAATTTAAAACCATTTTATATACTCTTTAAGATTAAACCAGGGGCCCCATAGGCTCAATTGATCTCAATGATGTAAAGCCCGCAACGCCTTATTCTCACCACGATATATACACGCTTGCACACAAAACATACAGTATATACAATAAATATATATATTTATAAATAAATAAAAACACATACACTGTCCTAAACAAGAAACTTGATCAATGCATCATTTATAATTTCCCCCAACACATAAAATGTCCACAGAGGTCAAGAGCTATTCTATGACCAGGGTACACAAGTCTGAGAGGCCGCGCAGCGTGTTCGAATACGAGCCGTGCAGCTAATAGACCATGCAAAGCAATTTCCATTTATTATTTATAAAGAATTCTAATTGCTGTGTACAACTGGGAAAAGACGAGAGAGAGATGAGAGCTCACAAGGAGCAGCCGTCTACAAGAAAGCCAAATTATCCACATTAAAGTATATAATCTATGTATAAGAGGATACCACTTTTAGAAAAAGGAGCTGTAAATGTGACGCATTTTGAATATCTCTACCCGGTTATAGACCCGTAGAGATCATTAGCGCCCGTTGCTGTTCTATTTTATCCCAGTTACTGCTGTTTAACAAAGCTGGCACTAATAAAGTGATATATACTTATATTTGGCCAGCATAGGAAAGGAAACTTCATCTATAGCATCAATGCTATCCAAGTTGCTACCCATAATGCTTAGCGTAAAGCAGCATTGCCGTAGGCTGGTGCTGGGAGTTCTGCGTGAAATAAATGATGGCGATAGTTGGTGCAAGTGATACATAACTGAAAAAGACTTTAAAAAAACTGTTCTTTTGCAACTGGATATTATTAGGAAAAAGAATATTCAGTTGGCTAATAGTTGCATTTAGCTTGTTGTTTACAAATCAGCCTCATTTATGCCCCATTATCGGTGTGTTATCTACCACTAAGAGGCACTGATGATTCCTAGGCGGGAGTTGCATAGCTAGCACCTGCTCATAGGGATTTTTGCAATTAGAAAACACAGGCTCTCAGCCGCTGCTAGATCACTATGACCACAGGTCAGCTCTGTGACCTCCTACGGAGTAATAATGTTAAATGGATATAGAAGGTTTCTAGATGTTACTAGGTATATAATATCCCAGTGTATACATTTACTTTATATATTTTATTAAGAAGTACTAATAAGCTCTGTTGTTACTGTACAAAAATAAATAAATGGTCCCTGTATGGGTCTGCCCCCTGCGGCATATGCAGACATAGACTCTGTTGGATGTGCAGTGTAGTGTCCTAGCCTATCTGGGACCATGCATCAGCCGCATGTTGCAGAATGTTACTGAGAGATGGTCACTGATTGGTTAGTACGAGACAGCAAGTACAGCAGAGTGAGCTGCAGTGGACGGACCCATACAGGGACTATTTGTTTGATTTTAGGCAGTAAAGACAGAGCTTCTAATCACTTCTTCATTAAATAAAGTACATAAAAGTAAATAGATACCCAGGGATATCATACAGTTGCAAGCAAAAGTATGTGAACCCTTTGGAATGATATGGATTTCTGCACAAATTGGTCAAAAAATGTGATCTGATCTTCATCTAAGTCACAACAATAGACAATTACAGTCTGCTTAAACTAATAACACACAAAGTATTAAATGTTGCCATGTTTTTATTCAACACACCATGTAAACATTCACAGTGCAGGTGGAAAAAGTATGTGAACCCTTGGATCTAATAACTGGTTGAACCTCCTTTGGCAGCAATAACTACAACCAAACGTTTCCTGTAGTTGCAGATTAGATGGGCACAACGGTCAGGAGTAATTCTTGACCATTTCTCTTTACAGAACTGTTTCAATTCAGTAATATTCTTGGGATGTCTGGTGTGAATCGCTTTCTTGAGGTCATGCCACAACATCTCAATCGGGTTGGGGTCAGGACTCTGACTGGGCCACTTCTTCTGTTTAACCCACTCTGTTGTTGATTTATTTCTATGCTTTGGGTCGTTGTCCTGTTGTAACACCCATCTTCTGTTGAGCTTCAGCTGGTGGACAGATGGCCTTAAGTTCTCCTGCAAAATGTCTTCATAAATTGGGAATTCATTTTTCCTTCGATGATAGCAATCCGTCCAGGCCCTGACGCAGCAAAGCAGCCCCAAACCATGATGCCCCCACCACCGTACTTCACAGTTGGGATGAGGTTTTGATGTTGGTGTGTTGTGCCTCTTTTTCTCCACACATAGTGTTGTGTGTTTCTTCCAAACAACTCAACTTTAGTTTCATCTGTCCACAGAATATTTTGCCAGTACTGTTGTGGAACATCCAGGTGCTCTTGTGCAAACTGTAAAAGTGCAGCAATGTTTTGCTTGGATAGCAGTGGCTTCCTCTGTGGTATCCTCCCATGAAATCCATTCTTGTTTAGTGTTTTACATATCGTAGATTCGCTAACAGGGATGTTAGCATATGCCAGAGACTTTTGTAAGTCTTTAGCTGACACTCTAGGATTCTTCTTCACCTCATTGAGCAGTCTGCGCTGAGCTCTTGCAGTCATCTTTACAGGACGGCCACTCCTAAGGAAAGTAGCAGCAGTGCTGAACTTTCTCCATTTATAGACAATTTGTCTTACCGTGGACTGATGAACAGCAAGGCTTTTGGAGATACTTTTATAACCCTTTCCAGCTTTATGCAAGTCAACAATTCTTAATCGTAGGTCTTCTGAGAGCTCTTTTGTGTGAGGCATCATTTACATCAGGCAATGCTTCTAGTGAAAAGTAAACCCAGAACTGGTGTGTGTTTTTTATAGGACAGGGCAGCTGTAACCAACACCTCCAATCTCATCTCATTGATTGGACTCCAGTTGGCTGAAACCTCACTCCAATTAGCTTTTGGAGATGTCATTAGTCTAGGGGTTCACATACGTTTTCCACCTGCACTGTGAATGTTTACATGGTGTGTTCAATAACAACATGGTAACATTTAATTCTTTGTGTGTTATTAGTTTAAGCAGAGTGTGATTGTCTATTGTTGTGACTTAGATGAAGATCAGATCACAGTAATCAGTAATAGATAACAACTAGAAGTGGGGATACCCATATAGAGCAAGTTTAGTCTAAGTTTCAGCTTCTTAAAGAATTTGTAATTACATTTAATTGCTTATAAATGTAGCTTCTAATGATACCAGCTGTGAGACACTCCCTGGGATTCTTTAAAGGGCCAATGTAATCACATAATACAGATTTAATCTGAAAAGCTACATTTAAAAATAGGGAAAATGTTTTTATAACGTAAAAATAATACTACAGACGCTACTTTATTATAGTTTAAATGGAAATATGCTGGAATGTTTGGTTTCTGCATATCAACTTCCCAAGATGGGAGGATTATGCACATGCTATCTGCATGATGGAAATGTGCCAGTTTAAGTTGCTAGTGCTTTCAATAGGATGGAAAGCTCATTAGTTTACAAAGACACACTCTAAGACACTAGCAGGCAGAGATTGTTGAGGAAGAATAGAAAATAATAAATAATAAATGTATATTAAAAATAAAAAATAGGTTGTGGCTATCTTTTAGAAACAAACTGATGCCAGTGGCCCTTTAAGAAGAGGAGTAGTATATTAATTACACTTTACTTTTACATTGTCTTTCAATGTTATTAGATTTTAATGAGCAATTCATTCATTTTGCCTAATAATTCACAAGCGCACCCCCTACAGACCCCCACGTTTTTGTTCTCCTCTCACATTCCTGTTATATATTTTAATATATTAGTACAGAAATCTTGTATCATGCAGATGGAAAGATGAAGCGTCATCACCTTAGTCAGCAAATGAGAGGGCTTCCCTGCAATGTTTCTCAGCAGAAGAGAGGTTTCCCTGTCCAGATAGGAGTGCTTGTGTGAAGAAACAGAAAGAGGGGAAAAAACAGAGTGGAAAATAATCAAATTAAGAGAAATTGGTGCAGATCATTTTTCATTGCGTGCTCGGATTATTACAGTAGGCGTGCAGAGAAAAATAAAAAGCTAAATCCAACAGTGGGAGAATATATAAATATATATATACAATGTGCAGAGACATCACACACACCTAGAAATAAAGGGTTAGGGTTACAAGTACAAAATAAATCACAAATGCACAATAATGTCATCATTTTAAGTAGAAAAGCGTATTTCAAAAAGTAGATCGTTTATGCTTTTTTTTTAATGAAAGAACCAGTTATATGTTTGTTATGATGAGATATTACACTAGTACAAGCTTTGAGTTATTACCTGCCTAGGGAATTATAGTACCATGTAGACAAGTATAGGAGAAAGTACTGACATCTACATGATACATTCAGATATTTGGCTAATTCGATGTAGAAGCTATTTTGTGAAAGGACCAGTTAGGTGAGACTTGATAATAGATAAAAGGATCTTTCCTGTTATGTGACCTCAACTGCCGGCAGTTGCAGCAAGGGGCTGCTAGATGGCCCTGCCACGATTCTATACAATTCCAAGGAGCTGCCAACATTGTATACAATTGTAAAGCTTACACCCTAGCCCAAAGCCCTGTAACCCTCACCCTAATGCTAACCCCCTAAAATCGGCAGCATGTTATCCTAACCCTCACCCCCTAAACTTCACCCTTATCCTAACCCCCTAAAATCTGCAGCATGTTATTCTAACCCTCTCCCTAACCCCCTAACCTTTACCCTTATCCTCTAGCTCCCACCCGAATCTTAACCACCTAAATTGGCTGCATCTTACCTGAACCCTCTTACCCTAAAACTTATCCTAACAACCTTACACGTACCCCCACCCTCACCCTAATCCTATCCCCCTGAATCAGCAGTACAATCTAAAATCGGCAGTAAAATGCAGCGCCATCTAGAGGCTGCTCACAGTAAAATGCAGCGCTATCATGAGGCTGCTCACTGCGACTGCTGCAACCAGCAGTCACGGTCAGATAAGAGGAAAGATCCGAAATAATATTATTCAACTTTTACTGTGCATTTAAACAGTTACTTCTTTAAGCTCTGGACCACCACCTCACCCGAATGAAGTATTGTGGCTTGAATGGGTGAAGTGCCAAATTGAAAACCTCTCTGAAACCTCTCGGTAGCAGTGTAACCAGAGCTGCTAGCCATGTACACACACACACTAGTCACCACTCACTATAATAATTCACTTGTGTTTTGCCAGTTTAGGAAGCCATCCTCCTAGGTGGCCCCACTCCACACACAATACTTCGTTCAGGCGGTGAAGCTATTTAGGACATGCATAGCTAGTTTGCACAATTGAAATAGTAATTTATTGTTTTA